>OZ018325.1:2289153-2889153 GCA_963969495.1 Ceratothoa steindachneri | reverse complement strand
GAGCGGTGGGCAGAAAAAAAACTATGTTAATTTATTACACCATTCATTGTTCAAATGTAGAACCTGCAAGCAGGGAGGAAAATTTTCCCTTTAAAGGATCGGGTACTTGATTATTTGCAGAGTAGTATTTTTTAAAAGTTTCCTTGTCCAGGTTTTTACTCGAAAGCATCCATCCGTTGCCCTCCTGGAATGATGAGGGCAAGATTAGAACAGCTTCTGTTCTTTCTACAAAAAAAAGAAGTCAGTGACATATGTAAGAAAACTTTATAATCCTAGCTACTTTTGCGAATTTCCTGTTTAATTTTCAATTATAAATTTGATCACTGGGAACAATTTGAACGAGAAAATATGCGAAAAATTATTAAATTAATCTTTAAATGAAAAATAATGGCTGTAATATAAACTTAGTACCAGAATAAAAGTCTACACTTACTTGCTCTGATATAAGGTTGTTATCAAATTTCCTATTCACAGTGTCTAAGTATAATTTGCCTAAAAGATCCAAATATGTAGCTATTGTTAATAAATGATAGCTAAATATATACTTAGCCTGTGAAATGGTGATTATTCTTGGTCTTGGAGCGAGATTATGGCTTATTTATCCATTATCATACGGCTTTGCACGCCGAATGAACCAAATCTTGACAACTTGGGGAATTTTTAGTGGATATTTAACGGGATCTATTTTTACGTCTTGACACTGAGTAATAGAAGCAGAAAAGAAAAAAACTGCTTATCGGTACACCCGGAGCTGTGTTAGGTGGCAACTCGAAACAATATATGTACTTTAAAAAAACACAACGACGACTATTTATTAAAAGTTAATTAACCCAAATAATTATTACTACTACTCCCAACTTACTTTAATATAACAAGTAAAGGAAACTAAATTAAAAAGAATGTCTAGTTACAATAATTCCCCTTTGGTTTCCGGGAGTAAAAAAAATACGACCGCTACTAATTGTATGTCCGATCACAATCAGCATAGCACAATAAATATATATTGTTCCTTAAAAGAATTTAATTAAGATATTTCCTCTTCTTGTTCTTTAAAAATCACAACTACCAAAGCATATTCAATATTCATCGTTTAAATAGGCATCTGTTAAAAAATTCAGCGTTTAGTGTTAAGGTGACAGAAATTAAGACTATAACAATCTATTAAAGCAAAAATCTGGAAAAAAATCAAAGATATCGGATTGGTACCAAAAATCTCCGAATTTTTTCGTGCAAAGATCGATTATTTGCCGACGCTTGGATCTGTGGGTTGGTTCGCATAGGGCAGCCGAAAGAAAGAAGGAAATTGAATATTATCAAAGTTGGGCCAAAATATACGAGGTGTATGAATTCAAAAAACGCAGCGATGAAGAACACTCCAATGCCTTTAAAATTACATTACCATAGACTGAGATGGCTGCATGAGCGACAGATAATAATAGGATCTTATTTTATCATACGGAGGAGGGGAAAATTGAACACTAATTCAATGATCATTGGCAAAACAACTTTAGATTCAGCTAAGATGACAATGAAAAAGTATGATGCAAAATACAAAGCGATAATAATAACAAGAATAAACTAGCTACGACCGGAACTTACACTATAGCACTATGTAAACAGGGGCCTGAGAGATACATAAGGAAGGGAGTATTTTGCCTACAAGGACTATGTCTCAACCGTCAAAAACTTTAAACAAAAGGCGCCGGGCATTAATGTCCCTACTAAAGTTCACCTAATAAACACACCCCATAATATTTTTGCAATGGCTCCCTGGATGTGTCATGCATCCCATTTAGTTTAAAATGGAAAAAAATTATATTCCTGCTAGAGCAAGGAAAAGCTGAAAGTAAATCAGTAACTATCACCCAATCTTATTCCTAGAATTTATGGGAAAACTACTTTTAAAGTTATTATATAACAGGCTGAGACATTATCTAGAAAATAAAGAACTATATAACATTAAACACCGTAGACTCTGAAGAAGATACAGTGCAGAAACGGCATTAGTATTAATCACGGAGCGCATTGCAATAGCAAAGGCCAACATCATCGATGTTGTACTTATAGGAGTGGCATCCGCGTTTGACAAAGTATGGGTACAAAGTATAAAAAACAGCTAAAAAAACCTTAAGAATGAAAGATAATTTGACTAAAGTGCTTTGTGATTATCCTGAAGTACTCAGAGCCTTTCTAAAATTACCACCTTTGAAGGAGAACCCTTCACCATGGAAGCGGTTGACCCACAGGGTAGCTCCATACCACTGCAATCAATAGTGGTTACGTATCTGGCCATACGCATGGCTACAAAAAATATAGAGGGTGTGGCAGAACCAATTTAGCAGATTTGAGGAGTCAATGCTTGGTGGGAGAAGTGGGGAGGGAGGTGCGCCTGGTTTCGCTCTGCTCTGTAGACATCCCCATTTCAGTAGCAAACATGGTGTGGACGGGAGCACATCGTGGCTTTGCCGTGCGTATTGTGAGAACAATCCATCTGTGATTGCGACACAAAGAGATTTTCGGCGACGGTTCAATATTCCGCGCAACGATACCGTTCCTCAGACCGTTCTTGGGGCAATTGGTAGCATACTAAGAAGAGATGCACATGTCTATCAGGTCCATCAGAACAGCAGAAAATGCGGAGATGGTGAGAGCAGCAATCGTGCAGTCACTGAGGCGTTTTGTTCGAATGCATACTGTTGCTTTTGGAATTTCCAACGGCAATTTGAGGAGGATTCTGCATTATAGATTTGAATTTCCATCCCTACAAAATAATGATGGCTCAAGAATTGAACCAAACAGACTTTGCCAAACCCCCAAATCTCTGTGCAAACATGCTTGCACAGATCGCTCCCGAGGCAGCATTCTTTAGTAGCGACGAGGCACATTTTTACTTCTGTGGGGCTACGAATAAGCAAAATTTCCGTTACTGGGCTGAAAATAACCCCAGAATTATCCAGGAAATACCACTACATTTCCTAAACTAACTGTGTGGTGTGCCATATCATAATTTGGCGTGATTGGCCCGTACTCTTTGAGGAAGAAGGAATGACAGTGACCGTGAATTCCGAACGTTATGTCTCAATGTTGCACCATTTTCTGCAGCCCAGAATGGAGGAGATTATTGAATATGAGAAATTGGGGGACGTGTGGTTCCAGCAGGATGGGGCTACAGCCTACACAGCCCAAAATTCTCTCAATGTTTTGAGTCGAATGTTTCCTGGACGTCTGGTGTCTCTGAGGGGTAATTTAGGGTGGCCTGCGCGGTCACCTGATTTGAGCATTTGTGACTTCTTTCTTTTGGCGTTATCTGAAAGAAAAGGTGTTTAATCGTCGCCCCCACACTCTACCACAGCTAAGGTAGCGGATTATTAAAGAAGTTAACGCTATATTCCACAGTATGTGCGAACGTGCTGTACGAAACTTCAGAGATCTACTCCAACGATGTGTTGCTGTTAACGGCCACCACCTTTATGATATTATTTTCAGAACCTTGGGAATATAAATGGTATGTACTTCTAACCTCGATTATAATATCATTTCTTCTCTATATACCTTCACCTACTTTTTTATAATTCCTTAAAACTGCTCAATTCGTTCTTTCGCCCCCTGTATTAAGCTCGCGGAAGGTATTACACAGCTAAATGCAAGCAACACTCCCAATTCATCTGATATTGGCAACAGGAGTGGAGAAGATATAGATATTCTTCATATATTAGATAGAAGGAACAAAATTCAGGCAAACATCACTAAACTTATGGTCTACCTATAAAGAGACGAAGACTAGCATACAGAATAGTACAGGATGAGTTTTATCCTTATTACTAATGAGGACGAATAACCGGAATAAAAAATGACATTCAGAGGTTATAGTCACCACATTAAGAAAAGGGATGCAATAGCCCATTAAATCCTTCAATCTCTATTTCGCTTTAAATGACTATCATTAGCGTAAAACTGAAAATTATAGCTGGCCTTGACGATATCAAAAGTTGTACAGAACCTTGCTACCAGATTTATTACCAACGTTACTCGAATGGAGCGCATATCTTCCAGAATACTACATTCCATCACCGATCTCGATCCTGTTAATATTACGCTTCAAGAAGCGCCAAACTATGGCAAAAGCTACATTACTACATGCTTAAAGAAGTACTTCAATTGATAAGAGTGTCTGGTCAAGCCCAACCGAATTTACAGTTTAAACAAACTTCTAATTCCGAAGCAGCAATATATAGAACCACTATAAAGATGAGAAAAAATGTCAAACATTAAATTGAAGCTCAATATACTGAACTACAGCAAAAATATACAGAACTGAATTGTGAATTCCTTATAAAAAAATATCCGAAGTCGACGAAAAACAAAATCAAACAACAAATAAAAACAAAAAGATTTGGCGGCAAAAAAGAAAAGAAAAAGAAATCAACAAACTATCCAAAGTGAAAAAATAAAAAAGAGTAACCTCTCTCAATCTTTTCTAAGAAAAGTTAAGATAACCTGGCACACTAATTCTCCTACTAAAATACCACATTTTCTATCTGATTTTCTCCTACCTTTGCACTCATTTTTATCTATAAATATCGTCGATCTTTTCTTCATACAACTGGACTGGTGCGCATGATGCTACCACCCGCAACTCAGATCAGGAAGTAGGACAAGTGAGGGATAGCAGAAATCCGCTGCCCCACCTAGGTTTACTTGGACAAAGTTCAGTAAAAGAGACTATATAGACCTAAGCTGCCTTTCTCTTTAGTGTTCTCTTTTTTCTTCCTCCCTCTCACCACTACCTCCCCTAACGGTGGTAGTAGGTAATGAATTATCTTTTTAGGCTGTTATTCGCACCCACTATGAGAGCCTACCTCTATCTCTATTCCTCGTAATTTTGGTCCTTGAATGATGAGTCCAATTACAACTTCGCTCCTACTATGCCGTTCTTTCGAAAAGAGATAATAAGAGACTTTGGGAAAAGCACCTTTGAGGCGTAACCTACTTCGGAACATGACATCAGAAACATCATGCAGTAGACAGAGTTACAACCAGTGCAGTTGGTAATCACCCTACATTCGGGGCCCTGCCTAGATCACAAAAGGACATATAACCGTCCTTGTGTATGCTGGATGTAACTCTGATAACCAAGCACGTAGGAGGCGGCACCCCTGGATGGTATTTTTTTGATTCGACATCCATCCATCATAAAGTCTGCCACTATTCACCATTTAGAAAATCACACCCAGGCCCATACATCGCCCACTTAATCAATATATCATCCAGTCGTTAGGAATAGAGTCAAGCAAGGACAACTGTGGTGAACCATCACAATCTCATTTTTTATAAATATGAAACCCTGTTTCTTTCTATTCAAGACAACGCAATCGCATAAGAAACGACAGTTAAGCTATTACAGGACAATGGAACGTATACCTTGCCACGATCAGTGAGCCTCTGACTCTCGAACATATTCGACATACCAATTACAAATGTTGTATAATTACACCCGGGACACACAGGTGTTCCGCTCGATCCAAAACGCACACAAATTCAATGACCATGAAAAGGACAATCTAGCCGAAAAACCTCACCCAACACTAACAGATAACACAAAATAAACGATAACAAGTAAGTATACGAAGAACTAACCCCTTTTGGTCAGAGATCTCCACCCGTAAGGTGTTCAGGGAACTAAAACATGAATATGGCAAAAACTCCATAAACTATATATATTTCAAACGCTAGAAGCAATGGAGGATGATCACTTTCTCTCAGAAGCAAAATATGTGTTTACGAGTACTATGGACACATGGCATCAATGTCCATGGAATCCTTATAAGCACAAACTACATTTAAATCCAACCCAACGTAACAACTTCACTAATTCCTATATTGCCGAAAACACGACACTCTACGAGGAGATGAAAAGAGAACTTTGTCTGCTTCCAAGGCGTTGAGAAAGGCGTTGAGAAACATCGGTGACACTCCAGTCGCAGCCAGTTTCAAGTACCCTTGCCCCCATGAAAAGCGCGGAGCTGCCATTGTGGAACTCAGAATGATAGAGTATATCTCATTCTCACTCGCTTCCACTTCACGCAACTCCCATTCCTTCAACAGTATCCCCCAAAACACCAAATCTATAACTAGTCTTCTTCCTAAACATGCCTGACTTCTTAGCACCCATTCCCACCTTAACAGGCACGATCAAATATATTCACGAAAGTAAAGCGGCACAGAACATTACACAAAACCCCACCTCTACTGCACTAGCGCTTCTTTCTCGACCATAAGTCGGCTTAGTGTAATACCATAAAAACAACAAGAAACTTGCACACATCACAAAAAATCACACATTTAATAAAAACTTCACATTCTATATGCACACACAACGAATCATAACAATATACAACCACCAATATGCGCAAAGCCCAGACTAACAGAAAATACCATTCATACCTGTCCGCATCCTTCAATGCGTATAACTGGATGGGAATCGTCAGTGGGACAGAGTAACCAGCTTAGCGAATGATGCTCGCTGCAACGACCACTCCTTCTTCTGGCGCCGCGTGAAGATGATATTGGGCAATAAGGCCACGAAATCTATCTACCTACATCACAATTACCACACCATCACTAGAATAACATTCATATACGTAATTTCCCCAAGCCTCATTCACAGGAGCATTTGCAGGACGTCAAGAAGGCTGACAGTTCAACACGGCAGAGCTTGGGCCAGCGCCTTGGACAACTCTACTACACTAACAACTCCCAGCACCGTCGAAAAAACAAAACACAAAATCAAATCGATCCCAAACGTGCTCCTGGTACATCTGGTTTCTATGCTACAATATTTTATCACCTACTCAAGAACATATTTCAAACACTAATAGCCCCTTACAAGGCCTACTCGCTTCTGGCCAATTTCCTCATGTTTTCAAAACTTTACACAAAATACTAATATTTTGAAAAAACAAGAATCCCAAACACGGAAATAGTTACAGGCATATTGTTATATATGAGTTTGGGGTAAAATACTTGAAAGCATAGGAAACAGCTGGCTCCATGAATTCTTGACAGAGAGAGAAGGGTTATCCAGTTGGCAATATGGTTTTAGGCGAGCCTGGTCCACTCAACTTTTGTAAGCATTATTCACGACAAAAGAAAAATGCACAACAGATGGAACAGAAGTAACTCTCTATCGGCATAGAAAAAGAGAAGGAATTTAACAAAGAGTGGTACGAAAGGCTTCAATAGAAACTATCCAAAAAAGGTGAGCTCTCTTACTTCATGAGAGAGAACATGCTAGATAAAACTAAAACAATAGAATATCCCAGCCATTAACATCAAACGCGGGCGTTCCCCATGTTAGCTTGCTAGCACCACAACTAAAAAATATTTAAGGCTAAATCCGTGAAAGATGTTTTCCTATTAACAGAAGTACATGGAACGGTTGATTATACAAACAATCTCACAGTTTATATTGTTTCTTTGCAAGTTCAGGTTGGAATTCTTCACAGTTGAATCCAGTCATGTGGCTCGCAGCTCGCGTGGATGGAGAACTTCTTTGAGTTTAAGCAAAAGACGGCAATTGTTGTGGAGCGAGGGTGGCGGCAAGCTTTGTATGAATGACAATTGATAATATAGTCTCCTCTGCTCTGCGTTCAGAATGTGTAGGCTTCCAACGGCGTAAGCTTCTCAGGAGTCGTCATTATGAAGTTGCCAGTAGTCGTTGGCCTGGCTGCGTTAGGATAACTAGCTTTATTGGAGTTATATTCGGCTAAATTTCAACATAATTAAGAATTTGCAGATCCTAGAAATATATATATATATATATATATATATATATATATATATATATATATATATATATATTCCAGTACAATTTTCGAATAGTGCGTGTCATAAAATTCCGCTGCAGCATATGTCAAGTTTTCTAAACATCAAAGGTGCTAACCCAGTCAGAGAAGGAAGGAAATTTTCGAGGTAGGCTGCTATATTAGAAGGTCTGTGTATGTCAAAGAGGAATGCTGCGCTTATTGGTTGCTTCAGAATAACATTAACGGTCTTTGGAGGAATAGAGGGGAGCCAAGCCGGCTTCAGAAAGGGGAAAGCTGCAGTCCTTAGATCGTTTTACCTTACCCGTATCAGAAATGAGTTTTGTCTGCGGAATTTAACGGCAAAATATAAATTAAACTCGTTGAGGTGTTAAGCGTAGATTTTTATGTTTCACTCAAACACAGTGGTGAAAGTTTGGAGAGAGTTTGGAATGACCATCTTCTAATCATAAAAGAGTTTGCGCGATAACGCGGAGTACGATTCTCCCATGTGAGTTTTTAAGGCCTCTGCGAATTCAGTCTTGGGAATGAAGTCATCTAATGGATTTGAAAGTTAGAGAGAAGACGAAGGGACTAACTGTATTATGCATTTGCTGGGGATGTACCAGAGTTTTTTTAGGTCGAGAGTGGTGGACAAGAAGCACCTATTATAATTTATTGTACCATTGATCAGGTGGAGAACCAGCAAGTTGGAAGAGTTTAAGCGTATCATGAAAAGCTTCGACACCCTTCTTACTTCTAGCAATCAAGGGAAAAATGAAAACATGGTGAAATCCATGAGTCATAGTAAAGTCAGAAAATAAGTGAGAACGAAAATTTTTCCCATTGTCAGATATAAGCTTTCTGGGCTCTCCGTGCTGCGCAACCCATCCATAGGAGACCGCTTGCAACACATTTAGCAGTAGATATATATTTCTAAGTTAGAATCCTGACCCGTTTTGTGAATCTATCCACAATAAATGAAAAATAAGTAGTTAACTTTGGGGTTTAGGCGCAGGGTCCTTTTACGTCAACGTGCACTACGCTTATCCTCAGATAGGTCAACGAAAATTACCTGAAGTGAGATCTGGTTAATTTGTTCGTGAGCGTTTTCTGGCAGTTTTAAAATCTTTACACAGTTAAGGCCACACATAGTGCTTGGAAAGTAGAGCAAATGTGCCTTTAAGACCAGATTGAGCCAAGCAATAAAACAGGTGATGTATATATTTAACTTTGGGGGGGGGGAAGCAAAGAGCTTTAGCCTGTTCAGCGAAGATTAAACAAAAAGTTGCGTTCAGTGTTCTGTAGGCAAATGAAGCAGAATTGAAGGATTGAGTTCCCTCTACTAAAGAAGCGTGTAATTTTGAGGGAACTAAGTTTTTGAGGAAAGGCATTCGAAGGAGAACCGTAAAATAAAGCTCCGTCGGAAATAAACCGTTATTCTTTCAAGACCACGTGCTCCAGCGTGAGAATTTTAGAAAGTTCGAGAATGAATCAGTCCCTCGCTTAATCACCCATCACAGCTGTGTTTGCTTTCGGACACCCCCTTCCCCTCTTCCACTGAGATAACGCCGTGCGCAGCCACATTAACCCTACCCCATATCGCGAGGCAAGTTTCATCGTCTGGAAGGACGCGTTATCATGAAATGTGTTTGCTTAGACTGGCGCCAAGTATCCCTTAGGGACCGCAAGGACCTGAGCTCTCTATCAGAGCAGCCACCCAAGTATTTAACCCAAAGCTTATCATCTCTGGAGGAGATTGAAAGCCTGCCATCCACTCCGTCCACAATGGCGTCTATTTCCCGTGACTCCCCGTAACTCGTCGTCATACGTCGTCGAAGAACTTGTCAGCAGATCTACCTTCGTTAAGCTTTGGCCCCTGTTCAGAGGAAAGCTATCAAGCCCCCTTCTTCCCGGATAATTGTGCGGTAGGGCGGTTCTCTTTCACACTTTTTAAATTATTTGATGATGGGTAGTTCGGAAAACTTATGTATTGGTCACAAAACACTTAGTGTCAAATTATTTTGATCTGAGTTGATATCGTGGGTTAAAGTTTTGAAAATAAGATAAAAATTAGTTATAATACAAAAAATCATTGAAAATATTGTTATATTTGTTTTTTCTGGGCCTAAAAAATACTCTAGAAAAATTCCATAAACAACAAATGATATCAACAGATGACACATATCGGTCACAATATTGCAATTATGGCAAAATTGTCAAATTTTTAAAATTCAATCTCATATTTTTTACACCATATTAGATGTATGTGTATCAGTTTTAATTACCATGGAATAAGCTATTTACAGCTCTTTGTTTATGACTGATGAAAATATTCAACAGTAATAATCCAGAATTCACCACGAAGGGGTGGCTGTAAGACGAGTTCCACCCTAGCTCCCTCCCAACAGCCTACCTTTAGCACTAAAGTTGTTTAGATTTTAAATTGCTCTTTGTTGTCAAACACTAGCATCTTCTTTCTTGATAATATCGTTCTTATGTATCCATCACGCCTCTCTTTCCCACATACCTTCCCAGCAGCTTCTGTCACAAGTTTAATGTGACATTCAACAGCCTATGTGTTTCATGGGATATTTGGAACGCCATGGTATCTTATCTTAATTTAATGAATTCTGCTATTTGGCTTTCTGAAATGTCCATTGTAAGCGGAGGCTCAGTCTATCATTTCAAAATAATTTTCAGCGTCAAATTTGATTGGTGACACTTTAAAACTCCTTTTTTTTCCTTTATCCTTTGGCTTTTTTATTTTAACTATGCGCTTGCAACCAAGTTCACGGATGTGTCTTTTTTCATCTGTAATCATTGTTGACAGGATGTTTTCGGAATGACAGAAGTAACCATTCCTTTGAATGACTGGCTTCACAATATCTTGAGTGCGAACATTTAACCTTCTTATACGAACAATTGCATCAAGCAAGTGTTTTGTTACATGGTTAATCGCTGGTTTACATTAGATTTTGAACCAAATGCATTATGAAACTAACTTTTTCAAGCGATTCATCCGATGGATTTTCTGTCACGTCGCAATATATAACCTCAAGATCCTATTAGCTTTTTTTATGTTACCCATCAGGAATGAGCCCTCTTAGCTGGATTTTTGTTTGCTAGAGAATCTTTACAAGTTCTCTAAGACACAGCCTTGCAAATATCCCAAAGATATTTTGGTATGTGCTCAAATCACTTAGATTAGGAAAAGTATCAAAGTATTCCAAATTAACAGTTGTGTAATTTGCAACAGTAGGCTTTGCACAATCACTTAGTCGCTACCCGATTTCACCGGTGAAGCGGTCATGTTTTATATCAGAAATAAAGCCGTTTTTAGATCCATTGTTGATAACTGTCCCACCAAATGCTATTGCTTACAATTAATCCGTATTAATCTCTTCACTTTGCAACTAATTGGTAAGTGCAGTAGTTATATTTAAAGCAGAACCAGAAGTAGGAGTCACATGGCCAAGATATTCTGATCCGGGTTCTTGTAACATGGTAATATGTTCTTTAGTAGTGATGCTCAGTGATTTTTTGAACCTTTCTTTTCTTGCGTGAGAGTTTTGTTCTTTCGACCATCAAAGTAAAGGGCTTGAAGGCAAATTGCTGCCTTGAATCTCTTTGTGCTTTTCGAGACTTAGACCTCTGTCTAGATATTTTGTGACGATCGACTATTTACTCTCGATCTTCTTCATTGACAATCCAAGCATCTTGCAGAACAGAAGTCGCTATTAAAGCAGCTAAACGATTTTAGACACCAGTCCTGTCGCACACAACTACTAGCTATGGCAAATTCTTTACTATTTTCTTTCTTGTTGAACTTAACTTGATTCTATCAGGCAGTTCTTGTTCATAATCAGAAAAATCCGTGTCTGCAGTAATTAAAGAGCTACTAGATTCTAGTTCAACTGTTTCAAAGTTAATACCACTTGTGGTACTTTTAGTCTGCTAATTCTCTTAATATTAGCTGTAAGTGTTTCTTTATCAAAGCTCACAATAACTATTAATCTTAAGCCTATTTGATCTGCCAAAAAAGTTCCTTCTGCTTGAGGCACTTTGCTCTCAATCACATATGTACATTTCTCAAATTCTTTGCATTTACAAAAGGCAATATAATACAATTGCTTTGACTTCTCTTGGAACGACTGTAGTTTTCTTTTGAATATATAGGAGTTTCTTCTGTTCGTGTTTCCCTTCAGCAAATTATTGTTTTGGTCATGAAAGGTGCCTATCATATCAGATATCCGTTTTCTAGAAACAATTAGTATAAATGATGCTCGCCATATATAGAAGATCCTATAGATAAGAGGTTCAGTAATTACTTTGTGTAGTAAATCTTTGCATGTTGTTTTCATCTCAATTAGATGCCAATAAAGTAGCTCTAAATGTTGAAAGAACATTTGTTGCTAATTCTGCTGGCTGACCGATTATAGGACACATTGTCCTATCTCGGGTCATTGATTATCGAGTGTTATGCAACATTATGGAAAGCTTCTACTTCGCCAGCTGAGACTTGTGAATAAGTGGTGTCTTAATGAACTACAAGACATTCCATTACACAACCACTGGCAACAAATGCTGGTAAGCAATTGACGTTCCCAGTTCTCCTCTGCGTCAACGGCGCTGCACACACACACCCTTCCCACCCCCACAATACAAACACTTTGCAGTCATTAGTCACGCTCACACACTAGGTAATACACAATACAATCTAGAGTGCTGCTGAAAAAAATGACTTCATGCAATACGAAGGCGAATAAGTTGCAAAATATGAGACGTATGTGTAGAGTAATTTTATCAATTTTGTTAAAATTTAATTAAATTGTGCAATCTGAAGATACTATTTAATATTGATCAAAAATCTACAAAGCAATATTTGTGTTAGAAAGAGCCAGAAAAAACTTACACGTTCCAAAATAATTAATGCAGAATTACTAACGATTTTTTTTAATTTAGGTAAATTTTACCCTATTTTCAAAACTTTAAGCGAGATGTGCCCCCTGAAGATATCAACTCAGATCAAAATAATTTAACACACGGTGTTTTCTCCCCAATCCACAAGTTTCCCACACTACAATATTGTGCGGCCCTCTCATTTTCACCACCCATTCAAGATTCCCGCTCTTTCGGGACTGAGACTTCCTGCCTATCTGCAGAGTAGTCTCGAGTTGAGATTACGTCTCTCTGGAGCAGAAAAAATCTCATTCTTTATCACGAAGTAATCGAATCCCATCTTCAAGTCATCCTCGTAAGGACTCCCTGAAGTATTTTCTTGGGGACCTGCGCCATTGTCTTCCACCCTGCCCCCCCCCCTTTAATTCGTCCGCGCTTGAATGTAAAGCGATCTTGTATGGTCATCCGCAGATTACCTCGTTAATCTTCACTTAAATTATTTAACTACCATAGGTAATTTGTTCACCCCTTTGTATATATATATATATATATATATACATATATATATATATATGTATATATATATACATATATATATATATATATATATATATATTTATATATATATATATATATATATATATATATATATATATATATATATATATATATATATATATATATCTCAGAGTAGCGCGAGAGAATGATGAAAATGAATCCATTAAACCACAATGAAAGAGAAAACGGAATCATTTTTCCTTGCAGTAATATTTTTATTACCTTTTTTCGAAAAAATCCGTGCAGGGAAGAGATTTGAACCAGGCACACTGAGGCAGCGAGCACCGCTTTGATCACAGTTGAAAGTATGCCGTTAGTACACTATGCTAGGCAGAAAAACAAAATAATTCTCAGAATAGAATAGCTTTTAAGGAACACTTTCGCAAGCTCGAACGGAGACTATGAAAGAAATAGAAAATTAATTGGAAATTCAAGAAATAAATGAGGAATAGTTCAACGCGTGGCAGATATACAAATGTATATATCCCTCAAAGTAGTGCGAGAGAATGATGAAAATGAATCCATTAAACTACATTGAAAGAGAAAACAGAATAATTTTTCCTTGCAGTAATATTTTCATTACCTTTTTGTCGAAAAAAGTTAAAAAAAATATTATGGCAAGGAAAAATTATTCCGTTTTCTCTTTCAATGTGGTTTAATGGATTCATATATATATATATATATATATATATATAAAATTGCCCCCTTTTATTATATATATTAAAATTATATATACTTTGAACTGCAACTTGGCAAGCCATTGGTCTAAACTCGGTCAACCGTAAATCGCACTTTTTATTAATCGCCCAAGCCATATCTCAAGCGGCTTTGGTCAGCTGTCTGCCCGTGCTTGTGTACGACTCTGAGCGCCGAGCTAGACTACACAGGAATACCTCGACAAAGTTGGTCTGCGGTAAGCAGGGCATAGGTAATTTGGAAATAATGAGGTGCAGGCCGTGAGAGGAGAGTATTAGTGAGTTGCAGTCAAACAGTGCCAGATGATAATCATCTTTTGAGCGAGAGAGAGGATGTATGTGAATAGTGTTATTCCTTGAGAGAACGTTAGTAAGGGTGAGATATTTGGTGTTTGGCCACTCTAGGTCGTCGGGAAATTGCGTATTGAAATTCAGCTTTCAGCCACAAAAGGAGTGTAAGAAGATTGAAGAAAGGAATACGTAAGTGAGGGTCTTGTGTTCAGTCATTAGGATGACATTAGACCTTTGTATCTTGCTAAAGATTTTCTTTTACTACAGAGAAGGCGGCCATAAACCTATCTTCCTAAACGTCTACATTTTTGTCTGAGAAGGCGGCCATAAACCTATCTTCCTAAACGTCTACATTTTTGTCTGAGAAGGCGATGAAAGCTTTAAATAATGTTAACTTGGCTCAAAATTCCTTCTGGTGTCGTTCTTAATTACTTTCCACCCCTGTCGAACTATAATCAGCCAAAACACGAATGTGGCGTCCTGCAATGGGTGCCTTAATTAATTGGCTGACATAACAACAAGTTTCCTTTCATGAAAGACACAGCAGAAATTTGCTGGCAACCAATGGAGATTTGTTGTCTTTGTTTGCATCTTTCATTATATTATTTAATGAGGTTAAAATAAAGGCCGCATTTCTCACAGGATTCCTGTAAAAATTAAATAGACGTAAGATTTTTATTAGATTTTTATGTGGCGGGTGCAAGGAAATTGCAGATAGTTGCAACTTTTTCATGCAGAAGTGAGATGCCTTTGTTGGCTAGAAGGTATCCCAGAAAATAAAGCCAGTTTTATTCTAATTGGTAATTGTGGTACCCTGAACCAGATGGCGGTTGAATACGTGTTTAAAATGTAATAGGTAGTTTTTTGGTCTCTAATATGTCATCTTTAATAGTGAAAACGAATGGAAGATCTCAGAGGACTTTGTTAAGAAAACGAACAAACGTTTGTGAACACGACCTCAAACCAATTGACTTGTAAAGAAAAACATACCAAACAAACGCCGTGGTTACACGCGTTTTTTCCACACTTAATGCTTCCACCGTAATTTGATGGAAGCCTTAGGGTAAATTGAGTTTGTAAATTAAAAGTGCACTAGTGATTTTATCCGTAAAATCAGAGACGAACGGAATTGGATAATATAAGCCTTAGTTACTTTGTTTAAGTAACGGAATTCACAAACTAGCCTGTACAACCCATCTTTTAGAAACTAAATGTAATAGAGATGCCCAAGGAGGTTGTGTTTTTCGAATTATGCATTCCTTCTCCAATCTTGAACAAAGGCGCTGGCGGGCGTAGACAGGTGTAGTCTGGTGTGAGTATATAATGTTATTCAGCTGTCCACACAACCAAGGTGAAGTTTGGTCTTTGATGAATGTGAGTAATACAGTGTATTTATCATGTATAGTTGGATGAACGGCTATAAGGAGGCTTTTTGAACTTGGCTAGTCAAGTTCTTGAACAGCTTTCGACTCCTCCCGCACCAATGTGATGTTACTCTTGAGGTTCTGCCATTATTGCTGATCCTCTGTCGAGTGGTACCGAAGTAAGATGTCTTTATAAGCCTTTTAGGTCCTCTGCTCTGCCAGTAACTCGAAAAATGAATCTCCGGCTTCTATGAGGTATATTGTTAAATGTGAAAAGGCTTTGCGGAATTTAGTCGTTGTGGATGAGGCCTTTAATGCCGCAAATGCCAATTCTTAGAGACAGAAGCAGTGTTTCGCTTACAGTGTTCGTGGCAGAGGAATCCTGGCTGTTGTGTTATTAAAGAGGCAGGACAAGTGCCTGTAGCATTAAATTCAGTAATGCGATTGCTTAATGAAGGCTTAAGAGAGTATATCTTGTTGATTGTGTCACCAATGAAGCGATTGGTTATACGAACACACTAATACCGACTGACATCCAAAAATGTCCCCTTTTTATTATGCCATAATTTGTTAGCATTTAAAGCCTTAACGTAGAAATAAGTATCATTACAAAGAATAATATTTAAAATTTAATTAACTAGCTTAGGTATCCTATCTATGCAGATAGTAAACAGTTCTGTTTTAGGGTCTAAGAATACGGCACAATTAATTCTTGAACAGCGCGGGTCTCTCGTGGAATTATTGATTCGATATTGCTCTATAATCAAAGCAATTCGTTATTTTCAAGCAAGATATGGTATACGATTAGATACAAAAGATTCAGAGAAATTACATCAATTGGAATACACACAGCACAATTGGTAATTAAAATAAAGTGTAAAAGAACAACCTATGACCCCCCCCTCCTATTTACCAGAGACCACGTGCTTGGTATTGCGTCATGGACGACGTCATTTCTTGTTCGAACATTCTCGAATTTACGACTACTGAGCAGGTGGGAAATATTTCCCAATCCCACGAACTAGTCGCAAGCCAATTCCCCCCCTCCTTCATCCCCGGTGACGAGGTGTAAAAGAGCCCATCTGTCTCCCCCCTTGCTGCTAAATGACGAATCGACTACGCCTCCGGATTAAGATGTCTGGAGCTTGTGATTCCTTTCTCCAAACTCCCCTTCTCCTCCAGATCTGGCATACAAATAGTCGGGTTATTTTGTAGTTCGAAGAGTCCAGCCCGCACCTCAAGGCCCTCCTTATCGTCTTGTCCCGTGAACGTTCAGTAGACAGCAGCTTTCTTCAACCGTGACTCGACCCAAGTCAATTGGTAACCTCTGTGAACGGCAAGCCTTTGAATTTGCGCAACAGTCTCCCTTCGTTTAATCGAACCGAAAAAAATCTTCATCGATTAATTTTGAGGATAAAGAAGATTCCTCTTTCAGTGAAATTACGAGAATTCGCACATTCCCCGTCGAACGTCATCTTTGAAGTTTGGCTACCTTCATCGGAAGGTTGGTTCGGATCGTGACCCATTTGCCTCATTCAGATCGTGCCCCACTCACCTCATCAAATCGTTCCGCACCCTCCTCATCGTAAGAAGGACCTTCTTCGAAGTCATCGACTCGTAAGACTGAAAACCCCTCCAAAATTAGTATTGTCAAGTTCCCCCTTTTGATCTGAGCCTAGTTACGTTAATCAATTAATTCCATTTGAGAATTCCTCCTAATAATAATTATCAAAAGAATATCTTAATTTAAATTATTCCCTCTTGTGTATTATTTTCCTTATTTTAATCTTTGTAAATAAAATTATATTTTGGTTGTTTCATCTTTACCTAATCTTGAACGATACTCTCGGCCTATTCATGTAAATCTCACCAACCATTTATGCACTCTGTTTTATAATTAAGGATTTGAAATCCAACGCCTCAAGTGTAACCTCCTAGTTGGTCGTTAGTCCCTGCAAACAATCCTTCAACGGTTCACGTTGCAGCAGTTGATTAAGTCACCCCCCACTTAATATAGGATTAGTATATGGTATAGAATTGTTGTACCACGACAGAAAGGAAATTCTGGTCTTAAGAAAAGAGTGAGTACGGAAACGAATATTGATAAGGTAAGGACTTTAATTTATGCTGATGAAATAAAGTCAGTGAGAAAATTGGCTGCTGATACATATTTGAATAGAGAAGCTGTGCGAACTATTCTAAAAAAATATCTTAATTTAGATCCATACAATGTGTCGAGGGACGAAGGCGTGTGACCAAAAAGTGTCTAAAGTTGCACACTACCGTACGTCAAGTAGTTACTATCGGCGTTGCGCTCGGGTACAATTGAATTGGCAATAAGCTAAGGACCTTCTACTTAGAGTGCGATTTTATAAGTTTGCTCTTTAAAACGGAATACGTTTGCCGGGTTCGTCTCAAGAATTATTCGAAATATAAACACCTCTACAAAAATAAACTGTAACATAATTAATAAGTACAAGTGCACACATAAATATGGAAATCTAAATAATAATCAGAAAGACAAAAGAATATTATGTCAGGCAAAAATTAAGGAAACTAGGTCCCGAGATATATATAAGTGATCCAATGAGTTGGATTTAATGAAAGATTTAGCAAGTCTATTGGCGTTAGACCAAATGGGGAATTATTCTTAGGACTGGGAACGAAGTGGTGGGACTTACGAGGATGAATTAGGGATATGAAACACCAAGGGCCAGGTCTTCGTAGATGGGGTCACGATGCGAAGGTGTCCAGTGATACTCCAAATGAGGTTGAGAATTACCTCGGCTCCAGAGAGAAGTAATCACGAAATTGAAATTCGTCTGCGGACGAGGGAAGACTCAATCAATGTAGTGAGACGAGAGAAACCAAGGACAATCTTCCGGGGTATAAACGAGTTTCCGTAATTTTCCTCTGATCTGGGTGGATTACACGAAGACGATCTGCTGACAAGATCACAAGGGCGAGTGGATCACTTCACGGGAGACAGATACTAAGGTCTGGACGGCAAGAAGATCGGGTTCTCTCCATCTGCTGAGGATTTGCAGACCTTACCTTAAATAGGAGCCACAGCTATGGTTGAGAGAGGGCTTCGCGCACGATGGCCCCCCCAGGGGATACCGGAAGCGGCTTATGTAAACATTAACCTTGATCAATTTGGGCATCGACGAGACGAAGGCAATTAAGCGAGATTCCCAAGGGATATCAGACGCAGATTAAGCAAACATGATCCTTGATAATCTTGGGCATCGACGTGGTGAACGGGAAATGAGAGCGATTCCCTTTTACCCCAAATGGAGAAGATGGACACGACTGTCCCGTGGAAGCGGGACAGCGTTATCAAACTAGAGAGAAGACGGTGATAAAGCACCTCGAGTTAAACACAGCTGCGTTGATTTGTCTTGACCAGAGAAATTCTGTGTAAAAACGGCATATTGAGTTTGATGCTTTCACACAATGTGATCAAGAAATCTCAATGCAAGATAAGCAACGAAAGTTATCATTTTGCCTCAGGGTTAAAGAAATGTGCGATGATAAACGATTAGTATTTAATTTAATTTTTAGTGCTGAAGTTACGTTTACCTGAAAGCCATGCTAAATAAACAGAATTCATAGAAGTAGTCACTAAGCCAAATAATCAGTTTCAAAAACATGTGCTCTCCCTAAATAAAATTTATCGGCCCTATTTCTTTGGGGACCATGAAACAGGACAAGTTCAGTCAATTAACGCTGCCATATATTTTGACATGCTCAAAGAAATTTTCGCGAATAGCACATACAATATCCTGACGAATTGTTTCCGCAATATGGAGCTACAGCTCATACTATATGGGCCACCACGACAAAGTTTAGGGCTCGATTTCCTCGACTGCTAATGTCGCATAGGACAAATCTCTCCAGGCAGCCAAGTCACCGCACCTGTCACCTTTAGAGTACTTTCTTTGGCGTTTTATATAAGAAAGTCTATTTCGCGCTGCATCATCAAATATAGCAGAACTCAAGAATGAGTTTCTATAAATCATTTCATCTATCAATGTAAATATTTTGCGAAGGATATAAGAAATTTTGCTTATCGTATTGATAAGTGCATAGTCTGGTGGTGGTCATTTCGAATGTTTTAAAGATAGCTAATAAAGTTTCAAATATTGTTCTCTGTAATGATACTTGTTTATAAATTCAAGCTTGAATGGCTAAAAAATTACAGTATGATGAAAGCGGGGACATTTTTGGCTGTCGCCCGCTAGTTTAGATTTTTTATTTACAAGTCTATGTAGGTTTGAATTTTTCTTAGTTGACTCAAGTCACGTCGCTCGAAAATCTCGTGTATCGAGACCTAGTGGTTGAGTGTAAGCTAATCCTAATCGTGGATCGAAGATGGCAATGAGCTTTGTATAGATGACAATTAATTATTGATTCTCCTCTTCTGTGCATCCAGATGCGCCTCAACGGCTTAAGGTTGTCAGGAGTCGCCATTGTTGGCTTGCCAGCGGTCAAGGCTGCGCTAAATATAAATCATCCCATCCCTTTTAATTAGAACTTACATCAAGGGATAACCATTCTTTTCCTTATTTTGCATAGCGAATTTTATGTATGGCTGCATCGAGTTAATGAAATTAAGGAACATTTGGGCTTGCAGGGGATTTCTAAAAACAAAAAATGTCTCATCGACAAAACGTCTCTAAAATGTAAGTTTACAGTTTTCTAGGCATTGTAGGAAGATAAGGTTTTCTAAAAAGAGTTTGAAAAAAAATCTGAAAATATTGGAGCATTGGAAAAATCCATATGAATTCAATCTATTTGTTATTACTTATTGTTGTTAAATGCAAGGTATTATTCCTTAAACACAATTTCTAACCGCTATCTATAAATCCCTAGAGAAAAAACGGAATTTATTTAATAGTAAATTCCCTCCTAAAGAAGGATTTTACATCATATTCAACAGACATTTTTTTTTAAAATTAAATTGATTATTTAAGTGGTCTTGATGAATTTCATGCAAATTTTTAATAGTAAATTGGTTTGCTTTATTTGGGGACAAATGTTTAATAGCGGACTTGTCTGGTTTTTATGTTGCAAGATTATATGATGTAAAGATGTCTCCCTTATAAATTTAGGGAGATAGTATCATTTTTCGAGACCAGTTTCTGTGTTAAAAATGTGTTAATCTTGTTTCCTATTTTTAATTTTAACTCTTATTCGGTCATTACTGGTCTAAATTTACTCGGATCATTCAAAATATCCATACTTTTATCAACATATTCAGTTGGGTTTATAGTTATATATTTATCATATTTTTTTAAATCTTTGAATTTATTATATTATTAATAAATATGCATGATAAAATTGTTTATATGGCTAATATACTAAAATTTTGATAATGTGTTTATATTAGTATTTTACTAAATGGTAGGTGATTGTTGAAATGCCAAGTTTCCTAAAATCAGAATTTAACCAATATTTCTTATGGTTCAGCTTTTATTTATTATTTTTGGGTTTTAATATCGTTCGACATAAGTAATATGACTAAAATAAATAACTTCCAGAAGTACAAAGAGAACAGAAATGTTAAAAATTGTTCAAAAAAGCTTTTCCAAATTCATATTAAACGATACCATAAGACCATGCGGTTTTTTTATCAAGGAAGGGAATTGGCAGAATACGTCTTACCAAACTTAGGCAAGAAATCTATCATTCGAGGTTCAAAAGAGAATCGCAGATAAACATTTTCTGAGAAGTTCAATGAAGATTCAAGTTGAAAAATATCCCCCATTAGCAGTAAGAAGCAGACTTTCAGATCAAAAACTAAAAGGATCAAGACGGGAAATAAGCCAGGGACATCTAAGATCAATAGATAGAAAAAATGTCTACAATTGGGCAGAGATCACAAAATTTGGGCACACGAAAAATTGGTGTTTTACATACAATTTATGTAATTACATTAAATTATATCTTGGAAGAAAATTACATAAAATTTAACATTTTTATAACACTTTTCCTGATTTTCAGCACTTCTGAGGATGCCTTTATGAGACGAAGAATTAGAGAGGCAATTCGTCCTCTCTGTGTGATAGCAAATGTAAGGCTTGGAAGTTGTTCTATCATGATATGAGGCTGGGTATCTTCATTAAAGCTAAAACTTATATGCCACAAACCCCAAATCTTAAGATATATTTCCGCAAAACAATACCCATTTCATATATTAATCCCCCCAGGAATAGTTTGGAGAAATGGGGATCACGCCTATAAAATGGCCACTAGAGAGCGCAGACTTAAATCAAATAGAACACATCCTTGGAGTGTTTAGACAAGCAATAAGAAGTACCACATGAAAAATTACAAGCTAATTGGGAAGAGATAGCGTCCGAAATTTTAGAAAATTTGATCAAATCCATTCAGCAAAGAATTTTTAGTAAACTAATTAAAAGTAATATATATATATATATATATATATATATATATATATATATATATATATATATATATATATATATATATATATATATATATATATATATCCGAGGAGCGGTCAATAAGTTTTGCGAATCGGTAGGGCAAAACAGAGGAAGGGAAATGGCTGTTTGTGGGGGTGTTAGGACAGGTTATGACAATTCAGAACCTCCAGCCACACGCTCATGCCTCGTCTATTTAAGAAGAAATAGCTGATCGCAGATCGTCAGTCACAAATTTTTCAACAATGGAGAAGGTTGAGCACCGCGCAGTGATCAAACTTTTGACCAGGGAAGGCAAGAATGCAAAAGAGATCCATGAACGCATGGTTGCAGTGTACACTGACACCGCCTCTTCCTATGCAACCATTGCTCGCTGGAATAGTGAGTTCCGCAATTGTCGTGAGTCCCTTGAAAATAAGCCCCGTCCAGGGCGCTGTAAGACGTGACCAACGAGGACATTGTGGCCCGTGTAGAGAGGATGATCCTCGAAAATCGATGGGTAAAGGTCGAATAAATCGAGCGAGAAGTGTTATCAACATCATCCACGACAATTTTTCTATAACCAAAGTCTCTGCCCGTTGGGTCCCTAGCAACCTCACGAAACCTCACGCCCCATGATCGACTTCAACTTCGTCAAAGTTCGGAGGAGCTGCTGCTCCTGTTCAACCAAGACCCGGCGGGATTCAAGTCACGCATAGTGACAGGTGATGAAACGTGAGTCCATCACTGGGATCCCGAGACCAAGCTCAAAAGCATGACCTGGAAGCACAAGGGCTCTGCGACCCCCATCAGGCTCCGGACCCAACCGGGAAGATCATGGCCACCATTTTCTGGGTTTCTGAGGGAGTGTTGAGGGTGGACTATGCGTCTCGTGGAAGGACCCTCACAGGCCAATATTGCGCCGAGGAGCTGGCTGGGTTGAACAAGTGCATCCGTCAGAATCGGCACGGCAAGTTTACACACGGCGTCCTGCTCCTCCACTAAAATGCCTCTGTCATCAAGGCCAGAGTTGCACAAGCTGCCCTGAACAAGTACGGATTCGAAGAGCTCAACCATCCCCCCTCCAGTCCGGATCTGGCACCTTGCGCGTACTTTTTATTTCGCCAGCTCAAGGCTGCACTGCGTGGACGCCGGTTTGAGGACGATGGAGATGTCCTGCTCACCGTCCAGGAGTGGATTCAACAGCAGTCGAGAGATTTCTGGTTGTCGGGAATTCGAAGCCACAGGAAAGTGGCGCAAGTGCATTGAAGTCGAGAGTAGTTATATTGAAAAATAATAAAACACTTTTCCTCATATCTCGTTTCCTCATATCCAAATTGCAAAACTTATTGACCGCCCTCGTATATATATATATATATATATATATATATATATATATATATATATATATATATATATATTGTGGAGGAATGAATATAACAAGGACAAGCAGATGCTAGATTGTTTATACAGCGTGGACCGTTACGCTCAGCATGGGCCAAGACCCTCCCCCTTCCCTGCTTCCCTAAAATTCTTCGAAATCGCGCGCAAAGAAGGATTTCGGTCAGCATATTTCGTAATTTACGATACTGGTGGTGTAATAATTGATCCCGGAGTCAAGTAACCAAGACTTGCTCACATCGTACGTTAATATAAAAATAGGAGGGTGTCAGAGCCTTAATAATAAAAATCTTGCTGCCTAAGGCTTCGTCGGCAGAAAATCTATAAACAGGATCACTGTCCCCTCCGATTGTTTATATCTATTTTTCGTCTAATAGACGAAATCTCATCTACTCCTTGCGTAGACATGAAGGGGCGAATTTATGCCCTATAAGAGGGGCTTTACTGTGGGCTAATGAGGGTCAGTTCCTCCTAAATTCCCCCGTCTGCCCTCCCATCATGGGATAACCGACGTATATATTTTGATCTTAAGAAATTTGGAAGAGATTTCCTCTAGCCATCGGGATAAGAAGATAAATCCCTGAGTCAAACAGGAAATAAAGAAGATAGTTGGAATCAAGCGAGACTTACCCTCCCGAAGCTCTTTCTTAGGTCACTTAGAAGAGCAGACCAGTGGTATGGAGACCAACTCTCCTACCATTCTCGTTCAGAGAAAATCACGTATCTCAGTTTGCTGAAAAGGCAGAGATTTCTCTCACCATTTAGGAAGACCAAAGTGAATTCCCATTTGAGAAGAGATTCACATCTTTGTTAAGTCTCATCGTCGAGAAGCCATAATTGGTAACAGATGGATCGGGATAACTTCCCTTTATCCAAGATACCCTTACTAACATCGTAAAGTCGGGAGAAGCATCGTCACTCTTCTCCACCATTCCAAGAGAAGCATCAGCTGTTTTCCGGCCTCACCCCACCACGCTCACCTCAGCTGATCGAGGACGTCTCCAGTCAAACTCGCCCGAACCAACTCATCGAGGAGGCTCACATTCAAGGTCACCCAACTGTCGACACCGACACTCTGAGTAAAAGTTAAAACGAATACAAAAGTATTCATTAGAATATTTCCCATTCAGTGCGAAATTGTATTCGTAACAAAAGCATTTCAAGTTGGTAGCAATAACCAAACTATTTCAATTTCAAAGGACATAATAAGTCGCATTAATTGAGCTTAAATCTCGTGTATTAAAAGGGATTTTTGGGTCAACCATTTCGTAGTACTCATTGGTAGTGTAAATTATTATTAGACCCTCTTACTATACAATTAGTGTATTTACAGAATTAATATTTCGTTCTTTTGTGTGATTCAAAGTAGATTTTTTAATTAGATCCTAAAACGCAGAATTGGAAATAGATATATCATAATACGAAGCCTCTCTGGTTAAAGAATTAATTTAGAGCACTCTTAGAGAGAAGTGGAACGGATTAACTCATGTAAGAATCAAACGTACATCCGTCCTCAGCCTTAAATCACGACATAAAATTGGTGACAGGTTTTGGGGTATTTAGAAGAACTCAATAATAGTTGATTGTGTTGCATCCCCTTGATTAGTAACAAATTTGTGCCTAAGTCTGTTAATGATGTTAATAAGTTTTGGGGGGTAGTATTATTTCAATTAACAGAAAGTGTGAGTGGTAAGATTGGGTTAGGCAGAGCGCTACTTGTGTCGTGGTCGCATAAGTACCATTAACGTATATCGGTGGGTTTTTTACGGACATAGGTAAAATGTCGTCTTTCGAAAGGTTCGACCAAAAAGGCCAAATTCTTAGAATAACAGACAAAGAACTAATTTCTTACGTCTAGGAAAAAGAAAGGATGGAAAGAGAGGAAAAATAGAACAGTTGCAAGCGGAAACAAAGACAGAAGAAACAAGAATAAAGATGGAAATAGAATACAGAAGAAAGAACAATACAGATGGAAAAAGAACAGGCGCAAGCGAAAAGAGAAGCAAAAGAAAGATGAATACAGATGGATGCAGAAGAGAGAGACGAAATACGTGAAAGGAGCTCTCCACTAATCCCCAATTAGATGAAACAGTTTAATCCCCCTACGCATATGTAATCGATCTGCGGGAACGCTTGGAGAAATGTGCAGAGTTGGCCAGCTCAAACGCGGAGTGCAACCTAGAAAAATACCGTAGTTTTTCTGTCTTAAAAGCAAAAGCTCGAAAATTAAAGGTTGGCGACGAAGTAATGTTACTACGGCCTACAGAGACGAATAAGTTACTCTACCAATGAGAGTGTCCCTTCCCGGTCATAAAAGCTCGTGATCCCGTGACTACGTGATTGAAACTCCCTCACGCCATAAAAGGTATCACATAAACATGCTTAAGAAGTAACACCGCTGAGCGTGCATTAATAATATTGTGACGATGGATGAAGAAATAACCATAGAAGCGTTATACCCCTGTCAACCTCTTCAGGTGGTAAACACGGTGTACGCAGAGTCAGATAACGATATCTTCTACCTTCAGTATCATTTTCATCGGACGACCCGTCCACGGAGTTAGATTTAAATCCCTACATTGGCCCGCTCATGGATTCACTATTGTCCGCTCGAGTGAAGGAAAAATTAAGTTAAGACCCCATCCTTCGACTACCCAATTCCCCAAAGAAGTTTGGAATCAGAACCGATGCCTATGGCGAAGGAATCGGTAGTGTCCGGGTACAAATTAAAGACGATGATACCCGTTTTACCATAGCTTACGCAACTATAAAACAGCCAGCGCTAACCGTAATTAGGGGGATAGAGGAATTCAATTTCTATGTAAAAGTTAGCAAGTTTAACATGGAATTCAATCATAAGTCTCGCTCATATTGGCGTAACAGCAAAAGCTGGAACAGCAGACTTATGCGATGGAGTCTTTTGTTCATCGAGAACCAATTTAACATAAACTATATAAAATGCTCCGATAAGGATAGAGCCGAAACTTGAGCCGAAACCTCACAGAGAGCTAATTAAACTCCCTTTTGTGTAGATATTAATGTGTTAAAGTTTATTTGTGCACGGAATTAGCTGCCTAGATACAGAGTAATAGTCAGTTTCTTTTTATTGTTCTTTGTTGTAATCGATGTTTTTTGAGGGGTTAAATGGAAGTGTGTGATCCGAACTGCTTAGCCTTAAGAGGCAAGGTTAAAGTCTGCCGTTCACTTGCCTATGTACGTGCGGGCGTGCGCGCATAATGTCAATAAGCCTCTGTTTAGGAGGATGGTTGACCATTGTAGTTTCACGATAGCAGTTTATTTACATTTTGCACTTGAGTTCTCTTCCTTTCGTATTACCTTCTTTAGAAGGGGGGAAATGTGTGGAAATCAATATCGCGAGGACAAACAGAAGCAAGTTTAGTTACACAGCGTCAATAGTTACGTACTATATCGTCCGATACTTTACCCCTTCCCGTGTCCCCTTTGCCCCGCTGGACCTACAATTCTTGAGATCGCATGCTAAGTAGGATTACCGTAAGCAGATTTTTTTAATCCTGCGACTCGTCCCAAGCCTCCTCCCCCCCGCTTCCCGGTTGCGAGGCGCGAAAGAGGCACTATGTCTCGCCCCTTGCTGCTAAATGATAAATCGACTCTACCTCCGAATTAAGATGTCTGGAGCTTGGGACTTTGTGAAAAAATAAGGTCAAATGGCCACCACGTGCCCTTCTGTACCCACGTGATTCCTGAGATCATCACATGGAGCTGTAAAAGAATGGCTGAACCCGGGCAAGGAGGCAACCTACGCCGTTATCACACGCCCCACTGTATTTGCCTAGAGATCGATTTCATCGTCTCCCACGGCCACCTCTCCACATAGATTCTGGCTTTTTGCCCAAAGATTGAAATCCATTGGACATTCCAAACAACTTTATCACAATTCTCCCTTCCCCTGAACGAGTCGCCGACATTTCCCCAAAATCGCACGCGCGTCTGGAGCCACCTCACTAGGCGTCTATATAACCCTCGACAAGTGCTGCCTGATTGGAATGAAGAGGTAACTTGACTTCTCCTATCGTATTTCTCTTACCCCAACTGGCCCTTTTTTGGCAACGAGCACGTAAGGTAATCGCAACCGTTGCCGCATGCAGATTGATCTTGGATCTGGCTTACCCTATTGCTCCATTATTTGTGCAAACGCCCTGGTTTAAAATACCCCTTTAAATCACCAAACTGAATCTGAGCTCTTTAATCCCTTAATTAACTTATCTGTATCTCGTGTGGACCTTTAACCCCGATTGCGCGACCATTCCCTTTAAACCCAATATTTGTGTAAATATAAATATTAAATTTGTTGTAAGTAAAGATATATTTTCTTCATTGTCTTTATTTTGCAACCCCAGCACATAGCAGCTACCTGTTAATCCTTGGCCAACTTGCACTCTGAAATATTTGTTTTAAAAGGACCCCACAAAGTTAAAAATATACCATCCCCACTGGACCCACAACAAATTCCCGTTTCACTAACGGTCTTCAATCAACTTCGGCCCAAGCCCCAGAGTACCTACGTATATATATATATATATATAGAGAGAGAGAGAGAGAGAAAGAGAGAGAGAGAGATAAAGAGAGATAGAGTTACATAGAGTTACATAGATACACAGATCACACGGGCCTTACGGCCCAGACTAAGGTGATCTGGCCTTAAATCTACTGTCACTTACACATAGAATAGTAGAAGTAAAGGATAGAAAAGTTTTAGGCTCTCCCCACCCTCCACTCCCCCCGGCAAAAGCCGTACATGAAATAATTTGGGAAAAGTACCTTGCAGGTGTAAGAAGACAGTACCTGAAGGAAATTTGTATTGAATAGTAATTAAATGAAATGAATGTGAAAACCACTTACATACACCTGAAAGAGTTATATTTTTGTAATATTATTTTATTTTGTAGCTTTTGCTAAACAATTCCAATATTTGTTAAGTGTTTGTCTAATCTCATTTTAAATGAATCTATAGTGCTGCTGTCCACTACCTCGTTTGGCAAATTATTCCAATCATTAATAATCGAGTAAGTGAAGAAGTTTTTTATTACATCCATAGTGGCTCTTTTACCCTGAAGTTTTGAATCATGTCCACGGGTGGGACACTCCCCTGTCAGTGTGAACAAGTTATTGGCATTAACGTTGTTTAATCCTTTAAGTATTTTAAAGCACTCTATAAGCTGCCCTCTTAGCCTTCGTTTTCTGACGCAAAATAGATTGAGTTTTTTTAGCCTCTCGTGGTAAGGTTTGTTACGTACTGACGGGATAAGTTTTGTCGCTCTGTGTTATACAGCTTCTAATTTATCTATGTCTTTTATTAAGTAAGGGGCCCAGAACTGTACAGCGTATTCGAGATGGGGCCTGACAATACTTTTATATAGTGGCATAATTATCTCCTCGCTTTTATAAGTAAAGTTTCTTTTTATAAATCCTAGTGCTGTGTTAGCTTTATTTGCAGCAGCTGCGCATTGGTTTGATGTTTTTTTAAGTTTTCTGTAATTATTACCCCTAAATCTTTAACCTGCGGGGTTGTGTTTATTAAGCCGCCTTGCATTGTATAGCTGTATTTTTTGTTTTTTGTTCCGCACTGAAGGATTTGGCATTTGTCGATATTAAATGGCATTTGCCATTTCTCAGACCATTCGGTAATTTTATTTATATCAGCTTGCAGGCTAGCCCTGTCCTCTTCGCATAATATTGAGTTACCTATTTTCGTGTCATCTGCAAATTTAGATATGATATTATTTATTCCAACGTCTATGTCATTGATGTATATAGTAAATAAAATTGGCCCCAGGACTGTTCGCTGGGGAACACCGCTGGTAACAGATACCCAGTCCGATTTTACGCCATTTATTACCACTCTCTGCTTCCTGTTTTTTAACCAGCTACTTATCCATCCGTATATATTACTGTTAATTCCTAGCGAAAGCAACTTTGTTCATGAGTTTCTGATGAGGAATTTTGTCAAATGCCTTTTTGAAATCTAGGTAAATTATATCTAATGATTTAGTATCGTTATATAGGTTGAAAAGGTTATGGTAAAAGTCAATTAGGTTTGTTAAGCACGATCTCTTAGACCTAAAACCATGCTGGCTATCACGTATAAGGTTATTGTTTTCGAGGAATTCTACTAGCTTGTCTCTAATGATCGTTTCGAGCAACTTTCCAACTATTGAGGTTAAGCTAATGGGTCTGTAATTACTGGCCTGGTTTTTACATCCCTTCTTAAAGATAGGTGTGACGTTAGCTTTCCTCCAATCATCAGGAAAGACCCCATGCTCGAGAGATTTGTTAAAAATGAGAGCAAGTGACTCTGCTAACTCATTATGGACATGTTTTAAGATTCTCGGGTAAAATTTATCAGGACTAGGAGTCTTGTACGAGTTCATTTTCTTTAATTTATCAATTACTAATTGCGGATTTACTTCCAGGCTCCTTAGTGATGGGTGTCTGACCTGTATAGACTCGTTGTTATCGTTATTAGTATATCCTAAGGTGAAGACTGAACTAAAAAACTCATTTAAGATATTAGCCATACCCATATCATCTGAAATAATTTCACCCAACTGGTTTTTCAAGGGGCCAATCCCGCTTCTCATTTGCCTATTTCTATTGATATAAGTATAGAAGTGTTTGGGATTAATGGTGCTTGCTTTCGCTATCTCGATTTCGTATTGACGTTTCGTTGATCTTATGAGTGTTTTAACCTTTCTTCTGTTAGTGTTATATTGTTGCTTAACTTGATAGCTTCTATTGTGTTTTAATAATGTGTGGAGACGGTTCCTATCTCTAATTGCTCGTTTGATGTCATTATTAAACCACGGCGGATTGCCTCTATTCGCGTTACTATTCCTTGTCTTAAGAGGAACATGGTTTTCTTGGGCTATAAAAAATAGTTCTTTAAATTTATTCCAAAGTTGATTTACATCTTCTATTTCTATCAGCTGCTCGTGAATATTTCTCAGGGCTTCTCTGAGGCCCTCTAAGTTAGCTTTACTGTAGTCTGGTACTTTTGAATAGTTATTGGTAGTTGAATACCTGGCATTTAGATCAAAGCGGATTAGTTTATGGTCACATGTACCTATATGTTCCGCTACGGCCAGAGTTGATATTAAATTTTCCTGGGATGCAATAACTAGGTCTAGTATATTATTTCCTCTGGTTGGCTCCCTTACGCATTGGTGTAAATAATTAGTATCGATGAAATTTGTCATTAATTTTTCTTGATGGCTAGTCCCTATATTCAAGTCCCAGCAGATATTAGGTAAATTAAAATCTCCCAGTAATAGCGTTTGTTCCTCCTGTAATTTTTCTTGTAAGATTCTATATATTTCCAGGTCCTCATTAACGGTAGTATTTGGGCGACGGTAAACAGTGCTTATGTTTATTTTAAAATCTCGTAAATGTAGTTTAACACAGATCAGCTCCACTTCATTATTTGTAAGTTCTACCTCAGTTACTTTTAATTCTGATCTTATATATAGTCCCACTCCTCCTCCAAGCCTTCCATTGGCCCTGTTTTTGTAAAATAATCTATAGCCTTCTAGCATGTATTCACATAATAAGTCTTTTATGCCAATTTGTAGATGGGTCTCAGTTATGGCTATGATGTCAACCTCTTCCGTTGCTATTAGACATTTAAGTTCTGTAATATGTTTTCTAAGGCTACGTGCATTAAAAGTTATTATTTTGATTGTACTGATTTCTTTTGAAGGTGAGGAGGTGAGACTATTTATTAGTTTCCCTGTCTGTGGGTAGGGGTGGGGGTCAGGGCCGGGGGGAATCGGGGAGGGCAGGCAGCTGCTTGAGCGTAGCCACGGGGATTAAAGGGATTTGCAACAGGGTGAGGAGTGACATGGAAAATAAATAAGTTGTCGGTAGGGCGAGGGGTTACATGGAAATTAAATGGGTTTGGAGGTGTGGCTTGGGAGGGCGTATTGGACATCTGGGTTGGGTTAGCTAGGGTTGAGGGGGTCCCTACCCTGTGCCTTTGGTCAGGTGAGGAAGAGGAAACCCGTTCTGTGGCAGGTGTGGGAGGGTTATTTGTTTGACTCTGGCATCTCTTATGTATATTATATACAGCGTTGTTTAGTAATTTACTCATTAACTGTACTCCTGCTTGTGACAAATGAATACCATCTCTGTTTGTTAGCCAAGGCTTATTATGGAAGCTACTCCATGTGTCGTTATATAACACATGTTCCTTCTCACACATTTCTTTTAGAGATTCATTGATTCCTAGAGCTCTGATGTTACTGTAGTGATTGTTGGCTCTCATATGTGGCAGTATTCCATTAACTATGCATTTATTTGTCTTGAAACTCATTTCTTTTATTAGCTTGTTATACTTGGCTAGTATTTCCCTACTTGTGGCTTTACCACCGTCATATGCATCGTTACTACCCACGTTGAGTAGTAAGCATGAACTCCTGGGGACTTTTGCTTTCTTAAGGTCTTCAGTAATTATGTCTAAAGTACCACCTGGTATTACCTTGACCATTCTGTTCTTCCTTTCCATGGCAAATGCTACACCCTGACCCCTTAAAAGTGAGTCAGACAAGAGAGAGAAAGAGAAAAAGAGAGAGAGAGAGAGAGAGAGAGAGAGAAAAAGAGAGAGAGAGAGAGAGAGTCTGTCAATTTCTACGATAGACTCCTTTCTCGAAACTCCCCCTTCCTCTACAGAATCGGGTAAACAAATACTTGGGTTATTCTGTAGTTCGACGAGTCCAGACGGCACCTTAAGGCCGTCCTTATCGTCTCGTCCTGTGAGCGTTCGTTACAAATCAGCCTCATTCAGTCGTGATTCTACCCAAGTCAATTGGTATCTTCTTGAACAGCAAGCCTTTGAATTTGCGCAACAGTCTCCCTTCGTTTAATCGAACCGAAGAAAATCTCCACCGATTACCTTTGGGAAAAGAAGATTCCTCTTTCATTTGGAATTACGAGACTTCCCACATTCCCCGTCGAAGTCATCTTGGAAGTTTGGCTAGCTTCATCGGAAGATTGGTTTGGAGCGTGCCCCATCTGCCTCATTCAGGTCGTTTTCCATTCACCTCATCGCAAGAAGGACCTTCCTCGAAGTCATCGACCAGTAAGACTGAAACCCCTTCCATTATTAGTATTGTCAAGTTCTTCCTTTTGATCTTAGCCAAATTACATTAATTAATTAATTCTATTTGAGAATGTCGCTAATCAATTATTCACTCTTTCTGATTATTAAGGATTTGAAAGCCAATGCTTCAAGCGTGACCTCCTAGTCAGCCGTTAATCCCTGCGAAGAGTCCTTCAACAGCTCGCGTTGCAATAGGTGATTAGGTCACCCCCTACATAATATGTGAGTAGTGTATGGTATAGAGTGGCTGTACCACGACAGTGACTATATTCATATTTATCGCCTTAATTATAATTTGGTTTGTAACAGTAATCGAGAAACATATATTTTTAATAGGTCATCCCCAAAACTCGTGCCGAAATTCTATAATTTAAGATGGGGAGTTTTTGAAAATTTATAAATGTTTTTTTTTGCTTAGTTGACAAATGACTTCGTGTGTTTTGGAAAATCAAAGGATTGAAATAGTTAAATAATTATGAAGAACAACAAGAACAACGACAAGAACAACAACAAGAAAAACAACAACAACTAGAAGAACTAGAACTAGAACAAGAACAAGAACAAGAAAAGGGTGTTCAGGGTGTTAAAATAAAGAGTCTATAGTGGGGATTAAAAAAGGCGGTTAAGATTAGCAACCAAGGCCGTAGGCTACAGGGGTGCCTGTAGAACCAAGCTCTTCCTGTTAAGGAAGAGAACAGCGGCTCGTTCTTTATGAATATTTCACTTATCTGGTGGTACTGCATCGAACTATTATTTATCGCTTCTCTAGCCTAGAATTACTCGTATCATTAGCATCAAATTTTGGTCAGACGCTAAGTGAACTACAATGTAGACGTTTATTTATAGCGATTATGTTTTAAGCTCTAGAATTATCATGAGTAGTTACATATCCATGTTTGTTTTCTTATCTTCAAATATCTGTGTAATCCTTAGTTCGTTAAATCTAATTCGGCCTTACTACCGCACCGTTCACAAAATTGTTCTGTTCGGATTTGACAAAAATAAATTATAGTTTCGAAGCGAACATATAATTTTGCGAACCTAAAAACCGTTGTTTCACATCCATCAAAAAGATTAGCCACTTTGAAATGATGGTTATGCCACGCCGTGTTGCTAGAATAGTTTTTTTGTATGATTTCTTTCCCGCGAGAAATTTATCGAACAAAACCTTACAGAACTTAACTAAACTAAACTAACTCACAAAAAATAGCCTACCATAAACAACCTATGACAAAATGGCTGCCTATACAATGTTCTCTAACAAAATAAGTGAAAGTGCCATTTAATGTATATCTATACTTACCACTTTTGTGTATCACTAACTCTATAATTTAAGATGGGGACATTTTGGGTATTTGAATAATAATTTCATCTTAGTTTGGTTATGACATGTCTTTTTATCAGTTATTTCTAATAATTCTTTTATAATAACCAAAAACAAAATGATGAAGTTCGGAAATAAATATAAGTATTGAAATTTGGGGAATTTTTTAAAACCCAAAGAATTACAAATGGTGAAGTTCAGAAAATTGATTTTTATATATCTTCTATAACTCTATATTTTAGCAACGTGATATTTTGAAAGGGGGAAAGTTTAGTTTAGAGTTCCATTTTAAAATAATAATTGGCGAAGTTCAGAAATTTGATAAAAATTTAACTATGGCTGCTTTTTTTTTAGATTTTAAATTTTAATCTTAGTACCGAAGCGCAAACTCCCCCCGTATGCGGGGAGGGGGAGTAGCGAAGCCAATGCCTGTTTTTTTTATATTAAAATTAAATATAACAAAGCGCTTTTGATTGTGAACGGATAGGTAATCTGTAGATTTATCCAATTTTGTTCTTAATACTTTTCCCATTTTATTAATTTGGAAAATAAAACTAAATTTTTAAAATAATAAGAAATATTTAGGGCAAATATCTTGAAGTAAGAACGCATTAGTCTCTCTAATAGGTAAAAGTGATAACTAAACGAGCCTTGTTAAGTATATACTGCTTGGTTTAACGAGTTTTTACTTGTTATTTCCTGACATAATTCGCTAATATATATCTGCTAATAAGCTTGCTTAGTCCTTTTAAATTATGCTGATTGATCGTTCATTTGAAAGACGTAGGTTAACTTTAAATATTTGCCATATAAATTTTTATATCTACAAAGATTGTTATTTCATTCTATAAATTTAATTAAATAGGAAAAGGTTGTAGGAACAAAGTTGTAGCTAAAGAAGTGATTAAATTCACTATTATTTTTCGGTTTCTTCCCTACCCTCAAATTTTGTAATAATTTATGTATATATATATATATATATATATATATATATATATATATATATATATATATATATATATATATATATATATATATATATATATATATTAAAAACAATTGTCATTATCATCACTCACTCTACAATTTAATAAGGGCATCTTTTTGAGTATTTGAATAAAATTTTATCTTAGTTATGTTATGACTTATGTTTTTTATCAAAGTTATTTCTAATAATTTTTTTAGAATATTAAAAAACAAAATGGTGAAGTTCAGAAATAAATATAAGTATCAAAATTTTGTGAAATTTTTAAAACCCAAAGAATTACAAATGGTGAAGTTCAGAAAATTTATTTTTATATATCTTCTATAACTCTATATTTTAGTAACGTGATATTTTAAAAGGGGGGAAATTTAGTTTAGAGTTCCTTTTTAAAATTATAATAATTAGCGAATTTCAGAAAATGTATACAAATTTAACCATGGCTGCTTTTTTTCAGATTTTAAATTTTAATCTTAGTAGCGAAGTGGGAGCAGTGGCGAAGCCATTACCTGGTTTACTTATATTTTCTCCTTCTCTAATCCGAAACGAACTTTCCAGATGAACTTATAATTATGGGGAAGAGGCGGTATATTTTTGAGTCGAATTTAAAGCGCAATAGTTCTAATGCCGTATCACGCAGGAAGTTACTAGGGAAAGAGCTACAATTAAGGTATTGGAAGCATATGATGTGAAAATAGTGGAACATACACTTGTTCCAGAAAGTATTGATACCACTACCAAATACTACAATCTTTCCTCATCGTTCATGAACTATATTGCAAGGTAATTAATGTAAAATATGGACTGTGATAAATGTACAAATAAACACATTACAAATAACTTCACTATGTTTGATATAAAAATAAATGAGTAATAACAATTTTTACGAAAATTGGCATTTAAAGATTATCACAAAAATATGTTTAATTTATATTGTTTGAATTATGACCTAGATTTTAAGTCATACAAGTAGTTTTGTGACCTATTTAAAAATTGGACGAGTCAGAAGTAGTCTAGAATGTTCTAGCAATCCTATCTTCGATTTGTCAAACTCAACAGTCTTATTCTAATCAGAAATAGTCTAGAATGTTGTAGAAACCCTAACTTTGACTTTGCAAACTCCACAGTCTTATTTAGTCAGGAATATTATAGAATGTCCTATCAATCATAACTTCTATATTGAAAACTCAACAGTCTTACCCTAGTGAGAAATAGTATAGAATGTTCTAGGAATCCTAATTGCGATTTTGAAAACTCAACAATCTTATTCTAATCAGAAATAGTCTAAAATATTCTAGCATTCCGAACTTAGATTTTGCAAACTCAACAGTCTTATTCTAGTCAGAAATAGTTTTTAAAATGTTCTAACAACCCTAACTAAATACTGCAAACTCAACAGTCTTACTCTATTCAAAAATAGTCTAGAATGTTCTAGCAAACATGCCTTGGATTTTGCAAAGTCAATAGTCTTATTCTAGTAAAAAAACGTCTAGAATGTTCTAACAATCACAATAAGGTTTTTGTAAACTCAATAGTCTTATTCAAGTCCGAAATAGTCTAGAATTTTCTGGATATCATAACTTCGATTTTGCATACTCAACCATCTGATTCTAGTTAGAAATAATCCAGAATTTTCTAGCAACCCTAACTAGATATTGCAAACTCGACATTCTTATTCTAGAAGCAATAATCATGAAGAGGATAATTGAGCTATTCAAATTTTTATATGAGCTAAAGAAGATTTCTTAACACATAAAAGCAGCAGTTGTCATTAAGGTGATCGTCAGAGGATCCTGAGATCTGTTAGAATTCGATTAAGAATTATTTCAAGGTAGCCGAAGATAAAAGAACCTAGTCAAATTCTATATCAATTGCTTGAGGAAGGTAAGTTATCAAAAATATTATACTACTCACTATTATTTATCAAATTGTATAGGGTGTAAATACTATTTGGCTTTCAAACTTTCATAAAAAGTGTTATTATTCATATACGAGTACTTCTCGATTAAACTTGCTCAAATTTGTGGTCCTTTTTAGTAATGCATTCTTCTCTAGGCCACTAAATCTCGTTACCAGGTGATAAACGGTTCATGAACTAAGTCGACAAAGGTGGGTATGGAAACTTTCTTGACCACGTCTATATAGGCGCAGTTCCTCCCTAGGGAATTGGCACCATAGCACTTCACAACTACTGAAACTGGGGCTAAGAAAACGTACCGGCCATCAATGTTTCAGTTATGCTAGGAACATTACCTCTGCCTCTCCCCCCCTTTCATTTAATAGGAGGGGTTGGCGAGTCCCGTAAAATTTAATTGCCAAAATAGCATTAGGTTTAGAACGAGTTTATTTAACAGAACCAGTTTTAAAGTATTTAACTTTGTTGTTATTATACAGTAATCTGCACATTATGTATATTTAGTTAACTTTGACATTTATATAGGTCTATTTATAAATACACCATATAACTATATAAAATGTACGTTTCTTATATTTTTTCAACTAATAAATTGTGAACTTCACAAATGGTATAAAATATTTTGAAAAATTGCATAGAATAACCAATGCGAGATAGAATCAATGATTTATGTTGGGAGAAATAGAGGCAATATTTATACTTCTTTCTTGAAGTTTGAATTTATTCCTCAGATTCCAAGGCCAAAATGGTAAACTTTTCAATTTGTGAGAGGCTGTAGCCATGTCCTCACATTTGCTAAACTGAATGCCTCGATCGATGAAGGTATACACATATTGTTAGGACTTTATTAAAACGCAACACCTGGTGGGTTCAGATTGTCTTACATTATTCATTTACGAAAACGAAAAAGAGAAAGCATATTAAATATAATAAAATTGATAGAATTTGCTTATGTAGCATGATTACTTTCATTCACCCTCCCGATATTTATTTATTCCGGCCTTTTGTTCCAGCTGAGCTCTTTTAAATCTAAACGTTGCATTAAGTCAAGTGTTTTAATGCTGTCAATGTCGCTATCGAAACATGTGTTTTTCCAATATAATTGAAATAACACACAATCCATTAAATACGGTTCTAAAAATCACATGTGTATATTTTGTTAATTAATCAATCAGTATGTATAAAAACAACAGAAACGGGTCACTTTGGAGGCAACAGAAGAACAAGTAGTCGTAGAGGAAAATGATCGGAAAACAAATAGGAGAGGATAGAGAGAGTTAACAGGTCGGTGGCTATACATCGATGCGAGGTGTTGTTACGCGTGTGTGAAGGGGTGTTCGATATAACCTGAGCGGCAAGAAGGACGGTGGAGGAAAGAGAGGCCCCTATTCATGTATTCGCACAATTCATGCTACTGATACATTTATGTATGAATAGGTGTTGGCATGGGGTTGTTTAATAGCGCGGAGTACCTTCGTGCGGTGGCAGCGTGTTGTCTAGTGTGAATATGTATGTTCGGGTTCTCTCTTGATTCTCCCCAGTGTTCGTGTTAAAGATGTGTGAGCGTAAGAGTTTAGTGGTTTTAATTTGTTGTTTTCTTATAGTGTGGCCTGCTTGAGTATTTAGCGAAGCGACAGGCGCTCTTCAGAACACAATTCTGGATGCGACGTGCTTTCGTCTGTTTTGTGTGGCACACAGCTATGAGCGTTATGGGAGCGTATGTAAAGAGTGGTATAGCAATGGTTTTGTAAAAGTGTACTTATAGTTTACGGCTTGTAGGCTAGAGCTTGGGCTGATACTTTTTGTTGTTTTAGCCCTTGTTTGAGTAATCGTTTTGTGTGTTTGAAATCTTAAGAACTTATCAAATGTTGCCCTTAACATTTTGGTGTTATGTGAATATGTTAGTTTTGTTGGGTTCGGGTGTTCCCGTATATTTTAAGTTATGCATGTAGTGATCGCTTGGACCGTACATTGTCAACTGTGTCTTTAGAAGGTTCGTAGCTATGAACCACATATAATCATAATCTGTTATTTTGAGTATGGCTTGCGATCCTGGTTGGTCCTCTGCAGCTGAAAAGAATAGTCCCGGTGCGACGTTTTGTTGTTGTATTTTGTATTACATCTCCGGTCTATGATGAAGTGAGAGAGAAGCCTTCTTGTGCAGAAAAAGCTCTGTGTCGTTGGCTAGACTTCATCGGATTCCCTCCTGCCACAGTTCGTGGAAGGCCTTCTCCACGTTTTTGTGATGGAAGGTGCGTTCTGTTTGGTTTGTTGAAGGCTTTCTCCACGTCTTTCTGATGGAGAGTGCTTCCTGTTTTATTTGTCATACTGTTAGATTGTGTCGTGAATGATGGTCACAACTGCCTGGTTGGACCTGCTCCTCCTGAAGACATATTGGTAGGAGGAGAACCAGTCACTTTCCTTTAGGAAGTTCCGCAAACGGGTGTTGACTCTGCGTTCTAAGATCTTGTCTAGGTGCTCTAACCTAGCAATAGGCTTTTAGTTATTGGGGTGTTTCGTTTTTTTCGTTTTTATATGGAGTAGGATGTCTGAACTTTTAAATGGGTGTAGGAGCTGGACAGAGGCAATTTACGCATTGTATGGGTGTTTTAGTGTAGTGTAGATGGTTTCGGTGAGGTGGTGGATTAAGGTGGTTGGAGGGAAAGATGGGCCATGGGCGTGTTTTTATATTAATTTAATGTAGTGTTTTTTGTTTCCTTAACGGGGAAAGGTATGGTAAGTATGGTAGTGTTGTAGAGCACAACATTTTTATCAGGAGTGGGGGTCCCAGCTCATCCTAGAATTCCTGAAATTGCTCCCGTGCGTGTGGATTTGGTGATTTGTGTCTTTGCACCGAGACCCAGTTGGACCTAAATGAGTCGAGGATGTTATTAGGGTTAGTAAGTATTTAATTGTTAGTTAGGAGGTTAATGGGATTTGGTAGTTACTTAACTAACATCTTCTCTACACAGCACCAGAAATATGAAGTACCAGTGCATCGAGCGTCGTCTGCAGTGCGGAACAGCTCGCGCCACTAGCGGTTCTGGTCTAGCTACAACCATTGTAGGAGGGTAGCACGTAGGAGCCTAATGTTTTGCTGTCTTATGCGTCTGTTATAGTTGTTGTTATAAAGTGTTTAGAGTGTTTGTATATGTATGAAGTATGTAATGTTTTGTGTGATTGTGTTTTCTGTGGTGTTGTAGGTTAATTCTGGTGTTTTTAGTGTCCCAAATTGAACACCAGGGAAGTTCTTCGTGCCTAGGTTTAGTGTTTTGTAGGTTGATATTGTGTGGTGTGTTTTTTATGATGTGTCTAGTAAACCCCACCCAGTTCTTTTTTTTTGTAGACGAAGAAGGGAGGCATGGGTATGAGTAATGGCGAAGATGAGATCAGCACGGATATAGTAATGTGGTCACATAGTACATGGGAGGCTGGGTCACTGTGAGTGTAAAATCTTATTGCATGCTCTTTGCAGAAGACCAAGTCCGGAGACGTGGTTCCCCTGCGAAGCGCATGCAAGGTGTAGAAGGTGGAACAATGTGCATTGCAGCAATATGGCTGCAAAGCGACAGAAAGATATTTTTTCGCTTCATTAGTGGTGTGCAAAATTACGGAGGGATGTTGAGCGTTCAGGTTTCCAAATGAAGAGAAGGAGGTTATGCTTGGATAGGGCCATGTTTGGGAGAATTATGTTCAGTTTTTCGCGAAAGAGTCTGTAGTGAGTGGCATATCTTATGGGGGCGGAACTCTTTTGTAAGGAGGTGGTGGATAGACCACTTAACTAAGATCACTGATCTTAGATGTGGGGCTTGTGGGGTTCGGTAAGTGTGGTAGCCTGCAATGCGGAATCGGTTATTGGAAGGATTTTGGCTTGGAGCGTTCAGTATTATGATGTTTGCCTTTGTGTATAAAGGTACCGTATTAGCGAAATTATGAGAAATACTGCACCAGCTGCCTAATTAAGTTTCACAAAACTCAGTCGACTTATGGTAGAGAGCAAAGTGATGAGCGCTCTCTTATGCTTAATCTTCTGGCATTCTTCAACGAGATTGGGATTTGAGTCGGTGACCTCCACAGCCAAGATTTGCGGTTTTTTCCGTTTTCCTTTGAAGTCATTTGTTAGCTTATACAAAACGCTTCTTGAAATTTTCTTTTTAGGGAAGTATTATTATCTTGTCGTATATGTAACGCTCCCTAATAAGGTTGAGGAATTCCAGGAGACTTTCCTAGAGGATTAAGGAACCTTACCTAACCGCATTGACTCGAACGTTATATATAGATCATTTATCAAATATATAAATATATATATATATATATATATATAGTCTCGGCTAAAATCATGGGGAAGGTATGAATAAGTGAAGAATATGATTGAAACTCATTTATTACATCTTGACATAACACAAATAAACATTTTTCCGTATATTTTACCAATAATTAATATTTGATGGGTCGTCCTTTTTCTTTAATAACCTCTTTAATGCGTCTTTGCATTTGTGATTAAGTGGTTGGGGCAACCCTCTGCCATTCAATGTGCTAGACTAACGTTTATTCCTATTTTGCTGCGTGCAACGGATGCTGAATAATTAAATACCTTGGAAAAAAATGCTAAGGGCACCTTCCAGACACCGATGATCCATATCAAGGGGCAGAGCTAGTGATATAAACTTAATCGAGTTCAATTCTCTGACCAACAACTTGAGATTAACCTTGAAAATAAACTGATATCGTATGCCGATAACATACTTTGTACTCCTCAATTTGGTCTCCATGTAACTAAGGAGAAGTTGCAGCATCTCTAAATAGGGATTTAGTCAAGATTACCTCTTGGTGTCCACTTTGGGCATGAAGCTTAATGCTAATAAGACGCAATATATCACCACTAGTAGATCCTGTACGTCTTCTTGGAGTAATTCTTGACTCGATGCTAACTTTTGAGAAGCACATTCGTTTCTTGTTCTCCTCAATTTCACAGAAGACTGGATTACTTCGTAAGTGTTACAGAACTTTTGCTTGTGACTCTACAGTTATTAAGTCTTTTTGTGCATCCATTCTGCCTCATTTTAAGTATTGTACTCCTTGAATTGGTGGCCAGGATCAGCTAGGTATTCAACGATATTTCCGGGGACACAGTAAAGAATGCATGCACCAGATTCTGCAGCCATCTTGAGGCCGTTGTCGAAGCTGAGAGCGGCTAAACTGTTATCTCTCAGCCATAATCTTGTTGATAGTTTTTATTTTTTAAAATACATTCATTTGGACTGAGATATTGCGGTGGAAGGGGCTGATTCGTTTATGCAAGCCGTCAAATTTATCTCGAATACTCTGTACATCAGCATTCTTACATCAAGGCCTATTTGACTACGTCTTTTGTTCTATTATTGATTGATTTCGAGGTTATCTATTTTTCTATATTAATATTAGTATCATTATATTTGTTTGGCATGCGGTAGTAGGCTTATATTTCAATCGAAGGCTTTTGGCGTTCCTAGACGTGTGAGAATTGATGGAGGACGGTAATTTGTGCAGGTTTGTGCCCAGCTATATTTGCCATGTGATAAAAAAAAACGAGAGCGATGTACATCAATTCTGTGATGTAAGTATTAAAGGGTAAAGAGAACGGTGGGATATTGAGATCTGCACAAACTACCAAATGAAAATTAAAATTTATTATGTTAATTAGATATGTATTTCTACATTACTTTTTTAATTCAAACAAAATATCTGAAAAGGTTTTCTATGCCATGGGTGATCCCAGGAAAATGGGTGCCAAAAGAAAAAGTCATGTATTTTTAATATTTTATTTCTTTTAAAAAAATATATATATATATATATCATAGGAAAGATTGAGGTTACAAGTTTATTACCACATATTTATTTCTTTTAGCAATATTTCCTTTCCAATATCTTTCATTACTTTTTATTCCTTCCATTGTGTTCAGTTAAAAATTTTGGTTTCTTCAATAGGTATGCATCCCTCAAGATGCCTTTTTTTATAATGTCATAATTCCAGAAAGGAGTTAATTATTGAAATAAAAAATATATATGACATATATATATATGAAGGTTCCTGAAAATACTTATTTGTTTTCTTGTGAGATAAAAGAACAGAGGAAATTGGCTTTCTTTATCTCTTTCCTACATAAAAGTAGAATATAAAAGGCTCAACCAAATTTTGAAAAATCTAGAGACAAAAGATTGAAGTACTAAAATACTTTGATTCTTCTCTTCTGAACTTTGTTAAATTGGTGCATAAATTGATGATATTAAAATTTCGATAAAAGCTTTTTCCAATACGGATTACATTATACCTTATAAATATGAATGAAGCGTAATGCCATCAACCTTTATAGCTTTAGGGAAAAGGCCAATCATAAGGAGCTTTATTACTCTCCAAAAAGTGTTCACCTTTGTTGGATTCACGACGAGAGATGAACGTCGAAAATGCGCAGCATCCAAAGAGTACTAAAATAATGGAAAAAAAAATGAAGAGGAAACAGAAAGAAGAAGGAATTAAAAGATATTGTGGTTAAAAAAAATAAATTGAGGAAAGCAACCTCCCATTTAGTCAACTTCTAAATAGGTGAAAATGATATAAATGAAAATTTGTTCTCGTATATGTGATTGGCTTATATTAAAATCAAAATCCTTAAAATATTTTGGAGGGTTATTCAATAAAAATCATTGTTTACAGAATCGGACTTTCCTGAAAAATAAAGATGATCCTTATCATAAAGGATTTCCTTTTTCACATACGATTAGGGAATATTTTAAAAATATGGTCTATAACAAACTGAAAACAAAATTACGGCAGAGTGAGTCTTGAAGAGAAGGATTGCCATAGAGAACTTATATCCTAAGAGGTTTCATATATAAATCTATGAACACGCGACAGGCCACTAATACTGAAAATTGTCAGCGTTACTGAAACAAGAATGAAATTTCTTTCGCAAAAATTGACATTCAGCATTTAATGGATATTCAAATTTATTTCAACAGATTCTTGGATCCTTTAAAAAAATATTTTAGTAGTTTACAGAATAAGGTGATATAGTTTAAAATTTAATTTTTTAATTCGTTTAGGGGTTTATTAACTTAGATTTATTTCTATGACGCCATTTTGGTAACACTGTTGGACTCTTTCGAGTATTAATGTATCATTTCATATAATGAAACATGACAACTCAAATGTATACTAATTGTTAGCATGAACAAGATATTATATAGAGATCAAAGCATAAGGACTAAAGATTATATAGCTCTGTAACTAAATTTTAGCCCTATTTTATACCTCATTGTTTTATTGTTTTAATCTTTCTGTTTTCTTTTTATCAATGAACTTTAAAACCATCGGTAAATTTCTATCGATACAATTTTGTAAATAATTGTAAGCAGATTGTCAAACACGAGATGCGGTTTTGAAACGATCTTGATTATCATTAACAGCCTTTTGTTATTTATGCCCTCATCTATTTTGACATGAATAATTAGTTTAAAAATCCTGACACTATGGATCCCGATCTTCATCGTACAATAAAATTCATGAGTATGCAGACTGCTAATCCCATATCTTTAAGTGATTTGTTCATTGGTGTAATTAAAGGAAATTTAAAATCTATATAAATTTCTTTCAATTAACTGAAATTGCACTTAATCATACCTTAAAGATTTATTCCATTTTATTTTTCAAAGAAGAATATTGTTCTTTTAATGTTGGCTAACCTTTTGTTTTTAATTACTCACAAAATACATATATTCATTCGTAATCTATTCCAAACTTTTTCAGTTCGGTCTTAAATAATGGCTTCATCTTTCTAAGATCAAGTGTTGAAGTACTGTTTTTTCGGTGTTTAACATAATTGTATAATATATTTCATTTGTTTTCTGGTGTTTTTATGCTACTCTTTGCTTTGTTACTATGATTGGGTGGGGTTTATATCCGTTTTCTAATTTGCTCGTCAAGAAATTAATGCTTTGAAGTCTTAAAAATGATTCTTAGTATTGTACAAGCTGTAGCAAATTATCTGTAAGCTACTTAAAGATAAATGTAGAAATGCTTATATATGAAGTTTTTGGTTATTCAAACAGGATTGCAATTAATATTATTTATTGAGAAAGTCACGTTGGAATTCTCTCAAGTCAGAGGGATTGGAGTGATGAGTGATCTTAATGATATGGATCAAGAGAGGGAATGATAATGAAAAAATAATTTAAATGATGTTTATGGGGATTTATGTCTGGGTGCTTGGCAAACGTTTTCATTTTGCTTTTAGATTTGTTTTACATAAGGTGATTTGTTGATTTTAGTTTAGAATTCGAGCTTTTGTTCCTGTGATTTTTGCTCAGACGAGCTTTGAATACTTTAGTGTTCAAAATGTTTACTTCTTGTTTATATTATATTTGTTTGCAGTGTCGTGCCTCGTTGTTTTCTTTCGTTGTTTATCATTTTTGCTTTTTCATTATTTTCTCTTTCCATCTCTTAGGCTATATAGTGGTTCATTTGCATCTAAAATATTTTCTTTCTTCTTTTGATATTTTGCTAGGAATTTGTGTTCTATCTTCTTTTAATTTTAGTTGTTTTTTTTTTAGAACTTCGTTTGGAAAGTTCTCCTCTACTTTGTCAAATATTTTCTGGCACATTCCTTGAAAAATTGATTAAAAGGTTTTAATTTTGTTCTTCAGTCGAGATCGCGAAATGGACTTCTTTCTCTTCTTGGTGTATTATTTATAGAGAAAGATGCTTGGTTTTAGACCCTTTTCATTTGAATCTTCTTTGTCTTGGTCAGGGTATGGTTGTTAAAATTGGGTACGTTAAGATTGGTTGAGGGAGGGCGATGTAGAGATTTCTCTTTTTGCTCTCTGAGAGGTTTTTGAACATGTACAAGGAAAAGAAGGTATTCTTTGTGCATCTTTTTCATTTGCGTGCGAATTATTTCGATATTTGCTAATTATGATGCCGAGGACTTTCCCTCGTTGCCATATGATCACACCATGTGTTTTTTTTCCTGTTCAGTGGCATGGTTTAAAACTTGTTCGTGTTTGTTTTGTTTTTTCGAGATCATTTACGTTTATGATTTCCGGAGCAAACAGTTGCGATATGTCAACGGATTATTATATTTGCTGGTAATATTAAATCTTACAGATATCGTCCGTCAGTTGGTTTCCATGGCATAGTCCTTCGTGTGTTGCGGGAGGTGTTTTGTATACACAATATAGGGCATGAGGCTTAGACACCCGCCTGGGTGCCCAACCTCTATGGTGAAGGTATTATCTGTATATTTCCTTATAGAAATTTTGGCTTTTCTTTCTTCGAGATAACTGCAGAGAATTCGGGTGATGTTGGTTTCTAGCCGGAGCTCAGCTAATTTTATTTTCAATTCTGTGAATCTTACCTTATCAAGGGAATATGGCAACATCGCAGAGTGTCAAATACATCATGTTGCCCCTTGGTAGATCGACTGTATATTTTTTGGTGATGAATGTCAGTATTGTTTCGGTGACAAAAATGTTTCCTGAATACATGGTGCAGTGTTGTTTGTTCTGCATATCGTTATCTTCTAAGAAATTCATTAGCCTTTCAATAATAAGTTTTCGACTATCTTTCCAATAAATGCAACAGCGAGATCGGTCGGTAGCTTTTGATGTGTCCGTTGGGTTTGCCAGGTTTGGGGAGGAGTATCATTCTCGCTGTGTTCAACGCGGATAATAATTGTCCTATGTCTAGACATGCGTTGAAAATTTGGAGTAATGATGCTTGAATATTGTTGGATGCATTTGTGATGTGATGTTGACTGATTCTTTTTAAAATAATTTAGGTACTGTATTAAATTCATTTAGACTTTAGAGTAAAGGGCCTTTTTTCGTTCCTTTGCTCGCTGGTTTCATTTATCCGTACTGTCAGAGATCGGTCTTCTTCTCTTCAGGTGGCTACATTATTCGTTGCTCGAAAGTTAGCTCGTAGTTTTAGATTTCCTATGGGGTGATGGAGAAGATCTTTGACCACTCTCTTTGTAATAAATGTTCGATCTCTCTCTCCTTGTTTATTAATTGAATTTTTTCTTTTGCATAGGAACCTTGGTGTTTTCTATACTGGTTCCTGAACTTGCTGGGGTCCCTATCGATATTAATCTTTTGCGATTAATTCAGTCCAAATTATATTCATTTTTCTTCATATAAGTTTGTTTATTTGGACTCTTAGATTTCTTAGGCCAATATGCCTATCCCTGTTATTTCCATTTTCATGGATTTCCTCGATTGTCCTGTTGATGCCCTACATATTTGTCTTAATTTCTTTGTTCAAAGTCTGGATCAGGATCTTCCTGTAATTTGTTCTAGGGATGTAGAAAATCAGTTAAGTGATATTTTCTAGGTGGGAATTTATTTCTTCTTTGGAGCTGTTATCAATGGTTACGATGCTATAATCAGCGAGAAGATATTTGTATTTAGTCCAATTAATCCTATTTGGGGTTTTTCTTTGAAGTGTTTTTATTTTTATGGGTTAGGTGGAGACTTTTGTGACAAACCTGATATGATCTGAGGGTATTGCGGGGCGGGGGGAGGTATGGAAATTGAATGCGAAGGCCAGGTTTGTCAGGATGATATCCGGTGTGGTTGAAGACCTCTCCGTTAACGATGTTAGAAAGTCTGGATCTTCCTCTTGCACTATTTTCTAATCATGATTTCCAAGATTTTGCCTTTGTCGTTGTTGCGCGTTGTGTATCCTGCTGATCTTCACATTGCGTTCAAGTTCGATAAAAAATGCTGATTGTTATCGGAAGATTCTGATAAAGTTGGCTATTGGAAAATACGAGTACTGGGGATGTTGATATGCTTCAGCTATGAAGACTAGGTCTTCAGTTGTCATTTATAGCTTGATGTCCAAAATATGACTTCTATCTCTTTAATTTCTTAAAAGGTCAATCCTCTTCTGATTTCCATTGCCGTTCCTTCATAACGTGTTTGGGTAGAGTTCGTAGCTATTTTTGTAAATCTGATGTTTTTTATGTATTTTTCTTTTAGATTAATTCCGTATTCTGTTATCATAACTATATCAGGGTATATTTTCCTTATTATATTGTTGTAAACGAGTTTAGTCGTTTTTCATCTATCAACGCTCAAGGTAAAATCTTTCAGGTTTCATAGGCATCGTACGTCTTGGTCAATCTTACGGCCTTGCTGATTTTCCTGCCCTGCCCTTTTCTGACTGTGGCTTTTCTTATGTGACCTGAACGTTTTTTCCTGAACTGCTCTGATGAAAGTTAAGGCAAGAAGTTGGGGATATGTCGATGATGCCTTGCTTGATGGCATTATTTATCTCTGTTGCGGTGTAATGATTCTTAGTTCCTTTAGTTAAGCTTTCGAAACTTCTTTAGGTTTCTTCACCGTTGGGAGTGGGGTTTATTGAGAGCCATAAACTTTGATGTTATGCCTCTAATTATTGTTTTGGGGTAATTACTTTTCTTTTTATTTTTCGATTTTCTGTGCATTTGCTTTATCTGTTCATTAACTTCTATTTTGTCGTAAGTGGCCATGATTTCTTTATCCGGTTGTTCTTCCACTGTTGGGGTCGCTTCGTTTATTTCTCTTGTTCGGATACCATTTATATGCGGTAAAGATTCCTGGAAGGTGGGTCATAAGGGAACCACTGGCTTTAGATAATTCTTCGTAACCATTTTATTAAGTATCTATGCGTATGTGCCAGCTTTAGCCATGTTCATGACGTGCGTTTGTAAAATGCACAATATGAGGTCTAGCCTCATATTGCCCTTGATGTTTAGAACTGTCTTTTGTCTTTTGTACTTGTGTTCGTTTCGTTGCATCTGCTTTTGCGCATGTGGTTGTTCCTTTCTTTCTTTTAAATCGAGTATGGCACTCATTTCTTTTCCTATAATTTTCCTCTTCCCTGCGACGCAGAGCAGTATAAAAAAGTCGATATTTTCGGTATTTATATCTATTTAGCTACCCTGATGGGGCAGCCACAGTTTATCCTGCCCAATGTTACGTTTAGAATATATTATTTAAGGTTTATTCAATCATTCTGAGAAACTAAACATTTATGGTATAATTTTGTGTGAAATATTAAAAAAATTACCAATAATTACCAATAATATTTGCAAATTTACTTTCGAGACAAATTTTATTAATTAATATTGGGGATTACGTCTAAAAGGTATTGCTACTATAAACCAGATTAAATTTAATTTATAGTCCAAAGAAGCACCAAGTTGATGTGTTAGCCAGGAAACTTCAACTAGAAAGGGCTAGAAACCACTAGAAATCACTTATCGACCCAGCTTTCCGTCGTTTATAGATCTATGGGCAAATTCATTTGTTGCACTCGTCTGGCAGGAGTGCCATGCTACTTTGCTTATAATGGATTTGGAACCAGCTTATGTGTTTCTTCGGAGCAAATTTAATAAAAGAGATAATGAGAAAGACCTAAAAAGAAAAAAAAAATCATTCGTTTGCATAAAAGAAAATCACTTTAGAATATTAGATTCTAAAATATTGCAATTACCACAATAATAACCTTTTCAGTATTGGCAACGAGATTTCAATGGCAGTAAAAACTTAGTGTAAGTGCTTGCCGAGTTGATGCGCCGAGTAATATTACCAGGCCGTACATGTAAGCAGATTTAGAAATTAATGCACGGAAAATAAACGAATAAAAGCAGAAGCTTATAAAAATCTTCATTGAAATGTAGGCAATTTCTTTGCGTTATCAATAAAGCGAGTGGCTCATTGATGAAGTGGTTAGTTTGAAACATTTATGATCCAATGTGCTAAGATCAAACCCCTTATCTATCGGCTGTGTATAGCACAAAACCAACACAGCTTGCCCTCGTTTATTATAGATCTAAGTACAAATTTGTATGTTGCCACTTGGCAGGGCGGGAGAGCTTAGAGTCAAAATTTCTCACAAACACAATATATAGACAGGGCAGAGAGGACAAAGAGTTAGCAATCGTAGTTAAATATTATGACGACATAAATAATTTTTAGCAAGGGTTTGTATCTTAATATATTTATTAATAATTTTGTACCCTCTTCTTTAAAGGACACATGAGATATGTTTTTTATCGTTGTATTGTTTTGTTTTGAAAATCCTACAGCAAATCTTTTTGAGTTGGTCGTCAAATACATTGTATCAGGCTATCTCACAAACACAGTCTCTCTCCGTTTTTGTCTCTTCTGGTGAGTCTCTGGTGAGTCTCTTTCTCTCTCTCTCCTACTTCCAATCTCTCTCTCTCTCTCTCTCTCTCTCTCTCTCTCTCTCTCTCTCACTCTCTCTCTTACTCACTCTCTCTGAGTCTTTGTGTCTCCTTCAGTCTCTCACTCTGTCTATATATGTGTCTCTCTCTCCTCTCTCTCTCGTCTCTCTCTCTCTCTGTTCCTCTCTCTCTCTCTCTATATATATATTGCTATGTTTGTTTATTTGTTTCATTCTCTTAATTTCTTTCTTTTTGTCTCTCTCTCTCTCTTTCTAAATCTCTCATTATCTTTCATTCTGTCTCGCTATATTTCTGTATCGCTCACAGATGCTGTTAATGTTTGTGACTTCTGCGAACTGGAGAAGCGTCTAGGCGAGAGCATTGCTCAACTGAGAAAGGAGAACTCCTTCCTCAACAGGGAGGTTCACCTCTTAAAAACAGAGAAGTCAAGATGCTCAGGCGAGTGCGAAGGAGAGAAGGCTTCCGACCTCGAAGAGCAGGAGTCTTCTGCTGCAGGACTGGCTCAACGAGCCAAAAAGAAAAAAAGAAAGAGGAAGAAGGGAAATAAGAAAGAAGAGAAATTAGAAAGAGAGGAAGAGAAAGTAAAAAGGAAAAAAGAAAGTGGAAACAGAGGATGAGACAGCAGAAGCAGAAAAAGAGAAAAGAGAAACAGAAGAAGAGAAAACAAAGGAAGACAAGAAAAAGAAGAAGAAGAAGAAAAATGTGGAGAAAGATGAGGAAACCGGCAAGTGGGTTTAGAATGACTCGGTCCTCAGCAAACAAATGTGCAAGGGTCACGCTCATTGGTAATTCTGACGTACGGGGTCTGCAGCCCCTGCTAGCAGCCTGTCTTCGCACTAATGTGAAGGTAAGCTTCCTGCCAGGACGGGGTAACCACCACATCAGAGTAGAGACGGAGAAATCTCAGATTTCTGAGAACTTAGTCGTTGCTCTGATGGTAAGTGGCAACGACCTCTACCTGCGAGGAGGTAGACTAGGCTCTACAGCTAAAATCCTCTACACGATCATGGGTGCCGTGGACGACTGTGGGTTGAAAACCCACGTTCGTTTTGTGGTCAGGATGCTCCCGAGGAGAGGTCCAACATGGACCGCTCACTCGATGAACGTATCTTTGAACCGGTGCCTTACAGATTTGTGTACTACAGAGGGGGTCTTTTGGTAGACCCGTGCAGCACATTTTATGGTAGGAATGATATCTACCAAAGGGATGGGGTACATCTTTCCTTTAAAGAAAAAGCCTTCGGTCGAACATGATCCAGGATGTCGTACAGAGGACCCAAAGGAGTATCCGGCCCAAAGTGAGGGCGGACGTACGCCAGTACGCCCGTGTCACTCCTGGAGCGACCTTCTCGAAATGCGCAAAGAGGGAAGCCACTAAACCAATAAATTTGCCAGGAAACAGAAGAGAGTAGGGGGTCCTACATTCGGGGACTCCCTAAAAGTTCTTCTGTTTAATGCGTGCTCGATCAGGAACAAGTTTCTTGAACTTCTTGCCCTCGTAGCGACGGAAGAACCTGAAATGGTAGCAATAACAGAGCCGTAGGTAAAAACCTCAAACCGAGATTTTGAATATGAATTCACGATTCCCGGTTACCAACTCTTTCAAAAAGATAAACCAGAGAGAGAGGGTGGCGGTGTCATGTTGTTTGTCAAGGATAGGCTCAAATCGACAAACTGCAACATTGTATCAGACCACGAGCTACTAGGTGCTGACCTAGACATATGTCCTGCCAAATATCAGGCCCTGCTGCTTTTCAAACCCCCTACCCAAATCTTTGAAAAGAAGAGAGTGTGTATCGTCATGGGTGATTTCAACACTAAAGTTGACTGAGAAACCAGAGAGACCTGTGGCGAGAACCTACTACTCCTGGAGTTTGCAAACAACGAGTTCCTGACTCAATGGGTGAGAGAGCCGACGAGAGGCAATAATACCCTCGAGTTGGATTTCACCTCTGAGGATGACATCGTTGAGGATCTCTCTGTAGGGGAAGAGCTTGGTCCCCAAGGTAGAGTCTGCGAATAGTGAATCGAGGAAGTTCATTTAGGAAAAACAAACTTTGCAGGTCTTCGTGATGGATTGACTGATTCGAGGCTAAAAGTGTGCGAGGGTGCTGAAGATTCGTGGAATAGATTCAAATTTACGTTCATACGTTCATGAGTCTTTAATCACGATTTATCTCTTTGAAAAACCTTCGTCAATCTTTTGTCCAGGCAAGTGGTTTAATCGAGAAATTGGTAAACTAATGAGAGAGAAAAGAACGGTGTACCGGCAGTCCAAGATTTCCGGAGACTTTGACGAGTACCGTAGGCTAGCTAGGAGAGTGAAGTCCAGCAGAAGGGCGGCAAAGCGTGCCGAGGAGCTCCAAGTGGCCGGACTTTGCAAGAAGAATCCCAAAGAGTTCTTTGGTTATGTAAACAGCCGTAAACGAACCCGCCGCAAGATTGGCCCTTTAGTGAATGAGCAGGGGACATTACAGCACTCAGATGCATAAATTGCAAACCTCCTGAACGACTACTTCTCTTCAGTGTTTACTGAAAAGTTTGGTCGCATCTTCCAGCCTACGGATTCTTACTTTGAGGAAAAGCTGGCGGAAATGGACCTTACTCAAGGAGAAATAGAAAAAAAAATCAATGATCTAAAGAAGAATAAGTCCCCTGGCCCGGACGGGTTTCTACCTAAAGTGTTGAAAGGAGTGCGTGATGAAGTGTCAAGACATCTGAGCACAATCTTCAACATGTCAATCTGAATCGGATGCGTTCTTAGAGAGTGGCGTGAAGCGGAAGTGACTCTTCTCTTTCAGATAGGAGACCCTAGCCAACTGTTAAACTACAGACCTATTAGCTTAACCTCAATAGTCGGTAAACTCATGGAAATTATCATGGTGGACAAAATGACGTCATATTTAGAGAGCAACTTGCGAATGAGGAGTTCGAAGCACGGGTTCTGAAGGCCGCGATCATGCCTCACGAATCTTTTGGAATGGTTCCACTTTGTTTTCAGGGATCACAACCGGGACAAGGCAGTGGATGTTATCTACTTAGACTTTCCAAAAGTCTTCGATAAGGCACCACACCACCACCTCCTCCGGTAAAATGCGTGCGCTGAGCATAAACGGAAAGGTAGCAAGTTTGTTAGAGAAGGCTAAGTGGCAGACGGAACGGGTGGTGTTGAATGGACAAGCTCCTGAGTGAGTGCCCGTTACTAGCGGTGTTCCTTAAGGTTCTGTCCTGAGACCACTACTGTTCATCATCTACGTCAACGACATGGACGGTGACATGGTTGCCAAGATTTCTAAATCTGCCGATAATACCAAGCTTTGTATGAACGTCGCAAAGACAGGAAATACTGCCCGCCTTCAAGATGATCTTCGAAATATTGGGGAGTGGTCGGACACGAGGCAAATGCCTTTTAACGTGAACAAATGCAAAGTGATGCATATCGGCCACCGAACCCTCAATCTCAGTATATCCTTAAGGGCACTGCCCTGGAATCCATCGACACTGAGAAGGACTTGGGTGTAACTATAACTAGTGATCTCAAGTTATCGATGCAGTGTATTGAAGCGGAGAAGAAAGCCCAAAGAATGCTAGGTTATATAAAGTGACAGTTTGGATATCGGAACAAAGCGATAGTACTCTGTTTGTACAATTCATTTGCCGACAGCACCTGGAGTATGCCATACAATTTTGGAGTCCTTCGTTTCGAAAGGATATCGCGAGATTGGAACGTGTGCAAGCCAGGGCAACCAGACTTATTCCCTCTATCAGACACAAAAGTTACGACGATAGATTAAGGGAATTAGATCGGTTTTTGTTAGAAACTCGGAGACTACGTGGTCAGCATATCGAAGTGTTTAAAATACTTTGCGGCTTCGACAATGTAAACTAAACTGATGTTTTCTAACTTATTCAGGGCAGAACTAGAAATCCCGGCTACAAATTTGAACTGAAGCGTTACACCGTGATCTGTGTGGTATATTTTTACATACAGCATCTGTGGTAGCTGGATCGCACTTCCAGTGTAAGTTTTCAAAAGCAATTTTGTGTATCAATTCCAGTCAAGGCTGGACAAAGTCTTGAAAAGTGGCCGTTTGGGCAAGTAAGCCGTTGAGTAGAACTGTGTCTGCTCGACTGCTATTTCAAAGGTACACTCTCTGAATGGACCGTAAGGACTTTTAGGTTACTTACTATCCTTGTAGCTCCTTGTAGCTCTCTCTAACTCTCTCTTCCTTTCTCGCCCCCCCCCCCTCATACACACACACCTTCTCACTTTCCATTTCTCTCTCGACCCCCTCTCTTTCTCGGTTTTAGCGAAAATTATAGAAAGCCTTATTGCAGAGAAAATAGAGTTCAGGAAATATAGATAGTATCTACCTCATCTCTTAATATTTTCTATTAAATAAATTCACTTTAAAATAACGCACTCACACTTGATTTATTGTATATGGGGTTTCGAAAACCTTTGATATGGTGCCACACAGAAGTTAATGTCTTAAATTAAATCACTAGACATATTTATAAATTTGCTTTGTATAGTGTTCAAGTTTCATTTCATACAAGATCGGATAAAATAATTTATAGGAATAGTTCTGTGTATTTAAAGAAAGGAGGGTCCAAAGCATGAGTACGACAGAAAAAATTTAACCATAACTCATAATGTTATTTCATGGATTTTAACAAAATATTAATAAGAAGTATGCTTACCCTGTTCTGAATTACTTAACACATTTTAGGCATTAGGATTAATGCAATTTATTTAATTTTTTCCAATGTTTACCGGAAACCTTCAACATCTGTCTATTTCTGAATCATAACCTGCTCGCTATGTATCTTGTATAGGTTCCTATCATGTTTATACTATGGCTTTGCACTTGTGAGTTAAACAGGTCAATATTTTCCCCCCTAAAATTGCTTTCGCCTCATCGCTTGGTCGTACGGAGAATAGACCTGTAGCAAAATTCCTAATGTTCCGATCAAGGGCGTTCCAATATACTTAAATTAGATTCTTGTATACAACAGCTTTTATATGCGCTTACAAACATACCAACACCATAACGCTGCCACTTCCCAAATCATATCGTCTATTTCTTACATTTGCGATTCAATCTTTCACGTGTACGACTACTTACATACATCTTTTCATACGATCCGAAATATTAAATTTGCTTTAGGCGGGTAAAAACACTTTGTTACTTGCCAACTCTTCGTCATGATCAGTAAGAAAGATCAATCTAAGCGCTTAATTCTTTTTGCTTCTGAGTGATTTCTTAGCTGGTGAGCGTAAGATGAGTCTCACCTCTCTCAATAGACGTGAGATATTCTCGCAACACACATTCATATTAATTTTCAGGGACTTTGCCTTGAATTACCAGCTGCTCTCTCAAATCGCGCCTTCATCTGCATCTGTTGCATCGTCCGATCTTCCCAGGGAGAGGTTTACGAGGGCAGCCCTTTTTCTCTGTCGAATATAAGACCAAATACAATTCATCAAATTGTGAAACTCTTTCATTCCTTCACTCTAACCTTGATTAACATGATTTATGAATGATTTGTCACCCTTACCGCTTCTTGCCATCCTGATAAATGAGTAAAACAATTAGTAAAAATCTACCTATACTTGTGGGGCATAGTTGCTTTACCTGCGTTATGTGTATCCTGAAAGCAATAAGCCGTCATTCTCTAGTTTTGGACGCATCCATTCTTCATAACTTTTTATCCGACATTCCATAAAATTTAACTTGAACACTATCAAAAACCAAATTAAAAAATATATTATGTCCACTTTTCTTTGAAATTAGAGAGAATTTTAAATAAAATGCAGATTTTGTTATTTTTTCTCAATAACTGGAAGGTACTGTTGTTTGTATTGTTTTTTTATATTTTAATGGCCCTCCAGAAGCTTTTTTAAGGATAGCAGAAAGGGAAAAACATAATTTTGAATACGATTTCTCAAGATAGATTTTAGACAGATCTCTTACATCATTTAATATTTAATCAAGTTCTTCTCCAATTGTTAGAGTTGGAAATAAATGCAGATCTTGCAGAGGATCCCAATGGGACAAATAAGAAAATTACTAACTATGATATGAGAATGATAGCGAGTTAAAGCTCATTACGAGAGAAAATGTGAAAAGTGATGGTTTTTGCAATTTAGCTTTTAGCTCCCTATGGTTTGAAGGGAAACTCGTAGACCTCGAATAATGGAAACAAATAGTGCGATTGTCTTGGGCTGAGTCTAGTAATAATTACTTGGACATTTTTCATTAAGTTTTCCTGTCATAAACTTGCAAATATCTTGGCTTTGTCTATAAACTGTCCATTCAGGCAGTTGTTGTTGGATGTGAATTGATAGTTTAAGTGTTAAAACATAGATTAAACCAAACTGCATCCCTCAAAGTAGGTTAATATTCACACTTTCATGCTTTAGGCCATGAATAATAAAATAGTTTTGTGTTGATTGCTTATAAAACACTGGCTTGACAATAGTAGTCTGCTTTTAGTCTTTGTCATGCTTATCGTTTATTCTCAATTCCTTTTTATACATCCACCTAAATACCTAAGTTTTTCTCTTTTCATAGCCCACCCATCCCATCACATACACATGGATTTCAATATAATCAAGACGATAAAAATTGTCATTCCACGTTAGTTCTTTCCTTTCCAATCTTATATGAAATAATACCAACCCGTTATGCCCAGTACGGGGCTATTATGTTTATTGCGCGCATTTGGAAAAATTACAGTTTGAGGAAAGTAGCAAAATGCATAATGTAATGTTCAAATTCTATTCTTCATTTTCTATTCAACATTGACACAAAATTATTATTATTCAAAGTCATTGGCACTCAGTTTTGCTGCATTTGCTCGTCTCAAAACACATATAGAATGACAGACTGAATTTTGATAGATTTTGATAACTTACACAGATTAAAGAAAATGCAATTTAAAAATATAATTCATAATATAAAAGGGTTCCTGCTTTTGAATAAAAAAAGCAATTGAGTGCTTCCTTTTCACTGAACTTTTATTGCCTATCCAAAAGGCAAAAGCAAGTGAAGTAGACGCTGTGCAACTGCGAGGAAATCAAATTTAACGTATCCGAAACCGACTAAAAGAAGCCTTCATTGAACAGTTAATGAACCATTATTTAGTTCATCTACGACCACGTTAATTCGTTGAGGGGAAATAATGCAATAACTATTATGTCACAATAATCTTACGAGATAAGAGATTGAGTGATAAGGATAGTAATAATAATTATTAGTGGTAGTTTTTACATAACTTAAAAAAATTCTTTGTTTATTGAATAAACTATAAACTTTTTTAGTGTGTTTTCTTGGGATCTTTAACACAATGCATTCACGCTATTTGTGACTTTACCACGCTTGGTGTTACGAAGGGTTCTACCATCATCGCTTTTTGGTGTCAAATCAATAACACAATCCAAGCAGAATACCCTCCCCCTACGAAGGACAATTCCTGTTTGATTCGGGCTCACCAATGATTGTCACTCTTCTCTTTATGTACATTTCCTTAACCAGTCTGAGGATTTCGTCCACAATGAGTGGCACAAATGATACTATCTACATCCTTATGGAAAACAGCGTCCACTTTCTCAACTTCACCTAAATATTACAAGACGATGGTAAAGTCACGAAAACAAGTAATGAAAAATCTAATGATAAGAACTGTTCGGCAAAGAAGTAGAAAAAATAATAATTTGCCCCAAACCATAAAAGAAAGGCCCGTTTCTCAAACAATAAATAACCTCCGCAATAAGATATATAGATGACCGATGAAAGCTAATTTTTGACTACCTAAGATACATAGAGCTTGCTTCCAAGTTCTCAACTAATCAAACATATCAAAGTAATAATTCTGTGGCTTACCAATTTTTATTTCCCGAAGACAAATATACATTTTCATACCTCCGAACCGATTGAGACCAAGCAAGATCCACGAACACCTTCAAATTGATCGCCACTCCGATAAAATAATAGAGATATCTCGAAACTTCCACATAATTGCTAAAACATTCAAAGAACCGACACTAAGAAGTGCCTCAGGTATATTAATTAAATTAATGAAAGCAGAAATACCAAGTCAACATCAAAGCAGATGAATTACGTCCTAATTAAAATATAGTTTATTCATTCGTCGCTGTTATTAACACATTCAATGTTTATAATGCAGTGTGCATATATATTGTAATTCTTATTTGTCGTTCTCTTTATTTACTTTTTTTATCTAGCTCATTCATTCTCGTTTGCATCTTCTGAAATATTTTCATTTTATTAACATTTGACCCTATTTTAATCTTGGGTACGTAGAGAAGGCAAAAGTTCCCCTTCTTTTAAAACGTATATGAACCAAATTCCACTGCCATTAATCTTTGTCCATAATCATAACTGTAGATGATTTATCCTAATAAAAACCGATAATATATTATTGACACCACCCATCTCTTGAATATAAAAGCTAGGTGAACTTTGTCCTCCTATCCTCTGAAAATATTAGTCTTGAGAAATAACAAAAGGTCAATGCGAATTATCTCTTTTAAAAAATTAATCACATCGAAAAACTGAAAATGTAAATAGGTTGTTTCGTCAAATAGATGTAAAGTCTTCAAAATGCACTAAATTAAATGGTGCTATAAATATTCCCATACAAAACATAATAAAAGACGGAAAATTAACAGAATAAACTATTTTTAGCGTATGATTTTAAATAACATCTTCAATTATATAAAAAAATTCATACTCTCATTTTTTAACCAACGCGGATAAATAAAAAGGCAAATTTAACAGGTTAATTTATTCAACAAAAATAGTTTCTTTCCGTTTTAAAGATCTTTTCCAAACCAAATCCAATTAAATCTTTGGCCTCCTGAATAAAACTACTCTGGTTCTACCCCAAAATATTTCATAGCGAATCGGATTTCCTAAAGACAATAAAAGATGTGAGCGTGAAAGAGACTATAGCGCATAAGGGGAAAACTCCCAACTTTTGCTTTAGTGTATCTCTCACTACGCATTAGATGTGTAGACCTGAATTATGTTTCAGAGGTATTATTTGGTAGCTGACTGATGCTAAATGGCTTCGGATACGTTAAACTTGATTTCCTCGCAGTTCTACAGCGTCTACTTCACTTGCTTTTGCCTTTTAGATAGGCAATAAAAGTTCTTTGAAAATGAAGCACTCAATTGCTTTTTTTTTATTCAAAAGCAGGAACCCTTTTATAATATGAATTATATTTTATTTTTAAATTGCATTTTCTTTAATCTACGTTAGTTATCAAAATCTCTCGAAATTCAGTCTGTCATTCCATATGTTTTTTAAGAGCAAATGCAGCAAAACTAAGTGTCAATGACTTTAAATAATAATAATTTCGTGTCAATGTTGAGTAAAAATGAAGATAGAATTTGAACATTAAGTTATGCATTTTTATTGTCCCGGATTACGAACAATATAGATCAATATTGATTGCTGCTATAAAAAATTGTTCATTTTAGGCATTTGATCATGAAAAGCCCATTGTGAATGCATGGAAGATTCACTTCAGATATTTTGTGGTAGTTTTACGGCAAAAGTCTCTGAAAGGCTTGTTATTGTTAAGGAAATCATGAACACAAACAAATAGAAAGGAATCCTGGCTACTCGGTTGCTCCCAATGGTACATATGTTACTACTGGTAAGAGGAAGGTTACGCGAGTTTATGGCTGGTAACGTTGTATTTTATTACTGGAGAAGTCACGATGCTGGATGGAGGAAGAAAAGATCCGTCGTTTAAAGATGTTAATCGGTTATATCGAAGTACACGGGAAGAAGGATGTGATGAGACAACTTCGAGGTTGCGGACTTATGTATAAAACTCTTTCTTTCTCTCTCTCTTGCTCACAAAAATTATTCTAGTTATTATAGACATTTCAAGTGCGTTTGATTTCATAAAATATTGAACATGATGGTCGTTATAATTGTAACGTAGTTATCAAGTTTGTAGATTTTTACAATTGAGACAGTGGCTATATAGAACATTGAGTCCTCTCACTGTTTTAGCAAATCAAATAAAAATGTTCTGTATAGCCACTGTCTCAATTGTAAAAATCTACAAACTTGATAACTACCTCACAAATATAACTGGACCATCAAGGCCAATATTTTATGAAATCAAACTCAATTGAAGTGTCTATAATAACTAGAATAATTCTTGAACTAATATCGAATACTTCGTCGTTATGAAAGCAAATCCTGATAATAGCAGTAATTAGCTTATGCTTATTCAAGTAGTATTCTTTCGAAATTCATAATTTGATTATTGTTCATATATTTTCAATCGGTTTGATGTTCGGAGAATTACTACCCTCCCGGCTAGTATAGTGATTAGAGCACTTGCCCGGTAATCGTCGGGTCGTTAGTTCGAATCGCTGTCTGGATTCTTAAAAAAACAAAAAACAAAACCTGACACTATTTACTAGGGAGGTTACCTCCATGACTGGGCATCAGGATGGTGACGGATAGGTGGAGCTCGGGGCTATGATAGGCAGTCCACCTAAGGGAAGGGTAACTCTGATTTCCATACCCTGGATGTCCTAGGAATGACTTCAAACTGTATCCTTTGGTGAGGCTCTGATTAGGGACTTTCAGAGTTTTATAAATAGTAGAGTTACCCTTTTATTAGCCATTGCTCCCAGGTCCACTCTGACTTAGAGTGATAGCAACTGCATAGGATCCCTGCTGCCTTGTAAAATGAGCCTCTTTAGGCAAAGGCTAGGAGAAAGGTAACTCCGATATAAAAAAAAACAAACCTGCCAACTCCTCAACGGCCGAACAGGCGGACGAATTTCCATCAAAACTCAACGGCTGTGAAGGCGGAAGAAGGCTGCAACAAGTCTATTAGCTCGATCATCTCAGTTTCACCCAGCCATTGGACCCAGTTGAAGGCTTGTAAAGTTTGTGTGCTGTTACTGAATGTGCAGCAGTAAGTATACTCTAAACAAACTCACGCACACTAGTCTTCATAAATGTCTGGCTTATGACAATGAAAACTCTTATTCTCGAACTCGAGGAAATGCCACGACGACGACGACGAGAACATTAAAAACAGTGGGATGGTTTTTACTATAACTTCGTTGTATTTATCACAAGGTTAATGTCACGGGAATTTTTGGCAATTAATCAAATATGATACATTTTGAAGATAGAGGATACTGCTACGTTAGTATTAACTAATGGAATGTAATTAAACGAGATGAGAGGTGGAGTCAGACAAGGTTTACCTAAGAGTCTCTCTTTTGCTAAGAAAAAGTGAAAGCATAAGAAATTAGTCCAGAGTATTAAAATATTTTTCTACTTCAGAGAGAAGATTGTTAATGCCAGAGGGGTTAGCTGAAGTGAGAGGCTGGGTCAGCAAGAAGAGAGTTGGGAAAGTGGAATCGCTACGTCAGTTACAGCAGTTTTAGCTTTGGAAGGTAATGTACATTTGTGCGAATTTCTGAGTTCTTATTTTATGGCTAATAATTCTTTAATTAAACCTAATAATCATTACCATTATTATTTTCATCATTTTATAGTAGAGTTAGTGTTTGATTATCACTGTGTAACAAAATTTCACTTGTGTCTTATCCTTGGGTTAAAAGTGTTATTTCCCAATTTTTTTTGTTCTAATAAATAAAAAAGTAATTTTAATCCCCAAACTTTACTATTGTGGCTACTTTATTGTCGTGGTATTGCAAGCACCGAGTGTTGTTATATACCTACGTAGGTTTTGTTACGTACATGAATAAACTCCTTGATTAGGTTTTCTCTAAAAGTGCTATATTATAATTATACGTAATTTTAATCTTTGAGAGTTTCTAGTGCCATGCTAAGCGTTTCGAGGATTGAATTAAATACTTCTAAGAAAATAGATCTTTAATTACAACGTGAAAAAAAGTGAAATCTAACAAAACAATCTATACAGCTATGAATTAAGCGAGTTTAAGTGAGATTTACTAATTTAAACAAATGAATATAAAGTAATGGTTGAACCAAAGCTCACTTCAATATTCGACGTTAATTGACTTTCAAAATTAATGGAATTTCTTTACCTTTAAAATAACTACAAGTGACTACCGCTGGAGACGGATCTTGGCCTTGAATTTGTATGTAGACGAACGAATATTTTTGAGGTCAGACGCGTGGACGCGTTCACAGGCACCCAAGATGTTTTGCTGGTGCGGGGACAGGCTTGAAGCAACAGGTGATTTTGGTGAGGGCCACGGATGGCGTTAAGCACGTTGTCTCAGTCAGATGATTTCAACAACGGGACCGTGAAAGTAGGCTTCTTCCAATCTTGTAGTTGATTTTAAAAAGATTCGCACTGACCCACGATGAGCAAACAAATGAATCCTTTGATGAATGGGGATGTGTTTAAAGGAGTTCACTTTGGAGTATTCCTCAATGGCGAAGAATATCTCTGGTTTTTGTTGTATTTCGGGCTAGTGGGTTTCTCTGATAAGAGATGATTGAGCTTGTTTCTCAATACAAGCTAAACTAAATTTCGGTGTAATCAACAGGAACTGGCTCAGCATGAGCTTCTTCTGTGTTCCTTTCGTTGATTGCCAGGCACTCTCGCCGGACTTCGTCGTGTCGATCTCTCACTCGATCTCTCTCTAAACAAGATGCTAATTTTCGGTGTAACCACCAGGAATTGGCTCAGGATGAGTTTCTTCTCTGTCCTTTTTGGATTGCCGGGCACTCTAGCCTGACTTCGCCGTCCTGTTCGCTAACTCTATCTTTTCCATTCTTCTACAGTCATCCGCCTATATACTTTACCACCCCACTGAGGGTGGAGGAAAGAGGGGGGATGAGATCTTAGGAATCAAGCCTCTCTCCTCTAACGGCTCTTCTTCGAGGGTCTTTCACTTATCCCTAAAGGCGTCTTCTAGCTTTTGGTGACGCTCCTCTAATTTCGTTTATAAAGTGAAATTAGGTCCCAAATATTACGGGAAATATTGCCGGTTTAACCAATGTTATGCTCGGCGGACCCAAAATCGCGTTGATGAAAGAAATCACTATAGATATTCCGCCTGAATTTTTAGTTATAGAGTCAGTTATAAATGAAGAGAATTATATTATTATTTTGGATAATAAATCTTACATTTTTGGTCTTTGTTGAACTTGCGTAAAACTTTTAATTTGAGAAGAAATTTGAGAATTTGAAAATCTCAAAGAAATGTATCTTAAAGTTAGCATCAGTGAATTATTGTTTATTTTCTGATTTAAAATTCTTTAATAACAAATTAAATATGATAAGATTAACATATGCTATTAGTAGTCTAATCGCTTTTCAGCGATAATCCCACCTTTACTAAAGAATTATCAGAAGCAACGGAGCTATTTTCTTTCTTAATGAGCATTCCTAATTATTTCCTTTGAAGTCAATTGAGGCTTGATTTGCTATATTAATTAGAGAATAGTCAACTGTGATATTATCTTTACTCTCAAAGAAGACCTTTCTTCCATTTAATATCCTTTATCTTTTATATTTTGCATAGATCCATTAAGGTCTCTTCTATTAAAGAATTTCATTTTAAATTTTCTTTTCAATATGCATACACCATTTAAAGTTGTTTTTAATTTTTAGTTTTAGATCCTTTCTATTTCTATATTATGATATACAGAATTTAAGTTAGGAAAATTAAAGCATATTTCCTTAGCAACTTTTGCTCACTAAAATGATTTTTGCCTACGTGTAGCAATTAAACATCTACATTCTTTGCTAAATTTATCTCTAATAAACTCAGCTTAAATACTCTAATTAACATACATGGTCCTTCCAACTTCAATGGCAATTACATTATTAAATTAGTTGAGAAATGAATTGGAATAAATTTTACCATTTCGACCTCATTGAATGTGCTACATTATGAAAACCTATTTTCTTTTATTTGAATTTCCTTTATGTTCTCTATTAACATTTCAGTTATTGAGGAAGAATTGGTGGTCAATGGGGTTTCGCTTGAGAGATTAAATCACTCAAAAAATTCAATCTCGCTGTGTAAATCTATGGTATGCAATTTAGGTATTTGACTCATTATCAAACTTATCATTGGTTTAAATCAAACACTTTTTTCATTTCTTTTATGAAGTTATCATCAATTTGTTAACTTCTATTTTTATATTTTCTATAGCCTACCATCGTTCAAGATAATAACTAGTAGCAAAAAAAATATTATCCCTATTCTTTTCTTTTAACTCATTAAGTCTACTTTACTTCAGTTACTTTAAAAGTACAAATATTAACATTTTATATCAAAATCTTATAATCTTTAACAAGCACCTGATGGCTAAACTTCAATAGAAAATTAGCCCATAGTTGGATAAATCAATTGGGGATTTAGTTAACGTTTTCTTAGTTTTTTAACGTTTTCTTAGTTTTATTTAGTCAATAACACAATGCTAATCATACAGTATCCTTTAATATTTCTAAAGATAACGAAACAAAAAAACATTAGTGAGCTAGAGCACACAAAGAAGGAAGCAGCAAACACACCTTTTTTCACTGTTGAATTCAAGATATGTTTGGGCGTCTCTATTAGTATATGTTGTTATGTGTAATCTATATGCAGGGTGAGGATGGTATTCGTTCACAATTTTCAATTAGTAATTTTGCGCAAATTTTTTTACCTTTATTGTCGGTCTTTTTTTCTCATAAAAAAATAACTACTTTTGCTTTTGTTTCAAAAGATTTGCCCTCCCCCCCCAATTTGTAGAAGAGAGATGAAGTTCTCGTTAGATTCTCGGTTGGAAGCACAAACACGGGGATTTCAGACCTAATTAATGTCATCCGAGGATGGTGCAAAAAGTCAAAAAGGAACTGGAAAATTTAGAATTCGACTATGAGGAGACAGCGAGATTGAAAAACATAGTTAACGATCTGACGGATAAGAACGCCGAAATTCATCATTGAGGTCCAGGAGATCATCAATAATGACCCCATAAAGTCTATGCGTGTCATTGCAAGGGAGAAAGTATGGATGGAAAGCTCACAAGGCTAGGGGTGCATGCAGTCATTCACTGCTACTTCTCATAAAAGTTGTGGAAGAGAGAGTATTTGTCCAAATAGATCCGAGCATGCCAATAAGCTGTTGCATTTGAGGACACTACCATAGTCATGTAGATGGAATTCCAACGACAATCATGGTCTTTGGTGTTATCAGTTAAGGTGACGTCATGCATTTCATTTTTTTCCTGAGAGCTTCAGGTTGAACACCTATGGCTATACTCGTGTTCTGAGCGAAGTGGTGAAGCTCTGCGTGGATTGATCGAGTAGCTGCAGAGAGGCCTTTTGTGTGCCAGTAAGACTCTGCACCATGCCACACCCGCCAGAAGACCCAACCTAACTGTCGGGAAATTTTGACGACCACACAGCACCTAACATATGGCCTCCCAACTTGCCTGACTGCAACTCGCCCGACTTCTTTGTATGTGGTTCAGTGTAAAGATATATCAATAAATCCAGCTGCAACACGAAGGACGAGAGGAGGGCCAGGATGACCAGGGACTTCAAGTGCCTAAAATGGGATATAGTGGCATAGGTATGTGACCGAGGTCACCAGAAGACTTTCATCAATGCCCCAGTCAAGATAAATGGGTGATATCTCAGAACATGTGATTAAGACAAACTGACCCATATTTGAGAAACATATCTAAAAAAATAAAATCTTTTTTATTTTTTCCTGAGAAGGTCATCATGCGAACTAATACCGTCCTCAGCCTGTACAATGTTTGGTTGAGAAATAGTGAAGTAATAATAAAATTAGATTAGTAACTACCCCCAGTAGTTAAAATTAATATTGTCTGCAAGATATTTGTCAGCATTATTCCGAAAAGTTGAGAGAATTGTAGGAAAAGAAAAGACACTATAGCAACGACTAAAATGGTTTTCAGTGTGTGAAAGAACATAATGAAATATATATATATATATATATATATATATATATATATATGAATATGTACCACTGAAAGAAACTGCATAAAAATCAGATTGGAGTTAGTACTTTCGTCTATTAGACATTTTCAAACTCAATGAGTTTGAAAATGTCTAATAGACGAAAGTACTAACTCTAATCTGCTTTTTATTCAGTTTCCTTCCGTGGTACATATTGATATTTATAGTTATCACGTGCTAACTTTCGTGATATTTCTCATATATATATATATATATATATATATATATATATATATATATATCGAGAATGATTTGGTACGGGACAATTATAATTATGCGGTTAAAAAGGCAATGCTGTAGCTAACTAAGCTCTTTATCAAGCCCGCGGAGTAGATCTTCTCATAGTCACGAAAAGACAAACATTTCCATTCGTGTTGCGCCCTTTAGCAGCGGGGAAGGGAGGCAACATAAAAGTATCTCTGTGCGCGGTCAAGTTATTCACTTTTGCATCCTACAAGAGAAATTGCTCTACCCGATCACACTTCATTGTGTATTTTTGGCCATCTTTATCGCATCCACGCTACCCATTTCTACTCTCCATGTCTCCCTCAAGTAGGTATTTCTTGTCTTGCAACTATCTACATATGTTTTGTATTGCTAAATTTATGTCTATCTGACTCGCGTGATTAAAACCCCGCCGTGCTTTCAGAATACCAAGTTCACACAACAAATGAAAAACAATGAATTCTAAAAAGTGGCCGACAAAACTAATGGCGTTCACATAAATCGATGCATCGCACGTAGGTACGATGCACTTTCTTTGAAACACAAATTGGTAGTTCTTTTGCCAGCCTATATTGAAGGGGTCGAATCGAGAAAGTGTTGTGCCCTACATTATTTCCATCTTCACCCCACACGCAACAAGATAGATTAATATGTTGAAGCCTACAGTTTAAACCCGTTGTCTCAATTACGTCTCAAGGGAAAGCTCACAAGGCTAGGGGTGCATGCAGTCATTCACTGCTACTTCTCATAAAAGTTGTGGAAGAGAGAGTATTTGTCCAAATAGATCCGAGCATGCCAATAAGCTGTTGCATTTGAGGACACTACCATAGTCATGTAGATGGAATTCCAACGACAATCATGGTCTTTGGTGTTATCAGTTAAGGTGACGTCATGCATTTCATTTTTTTCCTGAGAGCTTCAGGTTGAACACCTATGGCTATACTCGTGTTCTGAGCGAAGTGGTGAAGCTCTGCGTGGATTGATCGAGTAGCTGCAGAGAGGCCTTTTGTGTGCCAGTAAGACTCTGCACCATGCCACACCCGCCAGAAGACCCAACCTAACTGTCGGGAAATTTTGACGACCACACAGCACCTAACATATGGCCTCCCAACTTGCCTGACTGCAACTCGCCCGACTTCTTTGTATGTGGTTCAGTGTAAAGATATATCAATAAATCCAGCTGCAACACGAAGGACGAGAGGAGGGCCAGGATGACCAGGGACTTCAAGTGCCTAAAATGGGATATAGTGGCATAGGTATGTGACCGAGGTCACCAGAAGACTTTCATCAATGCCCCAGTCAAGATAAATGGGTGATATCTCAGAACATGTGATTAAGAAAAACTGACCCATATTTGAGAAACATATCTAAAAAAATAAAATCTTTTTTATTTTTTCCTGAGAAGGTCATCATGCGAACTAATACCGTCCTCAGCCTGTACAATGTTTGGTTGAGAAATAGTGAAGTAATAATAAAATTAGATTAGTAACTACCCCCAGTAGTTAAAATTAATATTGTCTGCAAGATATTTGTCAGCATTATTCCGAAAAGTTGAGAGAATTGTAGGAAAAGAAAAGACACTATAGCAACGACTAAAATGGTTTTCAGTGTGTGAAAGAACCTAATGAAATATTATAAATCTCATAGAGAGTTATAGAAATGGTTGACTAGAGAGGTCGACTGGTGTATGACAACTTTTTAGACATGGAAAAGGTTTTAATAAAGTAGATAGAGAGAAATTACTTGTAAGAATCTAAAAGCCACAAAGTGGATAAAAACATACGTTATAAGAAGGCTATTAAGTCAAACTGAAACAGGAAACCATTACTAATAAATACAAGAAGGGTAAAAAGCTTGGGCACCAAGTTGCATGCAACGTGAAACTTGACATTAGGCATGTTTTTATGTGTAGATTTCGGTTAATTCCAATAAAGTGCATATAAGATCATTTGATTATCTGATAAATAGGCAATTTTGCCTGTCAATGGCCTTCAACAACTCTTAAAATTAAAATTGCTCGATATTAGACAAATCCACATTAATTGTACGTTTTTGTTCAATGCGAAGATTACCTTAAAAAATTCGGTCTTCCGATTGGGAGCAGTTTATCATCCACCGTTTCTAATATATATATCAATTTTCTGGCGCCCCTCAAATTTTGTTTGTCCGAGTGTTTGGTTTAAATATATTGATGATATTATTTATTTATAATTTAAGTTAAAATATGTCAATATTCTTCTCAATAACCTTAATTCTCTACTCCTTTCTATAAAATTTACCCTCAAACTTGAACATAATAATATCCTACTTTTCCTACGTAGGTCTCCGCCAGCCTTGAATAATGTGTTTAAAGCAAGCCTCCATATTCTAATTAAGATGTATATTCGTTTTTATTCTAGTCGCAGTTCTAAAATTAAACGGTCTGTATTTACTTATTTATTATTCTGCCTTATGGATTTTCAGCCCGAAAATTCTGGATTAAGATTCTTGAAAAATACTTCAAATAGGTCACAATTTTTGCAACCTTGATACTTTCTGTTCACTTCGTCAAATTCTGCTAAAACATCTTCCACAGAACAGACAACGCTCCTGTTGTTAATTCTAAAAGGTCTCTTGATTTAGCTTATTCTGAAAAATTTAACATTTCTGATTCATATATTTAGATAACAACTGCTTTTGTAAAAACTGAGTTCATAGTCCTACAAAAAATGAGGGAAATATTTCAAATGAATGATCAATTTGCCACATACGTTAATTTGGTCAAACAGATAAGCCTTTAAATCAACAGAAATATATTATTAGAAAGGGGAAACGCAAAGGTACTTTCTTTTTACATATTTCAGATAATATTATCCTATTAATTTTAATTCTACAAAATTCATTATCACTCCAAAGATTTTATAAAAGAAATATCGTAGTTTACTACAGGAATATTTCCCCGGATCTGTTGAATAAAAAAAGCTCAAACTAAATGAAATTATCTCGAATTATACACCTATGTTTCCATAGTCTTTTGTTTTGTTTGTTTCCTTTTTCCTTTTATTTACTCCTCTCACCCAGCTCCGATCTTTTTCTCTCTCTCTTTGTCGCATCCACCTCTTCCAAGCTTTGGTATTATATTATTTCACTACGTTTTTCTTTAATCTTAATTTTTTTTATATAATTAATTCTTTTTCGCTTTAACTTCTTTTAAAAGGTCAAAGAATGTGGACATTCTTTGACCTTTTAGTATTATTTTTAAATATAGGATTAACCTTAGTATATGAATATATGGTTTAGAGATGTCTAAATAGTGCAAAGCAATTTCGCTCTAAAGATAGTCAAACGTGACTGAAAGCTTAACTGAATAAAATATAAATATTGGAACCTTGATATATATATATATATATATATATATATATATATATATATATATATATATATATATATATATATATATATATGAATATGTACCACTGAAAGAAACTGCATAAAAATCAGATTGGAGTTAGTACTTTCGTCTATTAGACATTTTCAAACTCAATGAGTTTGAAAATGTCTAATAGACGAAAGTACTAACTCTAATCTGCTTTTTATTCAGTTTCCTTCCGTGGTACATATTGATATTTATAGTTATCACGTGCTAACTTTCGTGATATTTCTCATATATATATATATATATATATATATATATATCGAGAATGATTTGGTACGGGACAATTATAATTATGCGGTTAAAAAGGCAATGCTGTAGCTAACTAAGCTCTTTATCAAGCCCGCGGAGTAGATCTTCTCATAGTCACGAAAAGACAAACATTTCCATTCGTGTTGCGCCCTTTAGCAGCGGGGAAGGGAGGCAACATAAAAGTATCTCTGTGCGCGGTCAAGTTATTCACTTTTGCATCCTACAAGAGAAATTGCTCTACCCGATCACACTTCATTGTGTATTTTTGGCCATCTTTATCGCATCCACGCTACCCATTTCTACTCTCCATGTCTCCCTCAAGTAGGTATTTCTTGTCTTGCAACTATCTACATATGTTTTGTATTGCTAAATTTATGTCTATCTGACTCGCGTGATTAAAACCCCGCCGTGCTTTCAGAATACCAAGTTCACACAACAAATGAAAAACAATGAATTCTAAAAAGTGGCCGACAAAACTAATGGCGTTCACATAAATCGATGCATCGCACGTAGGTACGATGCACTTTCTTTGAAACACAAATTGGTAGTTCTTTTGCCAGCCTATATTGAAGGGGTCGAATCGAGAAAGTGTTGTGCCCTACATTATATCCATCTTCACCCCACACGCAACAAGATAGATTAATATGTAGAAGCCTACAGTTTAAACCCGTTGTCTCAATTACGTCTCAAGGGAAATATTCTTGCGTTACTTTTAGCACTCGTCCATAGCTCTACACCCTTGCCTCCGTTCCTCTTCGTACTTTCTTTTTTTTCACGTGTCTTAATTTCTCATCATCTACAACTTTTGTATTATACTATCAGCTGTAAAATTCTTAATATATATTTTTTTCTTACAAAATAAAGACTCAATTTTAGGAAATGCATTTACGTCCGGATAAATGCTAAAACCCTCTTCGGGCGTGTGTCTTAAAGGGCAATGAAACTCGGATAGGAAATTCTAGCGTGGAAAACTGTGTTGCTGAATCTAATTTCCACAGTATGTTATATGAATTGACAGTAATGGATGGGGCTGCCACGGATACTTTCAATGTGAGAAACGAGTGGTTGTGTGGAATTTGAGTGGCATAGGAGATAAGGAAAAGTAGGAAATTGTAGTGTATGAGTTTCTAAGAATATTATATGTAAATGTTTGTGCCATGTGAGACGAACATCAATGAATTGGCGAGTTATCCTGGCTTAAAGTGAATGAAATGAAACCTGCTGCAAATCGAAGTGGTTGGGGTGAAGTTAGTGTTTACTACACGAGACAATGGAGTAGTATTTTTCTTTAGCTCTAGAACTTTAAAGGTAGCAATGAAGTTGATGAAGATAGTTTTTGGAAAGACTTGAGAAGAATAATAGATGGAATTGGTAATGGGATTAGTAAATGTTCAAAGGAGATAGACAAGATCGAATACTAGAGTGGATAAAATATGTTTTTAGAAAAGAATTTAGTACAGTTGGAAAGAATGAATTTTGTAACTAACTGTATTGAAAAAACTAGTCGGGAGAAACCATATTCTTTTATTACAAGAATAAGCGTAAGTGTATATGGTTTTGACACACAAATGAGGGTATCTGCAATAGTATGATTATTTTACTTGTGTTCAGAAAGAATATAATAAGTAATAGATTTGATACAAAGACTGTTAGAGATCAGAGTATGAGAGCCAGCCCATAGGATTAGGCTGTTAAGACTAACAGATAATGCTTGAAAATAGGAGAGAGGAAGTAACTAAGAATATTTGGATAGTGCAAATATGGATTTAATGTAAATAACTTATAGTGGTTGTCGCAAGGGATGTACGTTAATAGGCTAGGGCTGGAAAGATGAGGAAACGTTGTGCTTACTTGCCCAATAAATACGGTGGTTAAATAAGAAAATGAAACATTTGGAAGGAATACGAATTAAGATATGGGTGTGAATATTAAGAAAGGCAAAAAATGAGTGTTTAGAAATTTAGATGGAATAACTTTGAAAACACCAAGGATATGAAGGGAGGCACAGGTGTTGGTGACGAGGAGGTTAAAAGTATACGAGATGAGCACTTTGAAAAGTTCAACAATGTGGATATGGGGTAAAAGTCATTTTACTTGAGGAACTTAAGCAAAGAAATGATATGTATGGAAGATATTGTAAGTGCTTTGAGAGGTATGAACAATGAGAATGTAGTTGAAGATGAAGAATGATGGGTTTGTACCTATGTGAAAATAAAAGGTTAAACAAGTAAAAGCAAGAACTACAGAGGATTAGGTCTGTTTAGTGCTGTAAGCAAGATAATTGAAAAATTACAAATAATCGTTTATGAAAGATAAATGATTGGAAATGAAGAAAGGGGAAGGGGGCAGATAGGGGTGAGTTTGATTCAAATATTGGAATGGAAAAGGATAAATGGCAAGATTAGGGCTAATAAACGTAAGATGTATGGTTATTTAGTGGATCTACAGAATGCATATTATAGTCAAGATAAGAAAACGTTAATGCAGGTTCCATGAAGGTACGTATGGGGGAAAAGTAAACTGTTAGATGGTATGAACAGGTTTTATATTTGGATTTCGTCCTGTGCTCGAGTTAAAGGCGACTAAAATAATGGTATTGAAGTAAATAGATGAAGGCGGTGAGGGCGAGTGTTATAACTTTACCTGTTTAATATTCCTTAATAGAAATTAGGCAAGCGGACGATATATTTATGGGCAAAGGTGAATAAATGGTTGTATCAATGTTGGGGAATGATCAGGTCAAAATGGGTGATGTGTTATTAAAGTCCATGGCGTGTCTCTTGAATAAGTGAAATGAACTTATTATCTAGTATGTATCAGAAAGGGGAGTGGTGCGGATGAGGGAGATTATCGCATCAAGGTTAAAACGGAGTAGGAAATGTTAAATTGCGTTCAGGCATTAGCGGATGCTAAGTGTTTGAGTAAGGAATATTTTGGGAAGGTCCATGTAAGTATGATGATAATAACGTTACTCTATTGTGATAATACGATGGAATGAATTTAGAAGGCAAACGTTTGTAACTGAAAGCGCTGTAAATGGACAATTTGTGATGGATGTTGGGTCTGAGAAGACTATGGATCTTAAATGTACAAATTTTCTAAGTATATTTTCAGAATAAGTAAGAATAAAGTTGCGATTCAGAATGAGCTGAGTTGGTAATAACAGTATGATAAGAATGAATTAGAATAGGGTTAATAAGAGGATATACCGAGTGAGTGGATAGGAAAGGCGTTGTAAGACCACATAGAATGCTGTTGATTGTGTGAATGAAATTTGTAAACAAAAGGCTCACCAAGTGGCAAGTAGGTGGTATTCGGGAAAATAGGAATGTATGAAGGGGAGTATAAATGGGAGCGACTGGAATCTTTTGCTCGGGAAAGACTTGTAATTTCATTAAATTTTAAAATGAAGAGCATCCTATCGCTTTGAAGGACCAACTTTACGTGTAAAGCAATTCTAGATGACCTTGCCGCTGACACCTCAGAGAAAGAAAGAGCGTTGTGCGTGGATTCAATGCTGACAAAAGCCCAAGTGATTTATAGGAAATCATAATAACATTACCTTTCATTTGAAACTATTTTTTTCGTAGCAAGTTTATTAATAGGGAACCCGTCTATGTTTTAAGACAGAGTATTTAGGACGTTAACTTGCCTAGATAGCTAACTCTACTCTGTGTAAAATATAGTTGAAGATGGAAACGAAAGTTTTATAAGCTTGGCAATCGACTGAAATTATTCTGTTCTCGATTTTAGGTAAGCGCTATAACAGCGAGGCTTATAAGAAAGTAAATTTATTTAGACAAAAAGGGATATTAAATAATAATACCGATAATACTAATAACAAAAGGTTATTTGGCAAAAGAATATACAAAACAAAGTCACAGAAAATATTGAGTAATAATAATTTTAAAATAAAGACTGAGCAAAATATATGGGAATATATATATAGTGTCGTAGGATATCTTTTTTTGATCGAGTAATACTTTTGTCTAAGTATACCTTTTTGTCGTGATATACTTCTTTTTTGAAGTATGTTTTGATCTAAGAGTGCGAATTATTTTTTTTTTAAGCGAGAGCCGCTTCAATACGTATGGATATAAAGAAACGCACAGGAATTATCCCAAAATAAACATATATTTTAAATTTAACAATTAAATATGACACAAAACAGTAAACACATTTATGTCATCTTCCTACGCTAACCGAGACTAACCCGGTGAGCAACTGGGCCTATTACAATATCTTCAATGACAAAAATAAACAAATAGGCTACACGTAAACACACCAATAGCCAATTAGTTTTTGTATCGCGACCCTTTTTGATTAGCATTAAACATTAAATTAAAGTACTCTCTTCTACTAGCAAGTATGACAGGGGTTCACGCACAATTGTTCTACTTCCATTAAATTGTGAAACGTACTAAACTCACTATCGCAATATGAATATAAATGTTCTTTATAACTTACATGACAGGAGGGTTCAGAGATTGCCGGATGTCGTTGGAGTAATTATCTCGCACTTCGGAGATTTGGGGTTGCTGATGTTAGAATTTCGTCCAGATGGGATGTAGAAAGAGCGGTTGGGCGAGGTCAACTTCTTATTGCAAATTTGCCTCTAGTTAGGTTAAAAAGACGGAGAGAGTTACGGTGCTCTTCGCTCCAAGAGTCCTCTTCTGAATAATCTTGAAGCCTCTTTGTGTCTTATTCTTTAACGCCGAGCGCCGAACTAGATTTTGGGTATACGGGGGGATTTTTACCGTAATTAACAAACGGAACATCGTTGGAGCTTGGTTCTTCTCCTCTCACTCTTAAGGAGCTTTAGCTGTGAGAGTCACCCGAGTGTGAGCTGGTTTTCTTTTCTCCAGTCAGACTTCTTCTAAGTTTATAAAGGATTCTTCGGTATGGCACCGATACAAAACTTGACTATTTATGTTAATTCGGCCCTGGAGGAAAGGAGCGATCTCCACGAACTAATCCTATGTCGTTCTCACCGAATAATCTTGACTGGCTTAAGAATCGATCTTCACGAACTGATCCTACGTCGTTTTCACCGAATAATAATTCATTCTGTTTCTTTCAGGGGCTTATTTATAGGCGGACCACCGCCCCATCTAAGGGAGAGGAGCGAGGCCGCAGAGAGAGCGCGACTGATGAGTTCGCATCTGGGAAAACGAGAAGTGCATAGGTTGGCACTGAGGTGCCCAAGTCGGCTTGTTAATTAGCGAGACCCTCAATCGCCACACTCCTTGGCGTGCCTTTTTACTGGCACCGCTTTTTGGTGACATAACCACGGGTCTACGGATCTCTTAGGTAATTGGATCTTTTAAGCATCGTTTAAGAGCCTTTGGTGGTTGCCTTAACACAGATGGTCGCTTCAACTACCTATGCGCTTCTTCGGCTTTCTCCACAAGGTAGGAGGGGGACTTTAAGGTATCTGTCCGCCTGGCATTCTGGCAGGCTTTATGTTGCCATTCCTTTACATTTATTAATAATTATAATGAATTTATATTTAATAAAAGTTGTAAGATTGGAATATATATATAAATATAATATATATATATATATATATATATATATATATATATATATATATATATATATATATATATATACAATAATAGATTTAGGAGACAGGATGGCTTAGGGAACTGCGAGTATAAGAAAAATGCAATTATTTACTTACAAATAAAATATTTTGGTAACAGTTGTAATTTTGATAAACTTTAGCTACGAACTTGTCTCTATGAAATTAACACGCACTATATTTAGGTTGAGCTGAGAGCTTTAACTCAAAACATTTCGAAGAGACAATGCTCATGTCCTTGAAATTCTGAAATACTATCGACTAACAGGCATCACGTGATGAGCTGCCTATAGCTGGGGAAAGTACGATTTTGAATTTTTGTCTTAACTTAGGCTTGAGTGATCTATGCGTGAGACATTTCTAATTATTAATTACATATATATTTCAAAAGTATTTAAATGTTTATATATTATTTTTTGTAGAAATGCACATATTATGGGCAGTTGCTACAATGCCTACCACACTGAGCTGTCCAGCTCTTGGTTCGAACCTACGATATATCTTTAGTTCTAACATTAACGCACCAGGCTGCTGTTGGCTAGCAAACATTGTTAGCATAAACATATGAACAATCTAATAAATATAGACTGTTAAATTGTGCAACTCGAGTTCAATAATTGTTTCATTGTGCGAACGAAATTTTAAGTTTGGAAGAATGAACAGCTACAAGTAAACGTTGTCTTTTAAATAATAATGTGAAATAATTTCTTGTATTCCTAAATTTCCGCCCACTTCGCACCAACTAAATTCTTTAATCGACATTTTACTAACTTGTAAAAATACCACATTTAATTGTAAAAAAGGTAATTTTACGTTCTTACGTTTCTTGGCGATTTACAATCTGTACGCCGTTTAAGCACCTTCCAAACCTATCCTTCCATCTCAGTCACCAGGTATTTTTTGCCCTTCTATTTCAAAATGATTGGTCGCTCTTTACTGTCCAGAATTATATGAATTCCTGATTAGTGACACGATAAAACACTTCTATAATCCTTATTAACTGGCTAAGCTGCAGATATGGGTACCACGCGATATTCGAAATTAAACGCTTTTTCGCCTGCTATAGTATGTTTTTTTCTAGGACCATTTTACCTGGAAAATTTAAGCAACTCTATGAGATATCAAGTTAAGAAGAGGGCATAACACGAATAGAAAAAAGTTGAACCAAGCCATGCCGTCTAGATAACTATCCACTGCTACCTTTTATTTAAGTACATGATCATGTGGGCAAATGGAGCTAGCCACTTTGTCCCATAAATACTCGATTGGGTTCATGTTCATGTTGGGTGAACATGGTGGACAACTCATACATAATTTGGAACTCTCCAGAATGCTGCCTGAAAATATTTCTGGCAACTTGGGCCTGATACCTACTACTGTTGGTATAAATACTTAAGGTCCATGAAAATAGTTACGAGGCAGAAAAATGCAGTGCCCATTGCCCGGTCAATAACATATTTTGGTGGACACAACCTCTAATACGTGAACAGCCTCTACCGCAGTAGTCAGCGCAGTTCCTTTATGACATTGGTGCATAAACTCAAGAGGTCAGTGCCACATTCAAACCCTACAATCAACCCAAAACAACTAGAACCGTGAGGATTCAGAAAACGCTTCTTGTTATCAGTCCTTCAGGGTAGAATTAGTGACGTCATAAGCCCAAATGCGGCATTGTCACATGTCATGTTGTTAGCATAGTCACTCTGGTGAATCTTCTGCTTGAAAATCCCATAGAAGGTAAAGAACGCTGACTGACTTGACGAATATGCGTTGGTAACATCTGAATTGAATTTGGATGGGCAATTCTAGAAAGACGCTGTTCACTTTTAAAGGATCCGTTGTCGGCCACCAAGCTGTCCATCTGCCCGGTAATGCCTAACCTGGGCTAATCTCTTTAAAGACGTGTCATCTTAGATCGATGTATATTGATTATTTTCAGAAATGGTATGTACCATCCGTATGCCACAGACTTCCATGTCCCATTGAAGTCTGATCATTCACGTTGCCTTGCAATGAGTAACATAGTCAGAGATCGCAATTGATACGGATCTAGAAACTTTCCTGACGTAACGTACATTCTGCTATCCCTTGGCTTTGTTGTTCATTCTAGACTAGCTAGAACAGGGGACAAACAATTACTGATCACTTTTCCGATTAATTGTCGAGGGGGAGGGAGGCGTTCGTTAGATTCCATAATTGCTTAAAACATCAAGTCTCAAATTTATATTTTCCAGCATTTCAACCTTTCATCTAAGAGTTTAGGGGGCGAGGAGAAGGAGGGGGTTGATTTAGTATTAAAGCTAGTAAATTTGCTTATATATTCTTTCCGTGGAGAGGTTTAGGTAAGTTAAGATGAAAGAAGGTGGAATATGTTTTCCTTTATTTTCTTTGTTTGGGTGGTTAGCAAAAATGTGACTCTCATGCTATTTTGTGAGCTCTTAAACATATACCGCATATATTTAAAATTTACATGTGTAGGAATATAAATTCCATTAACCTGAATAGTAATTCATATGTCCTTATAAATTTGAGCGGATAAAATTCGTCTTAATTTCAAAATTTATAATTAATGTACAGTGGTTTGTAAGTTCTAAAATTGTGACTTAATAATAGGCCTATTTTAATGATGCTTGGTTGAGCAATCTTTTTATGGCTAAATATATAAGCAATATGATCTGTTTGGATTTTATTCTAGAGTTCATATATTAATTTTCTGAAATGTATCCAAAAAATGCAGTGTAAATTGTTTAGCAACTCCATTTTCCTATCTTTGAGTTTCCTTTGTTGTTATTTTATGTAGGAGAACAAAACACCACATGGTGCGAGATACACACACGAAACGCTTTTTGGCTTTGGTTACGAACACTTTCAACATTCTCTACTAGTCAGATCTTTTTCCATAAGATTATTATTACCTTTTCAGTCACGAAATCCTTTCGATAGGCATGAGAGTACGATTAGGAATATTCCATAAAAAGATGCCGTCGAAAATAAAGACTGATATATGTTGTGATATGACCAGGTGTACGCTGTTATACGCACAATGGCCTAATGACCGACCGATATTAAGGCTTCACCTAGGGATGGCTCTAAGAGTGCTTTAAATACACAGTTGCTAGGCCAAGGAATATTCAAACACTGCTACAAAAATATATTTAAATAGGACTAAAGATTACATACACATATAAGGCAAGTTAAATGGCAATTAAATTAATATTGACGGTTCACGGCAAAGATGATTGACACTATCAATGAAATTTGAACTCAGGGATAATTAATTAAGAAATCATCTTAAAATTATGCAAGTTCGAGATCAGAGGGATTCCTTGAGGTTCAACGCAGGAAAGGTGGGATGAGCGTGACGAAGCGTGGGTTAAATCTCTTTTACCTTGATGTGCGGCGAATAGGAGCAGGGAGGTAAGTTCGACCTTGAACTTGCAGGCGTCTCACGGGACTCTCAATCCAACTTCGAGAAATTAAATATGGGGGCCTCTTATCCTTAAGATGCAAACGGAGGATGCTTCTGGGTTAGCTTTTTCGATCCTTAAAATACGAAGACGTGGTTAGAAGCGTTGAAGCGCGCCCCTAACAATCTCTACGAACAACACTGAGTGACGACTAGCTCTTGCTTGGCTGTTCGAAAATCACTCAATTCTTCTCTGGACGAGAATGTAGTCGATTCCCTCTCGACTAAGGAAGACGTTACAGCTAATGTACTGGAAAGCGGATTCAGCCACAATCTGCTTGAGAACTCCGAAGTGTCGAATATATACTCCGAAATTATCTAGACAGGGAGAGAGATTCATTGCCAACAGACTTCCTTAATTGCCTTGGGTTGCAATAAGGCTCCATAGCGAGAAGTCACGATGACCCCTTAATGGTATTTCCATTGTTCTAATTTTTGTAGTATATAGAGCAAACGAATTTAGAGCGGTCAACAGCGAACTAGGGAAGTCATGGGGGTGAATTCCTTTTCTCTCTCCTTATTCCTCTACAATATCACTAAGATTGAATATGATATTTATTCCTGATATTTTCCTTTATTTCCTTTGAATTGCTTGATTATATGTCCAATGCGTCAAACAATTATGTACAAATTTGTATATACTATTCATGTCATATTTTTCTTTTATACTTCAATTATTTTATATAATTTGTTTATCCATGCCATTTGCATATAAATTAGCACAGTGGTATAGTAAAATATTAAGTCTTTCTTCAATAATTTCCGACTAGTTGTCAGAAGTACGGCTAAAAGTTAACATAAATTGTAACAGTGTTAAATCTATCATATGTATTTTATTCATGTGTTTGCATTTCCTTTAAACAGCCCTTATTTTGATTATCTAGGTTTAGTAATATCTTATTTTGTATACAAAATTGGTCGTCGTAGAACTTTGACAAAAAGTATGAACTTAAAAATAAAAATCCACCAAAGGAAGGGATGTTAAATTTTTTAAAAAAGGCAACAATTCCCGGGTACACCAATCGTACAGTCAAAAAAAGGGTGAATATTACAAAAGTCTTGGCTCATGTTAAAGAAGGTCTAGCAAGGAGCAATAATGTAAAGAGTTACTTATTTTTCGTCAAATTATTGTTTTAATTAACAGAGAATTCCTTAAAATTTGTCGGCTTCCATCAAATGTCACAAGATTCAAGATATTTTCTACTTCTTTGTTTGGCTAAATTCAGACAGTCCCTTATTAGACATCTTTTCTAAAAAATGCATGATGAAATGAGGGTTGAGTAAGAAGAATGAATTGCCTTTGATTGTTTCACAGATGACTGCAGAGAAACCGTGGTTAGTCATAATTACCGGAGGAGGCAATAGAGTGGGAAAGCTGTTTGATTTTCCTCGTCTTTCATAAGATATACAAAAAAGGGAGAGGATTTGTTATATTTTGAATTTGTTACTTTAAAGATGTGATACTTAACTCTTTCAGATTCGCTGCCGGAGTTAAGAAAAAACAGCTGTTTCTTAGGAGTATTTACATGGTCACTTTATGCCATGGTATAGTGGATAAGGTCTGGCCTTTGGAAGATCAATAACATTTTTTTGCGGGATAATGCGTCATTTCACAATGAAATCATTACTCAGTAGTAAAACTATATAGAGCTCAAATTTACAGCTCTATATTTAAATTACCCTCTTTTTGTATCTCATTTCAAGGGGAGATGAGAAATGGCTTGGAAATTTTACTAAAAAATGTTATCTGCATCGGATTCAATGGAAGCAGTTTCAACCTTTGTATTTATAGATTCAACAAATTGATCCCCCTGAGTATAGGAATCTTTTCTAGGTGCAATTGAAGCCCTTTTGCTTTAGATAAAACTCATTTTCTCTGCTTTTCCTCTCTCTTCAAATGAAAGGAACAAATTTGAATTGCTAGCGGGTATTGCAAGATACCTAGAACACTCGCTACGACGCTCTCAACAACCAAATGTAAGTTCCAATGCATTTTGACACGTTTTTATCATTTAAGCATATAAATTTGTATTTGATTGCAATATAAATCAATATGGCCACCATCGGAGACGAGGACGAGCACCAGGCGAGACTAGAAGGCTGCTCACATATTGCAGAAGAAACCTTTTATCATGCAGGTCCACACGTGGATAACTGAGGACTTACTCTCGTGGAAATTGTTGTTTTGGATCTTTCAGGCATTGACCTCAACAAACGCCCACAAACTGCATTGCCAAAAATCTCTTCAACCAGGTGTTCATGTTCTACCCTAACCACTATTCACGGACATGCTAAAAGTCTTAGTCAGCCTACCTTGTTATCTTTCTCACCCAGTTACAGGTTTTTTGCATAGTCCTGCATGCCTCTGATAAAAAATAAAAAACCTACAGTACTAAAAGAAACGTCATTAATTGGTTGATAAATACAGTAATGTATGCAACTTCTCCCCGCAAGGACAAATGACATTGCAAGAAAGTGTTTTGCTAGATGTTACTCTGAATGTTACCATTAGCAAGTTAAAGGTGTTCCGAAATAGATCAGGGTCGAAGGGCGCTAGAGCAAGAAGCTGTATTAATTTGGTTCTGTACTAGATTGTGAAACGTCCCTACCATCGGAACTTATTACCCACATGAAAGCCACAGCTCCAAATGACTGCAGATACACCCAATTTAGGAGGTCCAACTGCCCGATATGAATCATTCCGCCCAAAAAGTAAATTATAGGCTAATCCAGTTTGTTACCTACGCTCAATTGTGCTTGGTCTGCTGTGAGCATGAGCATAGCCATATACGGTGGTTCCCATGTATAAGTCAGGCACCTTATCCAACAAACACTAAGCATTAACCCCCTAGTTAACAGATGGTGAACCAAAACCCATATTTAGGGACGCGTGGCTCGACAGTGCAAAGTAGCAGACAAGAAAACTCATTTTTCAATTTTGCCGCTTTTAATTAAGAACTCTACGTGGTTGTATGAGGAATTTTAGGATGTTCATAGTGAGGAAATGATCCCACTTCATTAATAGGATTAAGTGTCTGCAGAATACACCCGGTCATGGTACAACCACTCTAAACCATACATACTCCTATAATCGAATTATGTTGGAGGGTGACTTAATCACCTAGTGCAACGCGAACCGTTGAAAGACTGTTTGCAGGGATTAACGACCGACTAGGAGGTCACACTTGAGGCGTTGGTTTTCAATTCCTTAATAATCAAACAGAGTTCATAAATGTTTGGTGATATTTACTTAAATAGACCAAAAGTATCGTTCAAGGTTAGTTAAAAATAAAACAACAAAAATATAATTTGATTTACACAGATCAAAATAAGAATAATAACAGGCGAAGGGAAATTATTTAAATTAAAATTCTCTTGATAATTACTATGAGGAATGATTCTTAAATAGAATTAATTGATAAATGTTACTAGGCTCAGATCAAAAGGGGGAACTTGACAATACTAATAATGGAGGGGGTTTCATTCTTACGGATCGATGACTTCGAGGAAGGTCCTTCTTGCGGTGAAGCGAGGGGGGCACAATCCGATGAGACAAGTGGGGTATGATCGAAAAGAAGCAGGTGGGGTAAGATCCAAACCAACCTTCCGATGAAGATAGCTAAATTTCAAAGATGACATTGGACGGGGAATGTGCGAATTCTTGTAATTCTACTAGAAGATGAATCTTCTTTTCCTCAAAGGTAATCGATGGATATTTCTTTCGGTTCGATTAAACGAAGGGAGACTGTTGCGCAAATTCAAAGGCTTGCCGATTACAGAAGCTACCAATTGACTAGGGTAGAATCACGGGACTATATTAGATTTGAGACGATGAGAACTGCCTTGAGGTGCGGGCTGGAGTCTTCAAACTACAGAGTAACCAGAGTATTTGTATATCGTATTCGGAGGGGAAATTTGGAGAAAGGATTCACAAGCTTCAAACATCTTATTTCGGAGGCGGCGTTGATTCATTATTTAGCAGCGAGGTGCGAGACAAAGCAGGCTCTTTCTCGCCTCTTTACGGAGGGGGGGGAGGTTTGGCACGAGTTCAAATAATTGGCAAAGAATTTCCCAATGCGCTCAGGAGTCGAAAATTCGTTAATGTTCGAACAGAAATGACGTCGTCCACGTCGGGATACCATCGCACGTGGTCTCCAATAAATTGGGAGTGGGTCAGAGGTTATTCTTTTACACACCTTTTAGTTTCTTATTTTAAGCGAAGTGTATGGGGTGAGATATTAAGTTTACTCTCATACCCCGAGAATTGTTAGACTCTTTGCCCTTCTGAAGGATTAATTTTAGACAAAAAACTGCGCAAGATTTAATACGTAATTAGTGGTAAAGTAAATAATGCAAATTTTCTAATGTTACTAGACACTGGAACTTGTACGACAATATTAAAGAAATAATTCTTTGAGAAGTTGCAACGTCTCACAAACCAATTTACACAATTAGGCTGCCCAAAATTCCTTTAGAATGAATATTATCTGGAATTAGGTAATTCACTGTTTCCTGCAATGTTTTCTATGGGTTGAGATGATCTGTGATTGTCAAAAAGTTTATATTTGGGAGGTAAGAAACCTTGAATGAAAATTGTCCCAGCAGGTAACACGGTTCGTTGTAAAAGAAACGCATATTCTAGTGGACATTATCAATTCTGCGCAGCATAATCTGAGTTTGGAGAATATTAATTCACTAGTAAGAAGATGGGAGACAGTTAGGCAGTGTGCAGATAGTGCAGACTTTATGTTAAGTGGCACGAATGCTTAAAATAAGTCAAAGTAGGGTTCAAGATTTGCCAGCATTAAGATGAATTGGGCAAGAATGTGGAGCCAAGAAAATGCTTATTAAGAATCTTTAGCTTAAAAGAGGAGAGCCAAGAAAGGGTTGCTCCAAAAATCAGTTTAAAGGAGGAGAGGCAAAAAAGGGTTACTTCACGAATCTTAATTTAAGGGAGAGTCAAGTATTGCGTTTAGAGGATGGCATGGCTGAAAGTTTTACTGAAGGAATTGAAAAAGTTACTGAAGGGCTGCTTCAACGAACATTAGTTTAAAGAAAAAGAACAAGAAAACAACTGCTGAAATGAACCTTCCTTTACAGATGGAGAGCCAAGAAAGGGCTGCTCTAAATATTTGTACTTTATAAGAGGAGAGCGAAATGAGTGCCGCTCCAGGAATATACGCTTTCAATCAGGTTAATCGCTTGGCAGAGAAAGTTTGAATTTCCCAGTTGTCTGTGAATCACTTTTGATGAAACAGTTTCCAGCTGATCTGCACAATATGATAACATTGTTGATAGGTTTTTATTATTCTGTCTTAGGTCCTCCCATTTTTTTTTTTTTTGTTTCTTCGTTTTTGGACTGAACCACGCAAATACCTTCTAGCCTCTGAGAAACAATGGGACGTCACAGAAGGCCTAATGATGATGAAAAGTATTTAATCCTCAAGGAACGTGATCAAGGTACCTATGTTCATGTTATTGCAGAGAAGAAAGTTCGCAACGTGGACAAGGTTAGACTATTTCTGAAGGATCTTTCGCTAAGGAAAAAGCGATCCGTTTGCGTAACATCCAAGATGGGACTGCTAGTAATTTGAGGGGTATTGGTCCTTAGTTACCTGGGAAACCCGCACAATCACGCAAAGTCATTTTCACCGTCACTGGTTGTCCTCATATACCGAATACCACCAGGATTAATATCCTAAGCACAATGGCTTTTGTGCGAGCTCCTTTGAAACTGCCTGCCTTAACGCTCCTTCACAAGAAATTGAGGCTTTAAAGTATACATATAACGTTGACCATGAGTTGCGTTCTCTTCACTGATGAGACCAGAGTGAACCGAGATGGACCTGGCAGTTAGGCAAATGGTTGGGTCTCTTTCGGAGATAAGCGTCACTTTCGTTTGCGAAGCCAACAACAAAGAAGAGGAGTCATGTTCTGTGCAGGTTTATATAATTTTACAAAGACTTGTTGGCTCAGTCAGGATGGCTGATCTGGTTAAAGGGACCGCAGATGCCGACTACCATATTTTTTGGGGGGTTTTGTATCCCTCTCTAGATGACATGCCGTTGTCACTTCTAATGTCTAGTTTTTATGCATAACAACGCTCCATCCCAGTCAGCCAGGGCCACATAATTATTCTTAAGCTCCTACGGTATATAAGGTGACAAGTTGATGGTGTAGCCGATCAGACTCTCCAGAAGTCCTATGGGCGACCATCTAGCTTCCGCAGAGGCAGTCTAACTTACTACTCTTAAATAATTGACAGATTCCATGCATGATAGATTCCATGCATGATAGAGTTTTTTAAGTCATCCGTCGAAATGGCGCTCATGTGGGAAAATAATATATTATGCCCATCAATCGTGTATTATAATTATGGTTTTCTGTTAAAAATATACGTAAGGGAAACTTATTGTGTATAATTATCCTTCGTTTTCTCCCAAATATGTCTATATGGGTTTCTTTCATACAAAAGCTATTAGCATGATTTCCCCCAAAAGACGAATGTGAAATAAAAATTGAAGGATGTCCGACATAATGAAAACATAAAATTAGTGTCGCCATATTGTGCAGACCAGCGGGCAAAGTTTCAGCAAAATTGATTCTCAGAGAACCGAGAAATTTAACTTTCCCTACGAAGCTATTAGCGTGGTTCAGGTTATAGATATGCTAAGACAGGAGAAAGAGGTGCCGTTCTCAAAAGTTTATCGGTCTCTAAGCTGGCGACGATCAGAGAAGTGTCTTGTATAATACAGTATGACCCCGAGAGGAATGGTAAAGTTACTTGGTTTTGACGAATGCGACCACAATTTTTTCCCTTAAAATGATTAAGGATTCCACTCCATTCGTTGTCTTTCGGTGCCGATCGTTCCTAGGAATAAAGCAACTGTATACATATACGAAAGCAATTATTTTCTTGAAAAGTTACATGTTTGTGGCTGTTTACTTTTTTATTAATTCTACGTTATCATAGTTTTGGCTTGGTTAAGTAACCTTTCCTACGCAATAAATTTATCTTCCATTTTCTTTGTTTCTACTTTGAGGCATATTTTCCATGTATCAGTTTTCTGCCTTAAGGTTTAGTAACATATTCCTTTTGTGTTGATTTTTTCTCACCACAGTGTTTGGTTACTTTGAACAATATTTGCTCGTTAAATTGCTTATTCTCAGTTTCACAGTCTTTCTTTTGTTTATCTTCTTTTATCCGTAAAGAACTGCAAGTTTTGCGGGATCTAAATATAGGATTTCAGTTAATCTTTCTCTTTTGAAACCGAGTCGTTTCGTAATTATAAATGAGTCCCCGCATGAGAACTGACTCATTCATTTGTCCTTTTTTGATTGTCTTTTTCACTAAGAACCCAATTAATGTCTTTCTGCCCGAGTAAATCCCCATTCTTGTCTTCTTCTACCACCTTTATTCCTGGTTATTCGTTCTTCCAAATCATAGCTGTTATCTTAATTTTATATTTTCTCTTCACCTCCATTTCGTCTGTTATACATACGGTTGCCTGGCTACTATGTCACAAATTTCATATTTATTTCTCAAATTTTTAATTTACAATTTTCATTTTTATTTTCAATTTTCACTCTACCCATCCGGCGCCATTCAGGTTTTATAATACATTGATATCGCATTTTCATATTTGAAGTCCTCTCGTTCATCTGCTCCATCCTATCTGTCCTCTCAATATTTCCTCTCTTATAAACCCTTTTGCATCCAAATACATTTTAGCCACCTTATTTTTATTTTTCATTCCTATTCATTCTTTGCTCTTACTTCGAATAAATTTTATCTTCAATTCATTCCCAAAATCCACTGTGAGATCAAGCACTTCTTGCAGATCTTCATTTTCGTTCATTATCACGACATAATCTTAAAATCATAGACAGCTGATATCTATATCACCTATCCCCATTCCTCCTATAATAAGCTTCGGTCTCTTTAGTAGTTCATCAATTAATAGATTACAAAGTTGTAAAGACATGGTGCATCCCTGCATCACTGCCATGGTGTTTTTTGATCTGACAAAAGCTTTCGATACAGTGAATCGTGACCTACCCTATCCTATCTTTAGTAAATTTAGATGTCGGCCTACATTTGGAGAACTAGCTCACCAATTCCACTAAGGTACGCAAGCAAGAGTAATCTCGGGTGGTGGTTTTTTAGAGTATTTCCCAGTTAAGGTTGGAGTAAAGCAAGGGTGTGGGATGGCCCTGGTTTTCTTTAATATGTACATCCTGGCAGTCACACATAATTCTCTCAATTATGCAACACAGGAAAATGGCCTTAACATTAGATAGGGGAAGGACGGGGACTATTCCACATAAGAAAATTTAGTGGAAGGACAAGAACTACGCTAGCCTTAATCCAAGAACTCCAGTAGACAGACGACGAGGCAGCAGTTGCTCACCGCCTTAGAGATCTACAGAGCCAGTTTTCAGCTCTAAATGAGGCTTAACAGCGAAATGGACTGAGAGTCAATCTAAGAGAAACCAAGGTCATGATAAATCACGCCGAGCAAGAACATGAGCCGCCAGAACCTATCATTATACGAGTAGAAAGACTCAATGAAGCTAAGCAGTTTACTTATCTTAGCAGTATTATTTCTAACAATGGCACATTTGACAGGGAGATTATACACCAGATTCAGTTTGCTTCAACAGCTTTTGGGTAGTTAAAAGACAGGGTTTTCTTAAGCCACGACTTGAACTCTCTACAAAGGTAACCGTGTACTAGGCTGTTTGTGTCTTAAAGCTACTTACTACGGGGCTGATTCTTGGACACCTAACAGAAGACATAAGAATGCTAGAAGTTTTTCATATCCGTAGCCTCCAAAGAATCTTCTGAATAACGTGGAGAGATAAGATACGACACCCTGAAATATTGCGTAGAACCAACTATTAAAGTATAGAAACGCTTGTCTCTAGACGCACACTCAGGTTGGTGGGTTATGTGATAATGAGGTCAGACGAACGAATGTCTAAAAAAGTCCTTTACAGTGAATTCAGGGAAGGTGCCTTTCACGCTGGCGGAAAGAAAAACGCTATAAAGAACATATAAGAAAAACGCTAAAAGCCTTCAACATACACTCAACCCACCTTTAAGAATTAGTAGAGGACAGACAAACATGGCGGCGTACTATCACGAAGGGGGTACAACACCCGGAACCAGAAAGACGAAGGAGAAGGGACCAGGCCCGATCTGCAAGACACTAGTGGCATCTAATCTTCCCAGATGCAGCCCATAACTGCTACGAATGCGGAAAGAGCTTCCTAACAAGATGAAGTCTGCTGAGCCACATTCATGTCTATGAAAGGAGAGATGGGAAAGGTCGTTGTCGTGCCGACGGATACCTAGAAGCACGTTAAGCATATTACTTAGCATCCAATTATTTTCAACGCGTTTTAAAACCATCTATTAATTACTGCTTAGATATAAACATTTAATCACATTCCAAATAGCTACATTTATACAGTTTTATCTCATCTGTGATGCGAGTATCGACTCCTAGGAGCAAACGTTGTTCGTTGCCCACCATTTGTTTGGGTTGATTTAGCATTTTCGCAACCTTGATGTGTTCTCGCGCTAAGCTTGTTCGTTTTTTTTCAAACTTTAGTCAGTCATTCTTTTTATGATTGAATTTATTTTATTTTCTCTCGTTCCGAAATGTTTGTTTACTTCGAAACCCGTTTACTTTTATTATGGTATTCCGCACTGTAGGGAAATCGATATCCCGCCCTAAAAACAGAGGCCTTGTTCAGTCACCACAACTTCCTGGCGCTAGGCAATGTAACCCGATTACTTAACATCACCCCCTCTCTCCCTTCGACCCGCTGGCCGCCAGACGCCTCCCCAAAACACGAGAAGTAAAAATCAACAGATTTCTGTGCCAGCGAGCATAACAATACAAAGGGAAGGAGACCAGGTGCAATAACAATGTTTGAACAGGCACTATTTTCCCTAAGATTTTGAATTTAATTTTGCGTCATAGACGAAATTATAAGAGCTGCGACCAAAAGCCAGAAGATGCCTTTAGGGCTAAGTGAAAAACACTCGGAGAAGATTAGTCAGAGGTAATACATAAGCCCTCATCCCCCCCGCTTCCCCTACCCCCAGTGGGTTGGTGAAGTATATATGCGAGTAACTGAGGAAGAAAGAGGAAGATCGAGTTAGAGATCGACCCGACGATGTCCGGTGGCAGTGCCTGGTAATCAAAGAACAGAACAGAGAACAATCTCATGCTGAGCCAGTTCTTGGTGTCCACACCGAAAATTAGCTTTTGTATTGAGAATTACTTCCATACATATCGGTTTGCAACAAAACCAGAGATAGTCCTCGCCATTGAGGAATACCTAAAGTGAACTCCCTCCCCCCCCCCCCCCATTCTTCCATGGATTTAGTGTTTGTTCATCGCTCATCAGTGCGAACCATCTCAAGATTAATCCGAAGATTGGAAAAAGCATACCTTCATGGTCCCGTTGTCTAAATTATCTGACTAAGACAACGTGCGTAACGCCATCCGTCGTCCTCCCCGAAATCACCTGTTGCTTCAAGCCCGTCTCTTCGCCAGTCAAACGGCTGGGCGTCTGAGAACACGCCCACGCGCTTAACCGCAAACCATTTTTTTCGTCTACATAAGATCCAAGGCCAAGGTCATTGTTCTGCCGGATTCAGGTGTGTGTTTTTTTAAAGGTAGATAAATTCAATTAATTTTGTGTGTCAATTAGCGTCCAATATTAAAGAGAGCTTGGGAGCCAACTATTACCTTCTATTTATTTGGTTCATTTTAGTAATTCTAAAATAGACTCGTTTATTCATAGCTGTATAGTTATTTTTTTTAAGATTTCACTTTTTTATGTTGTAATTAAAGATATATTTTTTAGAAGTATTTAATTTAATCCTCGAAACGCTGCATATGACACTAGAAATCCTCAAAGATTAAATAACGTAAAAATAATATAGCACTCTTAGAGAAAACGTAATAAAAGAGTTATTCAAGTACGTGGCCAACCTACGGACACACCAACTCGGCATTTACAATACCAGGACATGCACCTTCATTAGATAACATTTTAGCATTTGTTGAGGATATTTTGTGCCTTTGATGTTTTTCTTATTATCGCTTGTTTGTCACGCTTGATATTTGTATTTCATATAATTCATTTAGCAACCAGGAAAACACATTTCCTCCATGCTGTTTTTTTAAAAACATGGTGTTCAACTTCTTCGCAAAGGTACCTGGCCTGGTTAGGTTGGCAGTATAGTAGGCTTTTGGGCCACACTACTTTCTGCAACCGCGGCCTTGGCAACCTTTGCGTAGGTGGCGTTAACTTTCATCTCTTTTCCTTTCTTTTGCTGCTTTGATTTGTTGCTTTTTGACGTAACACACCATAACCATAGTCTTATGTGGGCCACCACAATTAAGGCATTTCTGGATTGTATTGTTGTAATCACGCCAGGAATGGCTTTGTTGGGCGCACACAGAGCAGACTGCAATGTCAGAGTTAGGACAGATGGCAGTGGTGTGTTCGTTGTAGCTGTAGCACTGGAAGCACATTTTCATGTCAACGAATTCCTTTCGTTCAATCTTCTCGGGGCAGAAACGGACATTAAAAAGGAGGAGTAAAGTTTTTTTTTGCCTCGATCGCCATAGTTGTTTATGTGAAGACTACTTTTAAAACGTGGGTGTAGCTTTTGAATTTTACCACTTCGGCTACTTTCGCCCACGAGTGATTCTGAAGAATCTCCTCCGTTATCTCGTCTGTAGAGTGTTCTCCAACCTAGGGGTCGAGACGGCGGAAGATAACTTTATATCCTTTTCGGATATAAAGTTACTTCGACAAGAATTTTAAAAATTTATTTGAGATGATACGCTAAACATCCCCAAAGGATAATAATCTAATGGGGCTAAGTCGGGTGAGGTTGGAGGATGACTCAATAGTCACCAACCAAACTTGTTAAAGCTTCTATATAGCATCCAATTCAATATGAGTTCGCACATTTTCTTGATAAATTAGCATCCTTGTTCTATTAATTAATGCTGGCCTTTTTCTCGATTGTCTGATTTTTAGTAAGAAGTTTAAATGCATTATACTCGTCGTATCTCACCAAATGCAGAGGAGAATAAATATTCCGGGGATGAGTCATTTTTTTTGGCTGGGGTTTATTGTATTTTCCTTGTAATTAATTCGTTGTCTAGAACATTTAATATTGTTGTACATTACCTATTTTCGTCTCCTTTAACTTTATTACTTAAAAATGGTTCCCTTTTTAGTCGAGAAAGTTGAAATAAAGAAAGGGTGATTTTCTATTACAAGTGTATGTACCTCTTACTGACCGTCTCGAATCCATCGCTCCAAACTGGAAACTTTGCATATCTCCTTTAAATGACGATGCACGGTGAAATTAAGTTGAATTTAGTTTTTCAGGCAATTGTTCAACAGGTACAATCGGATTTTCTTCCAATGTTACTCTTAAAGTTCATTCTCAAATTTCACTGTGCGTGCTGAACTGGGTTGATCTTGAGACTAACATTTTTCGAACGAAATATCTTAAATCATCGTTGCCACTAACACACAATGATAGTGGCAGGCAAATATTGCGGGCAGAAAACATCTGACTTAGGAAGATACAGGCTTAATATACAGTGATTTTCTAACTATAATTTTAACGGAACACTTACGATCTCTACTTAGTTTCTTCGAAATAATTAAAATCATAACTCTCAAATATATCAAGTTTTCAAATATGTTTGGTTTTGAATTGTCAATTCCTACAAGTCAAGAAAGTCAATGTACTACGTTTCCTCTGTAAGCAATCTACTAAGAAAATAACTAAATCCATGTTTTGATGAAAATTTTCTTATTACAACGAATTTAATCGTAAAATATCTTTTATACATTTAGTTATTGCATTAATTATTTACAGAGTACCCAAACCCATTATACATTTCCTTAAAAATTCATAACAGGTAAACCTACGAACGAAAAAAGAGAATTTTAATATATTTTTTACAGATAAAATATGCAATACCTAAAGAATAGATAGTTTAAATTGTTTTAAATGTGTGTGTCCGAGATGTGGACCATTAACATCAAAGCGTCACTGCACTCTGATTCACCGATTGGCAGTCTTCAACACAAATGTCCGTAGGGATATTTTTATAACCTCCTTCAAATGTGCTCTTTAATTTTTCAAGTGATGTAGGTCTTCTACTCTATAATTAATTCTTCAAATAATTCCATTAATAATCCAGTGAGTTTAATTCTCTTGAACGTGTTGAATGCCACTCATTGTGAAAGGTTTCATCAAGGCAGTCCTGATATCTTCGTATAAATGTTGAATTTAAAGAAAACCTTTTCATCAAAGCATTATGGCGTAGCTATGACCGGTAACTGTAGTGGCGAAAAAGAATGGACAAAACAAACCTTCTAAAGAAAACGCACATTCACATTTATACCCGGTAAATTTACATGTTTTACATATATGTGTGGATTTTTTGTGACCAGTATAGGCAATTATGATGATTACCCATCCCATTCAACTCAAATGTAGCCTCATCAGATCACAAAATTTTGTCTTTAAATTGGCCATGTTCTGTTTATTTACACGAAACAATTCTTAAAACTATATAAAATAAGATCCTGATTTTTATCATTCAAGGCATGTAATAATTTCGTGATGAATGATTTCCTTTTAGCATTTTCAAGAATTCTCCTCACATTTCTCTTACTTTCCATGTTTCCTGAGCCCATTGTTTCACAAATTGTTTTGGTGATCGGTTGACTATCTGTAGTACTTCAAAGATGTGTTAGCGTTTGTTGATGTCTTTGAATCCTAAGCGGCTTGCTTGGAGAATACTGCGTACTTCAAATTTCGCATAGATAAGTAAAATGGCAAGTCAATTTAAGGAATTAATTAAAAAATTGTTTCTCTATTGTTTTTGAACCCATTGATAAAATACGCCTTAAGTGTAAATTTTTGCTGATGGAATGATAAGCGCAGCCTTCCATTTTGCATGTTTACTGTAGGCAGGCAAGGTTAATAGTAATTTGAATTTTTATCACCTTATGGTTAGTAAACCGTTAACAAATTCTCTGTTGTATCTCCTTAGGTTATTGACTATAAAAGAATAAGTGGGTTCGCCTCTTATGCTTTTAAATAATGTATACATAGTTTAGGGGACCACTGTATATGCAAGTAATGAGTGAGTAATATTCCTTTTGATTTTTCTCATATTTTAAAAATAAATTATTTATATAACAGGTCCCCATCAAAAATAAAGTCAAATCAACACCCCATTAATTTTGTTTAATATTTCCATTAATTCCTTTCATGAAAATTCATTATCAATCTAAGATAGTATTTGACCTAGTTGCTTATCTTTGCTCTAATATATTATTTTGCCAAGTATTACATTTTGTTATTAGAAGACACAAGAATGAATGGCTTATTAGATTTGTTTAAATCAGTGTTTCTCAACCTATGGCCCCATGACCAAAATGGGCTATGACAAATTTCAGGTGATCCCAGTAATTTTAGAATTTTTACTGAGTCAAAAATCTAATATATGGTCCACAGCTTATATTCTGACTGAGGAAAGAAAATTACACAATTTTATTACAGCTATAAAAGTTCTATTCTGAACTTTTATAGAGGTAACTCTGCCTAGCCTTATAATAGTGCCGCAGCATTCTATACAAAATTCCGATCGACTCGACCGATTCTTGCTCAAATTCTCCACATTTCCATCTTTATCTTGCATCAGATATTCCTAAAAGTGTTACGGGATGTTACCCAATTCTCCGTTGAGCGGAAATGCAGTATCAACAGGTATCGAAGAAATAGCATTTTCTACCTTTCATCCATATTTGACAAAGTTAATATAATGAACAAGCAGCTACAAGGAAAAATGCTAAATAATTTGATAATGTAAAGAAGTAAACGTTGATCATCTTGGAAAACTTGGTTTTCTTAGGATTAATATGGGGCGTGAGGAATTGCTACATTTTCCAAATCTTGCTACTCTTGGGGAATGATGTGATATTTAAAATTACATCAATCATGAGAAAATACTGCACGATGATGTGGATATAAGGTTCAAAAATCGGCGAGAAATGGAAATTACAAGGTGGGTGGTAGACATATTTAAGAAAAATACAGTTGATGTTTAATTCATACTGCAAAAAAAATTGATTGAGTTACAATGTATTCAAACTGCTAGAGCCACATTTAAACATAGAGTCTAGAACTTGTAGATAAGTAACGAAATAGCAGTAAATTTTACTTTGCTCTGCGATAAAGTTAAATTATATATGAGTGCCTAAACAACAACTTGCCTAGTAGAATCAGTATTTAGCAGAGTGCCTCAACTATTATCAACGGCTAGAAACAGCTTAGAAATCATAAGAAGAGGAGATCTACGTCTACCTTTGACAAGCATGGATCCTAATATAGAAAAACTTGCAAATATGCAGCAGTGACAAGAATCTTATTAAATAAATGTATTTGCAACCAATTTTCTTTCCTATAGTTATTCTTATTTTTAAATTGATTTTATATTTTTATGCTACAGAATCCTTTTTTGTCGTCTAATTTTGGGGGGTTTTGTGCCATATAGTGCAACAAAGTCTGCTGACCAAAAAGTCGCGTGATCTCACTTATTCTGATTCATAACCTCGTGACCTGAAAACTTTCAATGATTCCTGGACTAACCTTGGAAGGACCTTGCAAATCTATAATAAAAAAGAAAATGTAAACCAAAATAAGGGTTTCATATTTCGTTAGAACCGGCCGAAAGTTTGATGTTATAGCCAAAACAAAATAATTCCCGGGCTAACCTTGGGAGGACTTTGGCAATTATATCACTCGGAAGAAAATGTAAAAAAACATAAGTGTTTCAAGTTTTGTTAGAATCAGCCTAATAGTTACAGATTTACAAAAAAATAAAAAGCAAAACGGGGACTGACCGACCGCCGTCATAGTGAGATGTAGAGTCGCTCGCAACTATAAATTATAAAAATAAATATTCAATCCAGAAATCACATTGGTTTTGCTCAATCAGGGCAACTTTTTTATTTATCGACACATAATATTTTTTCGTGTTTTTACATGTGCGGGTAATTTCTATTTATATGATACGAAAGTTTTTCTGATTTTTTTAAATAAGTGAATTATGAGGAGTTTACATGCGACATGTTTTGACAAACTTGTATTTTTCTTTTACAGTTAAATGAAATGGATTAAGCCAGAAGATCTTGCAAAAATATGCCCGATGTATACTGCTGCCATGCGGCAAATACAAACGTTGTTTCTAGACGAATACAGTTATAAGTTTCATAAAGCGTTCTTACCATGCTTATTTTCGTATGAAATTTGGTAAGCAGGATAAAGTTTGGACGCCACACATGGTATACAAGGCATGCACCGAGTATCTGTGTCGTTGAACCAAAGTCATAAAGAGTTCTCTGATGTTTTGAATTCCCATGGTATAGAGAGACCCATATCCTCTTTCCATAAAGGAGCTAAACGATCTAGCTCGTGATCTCAGTTTGTCAAAGTACTCTGCCTAACTGCTGGCATCCAGATTAAAGGAAAAAACTACTTGAAGGAGATACCAGTATCAGGAACGCTAGGATTTCAATCATGATGGCTAATTACTGCTGGACTCTGAAGACAGACATCCCTACCGCTTGTGCATTCTAGGAATTCAAAGAAACAGAAGTTCATGCCCGGAATTCTGAACAATGATGACTTAATATTCAATTAATCACTGTTTTCTATTCTTTTACACTAATAAATGTTTGTAACATTTAATTAATACAAAAAATATGACAAAAATGTAATCGATTTAGTTATAGGGTCAGATTTTTTAAAAACCGACTTAACACAAAACTCTGGCCTGATCTGAGGAAACTGATGTTATTTTCGGATTCAGCGGTGGAAAATTGTCATAAATCATTTGAAAAACTTAAACGCCTTACAAAATCTTTCTATTTTTTCTAACTCAGTGTAATAAATGGGGGTTTCATTGGAGATGAAATTATTTTAGATGCTTGTGAAAGTGTGCGTCCAATAAATAGATATGTTCGTATCTTTATTGCATATATTCTATGAAAACGTAAGTACTTTTTCCATAATAATATATAATTTTATGGACCGCAGAAAAAATATAGTTCAAAGTTAGCCATGAGATAAAAAAGGTTAGGAACTACTAGTTTAAATTGTTGCAGCAATATTTTTCTTGATAATTGCAGCAATTACTAGAATCTTTCAAGTTGTAGAAATAAAAGCCGAGGATTTATATCAAAAGGAAAATTCCACCAAAATCGTTTGTGAGGACATGAGTTAACTAATGGACGCTGTTTATATTACGTGGATATTGCTCCATCTCCAATGGATCGCAATGCCGGTCAGCCATTTCTAGGCAGAATTGTTACAGGAGATAAAAAAGAGCTGCTTTACTCCAATATTAATCAAAAATAAAAATGGACTTGATCGCTAACAAAAGTTTATTACTCCTAGACTTGGTTTCGTAGTAAGCTTTGAAAGAGCTACTGATTGGGCTTTTCAATAATAAACAAACAGTTACTGCGGACCAACATGTTAAACAATTATAATGTTTAAAAAAAGTTCTTCAATAAAAATGTCCTTCACTGCTCAACCGAATTGGTGGTGTCTGCCTCGTTTCTGACAATGATAAATTTTGCGTTAGGTTGGGAATTTTTTCCTCATCATTTATACCTCTCGGACCGAGCACCATCTGTTTACTATTTGTTTAAATAAGTCAAACATCACCTAAATGGAAATGTTTACTCTTATATGATAGAAACGAGAAAGAATATCAAATTATACATGTATTTAATAAAAACCGAAGGAATTCTTCAAGAAATTTAACATTTGTTCAGTTAAAAGATACTAGATCATTGACAATAATAATGAAAACTTTGCTCACGAAAGCTGTATTTTTTAGATTTTTGATTATTTTACTTACCTTGCTATTTTTAAACGTCTCCTGAATACTCATCTCTTCAGAATTGCCTTCTCTTCCCTGTAACCTTTTTCTACACTCGTTACACAACCTGCTCTCTGTGAGGGTTAACAGCCCTGAAGGGCTTATTATAAATACTTATTATTATTATTATTCTTGACAACTAAAAGTTTCTCTTTGGGGAATCTGCTAATCTCACAAAAGGAATCCTTCATCGAATTAGCTATATTTTAGATGAACCGCCGTCATTGTAAACTAAAGCTATAAGGAAACAGAGTAAAGGCCCATAGCAAGACATCATGTCTATAAACTCAGCCCATATAACTTACATACACCTGAGGCGAGGTTAAACTAATCTTTAGTCAATTTTACGCGCCTTCCCTACGTAGTAAACTGGGATTTGCTCGGAAAAATGCACTTAGGTCAAAACTATCTAGAATATTCGTGTTATATACACTTTAATAAGAACTAACCCTTTGTTGGTAACTTATGGATTAATGTTCCTTTTAGATCGGTTGGTATATAAGTAACGCGTTGTGTATGAGTTGGGAATTTATGATTCTCTTTATGGGGTGCACCGATCTTTCTATCCGTCTAAATGGTATAGAGATCTATCACTTAAGTAATTACATCTTCTTTGATTTCAAATATATTAAACGAAAATCAACGAGACCATCTCCCGCATGAAGATTGTAAGGTGAGAGCCAAAAATAAATTGCAGAAGTGGAGGATGTGAAAATGTGTGGAAGATATATAGGCACGGTACTTTTTCGAAAATTGTAGCTAAGAGGGTGAGCAATCCTGCAATTATAATTACAATTAATGTTAAGTGTGTGTATTTGTTTTAGGAAAAAAAAGGTGTTTGGGTAGATAGAAGAAATAAAAGTATTGAAGAGAGAAAGTAGTGTGGGAGAGTTACAAATAGATGATAGATGCCTGGAGGTCAGGCTTATCGATTTCATGTATTTCCTTGTATTGTGAGTTATTTGGTCGTTGTGATTTTAGTTTTATTATAATGGCGTTAAAGCCATTAGTCTTCAAAATCTTAATATACTTTGTATGTTAAAATGTACATTTTCTATTGATTCCTTTTTATAGATTATCGTTTAGTTCTTAGTTTTCTTTGTTTTGTTTAAGTTTTAGTGTGTGTGATTTTGTATCATCTGTTTATTCTTTCTTCCCGTCTTCTTTATTTTTTGTCTTTTTGTGGTGATTTGGTTACAATTCAGTCATTTTGTCTTATTCGGTTTTATTGTCTGATTAGTTGGTAATATAACACTTTTTCGCGCATAGAACGGCACTTCGTCTTCATTAGCCAATAGTCTAGCAGAGCTTGGAAATCTGGCATGACTTTTAATCTTCTGTTCTGGTTAATCAGTTGAATAATTTCGTCATTCAATTCTTGACTTTTTCAATTTTCCTTCTCCGTTTTTCGATGACTAATGTTAATGGGATTTATCTCCGCCTCCCTGTGCCCCTCTTCTTGGTGTCTTCTTTCTCACTTGTGTGTATCCATGATTATGTAAACGCATTTGTTCTGCGCAACTTGTAGTCTCCTCTTTTGCGTCCTCGAGACACACGGGAGGGTGGAAGCGGCGTACAGCAAAGTAGATCTTACAAGAATCTTACAAGTAGATCTTACGAGAATGCCACCTTTGGCATGTTATACTTGGAACCTGCCTTGCCAGGTCCTTGTTGCAAGCTTAGAACCTGTAGAATTCTTGTCAATTTAAGATCGCCCTATTTTTGTTTTAGGTAATTTGGTGTTTATTATTCCCTTTTTCCGACCCAAAAATGTGCAATCGCATATGTTATAGGATTTTTTCAAGAAATTTGTTGCTTCAATAAATTAATTCCTTTCTTATATTTTTCACATGTATAAAGAAATTGGTTTTACTTAACTTTGCATCTTCAGTTGCCGTAGAATATGAGATGGAATGCGAATGGCAGAAACTTAGATCCATCACTAATATATTTTTTTTTAAGTGCGGCAAAGTTGAAATGCTAAAGCTGATAGTGTATTCGAATTGGCTACCAAATAATCGTATCGTACGTTAAGACAAATAAGTGTCTACCCTCACTTTTGTATCAGACCTTAAAATGCCCACTCTAAGTTGCTTTTCACGTATAAAATATTTAATAGCATCATAACTTTTAGCCTGAAAATTTAGAAATATATTTTATTTCCAGTTAAAATAGCTACCTACCTCTTTTTATTCCCCACTCCTGATCTCGAATATTAGGCTAACTTCTGTCTGAAAATAAACCTCTCTAAAATTCCACTCTCATTTTATTTCTCTTCTCCGCTTAGAAGTTAAAAGGTATCACAATAAAAGATGTGCATTTACATTCTATCCCTAAAGTCAGTAAATAAATCTATCGGCTTAAAGTTCCGCCCACCACATATGTTACAATTTTCAAGGAAAAGTGTCGTGGTACAACCACTCTATATCTTACACTACTCCTATATTATGTTGGGGGTGACTTAATCACCTACTGTAACGCGATCCTTTGAAGGACTGTTCGCAGAGATTGACGACCGACTAGGGGGTCAAACCTGAGTCGTTGTGTTTCAAATCCTTAATAATCAAACAGAGTGCATAAATGGTTTGGTTGGCGAGATTTACTTGAATAGGCCGAGAGTATCGTTCAAGGTTTGTTAAAGATGAAATAACAAAATATAATTTTATTTACACAGATTAAAGTAAGAATAACAATAGGCAAAGGGAAATTATTTAAATTGAAATGGTCTCTTGATAATTATTAAGAGGAGGGATTCTCAAATAGAATTAATTGATTAATGTTACTAGGCTCAGATCTAAAGGGGGAACTTGACAATACTAATAATAGAGGGGGTTTCAGTCTTACCGGTCGATGACTTCTAGGAAGGTCCTTCTTGCGATGAGGCAAGTGGGGCACGATCCGATGAGGCAAGTGGGGCACGATCGAAATGAGGCAGGTGGGACACGATCGGAATGAGGCAGGTGGGGCACGATCCGAACCAACCTTCATATGAAGATAGCCAAACTTCAAAGATGACGTTCGACGGGGAATGTGGGAATGCTCGTAATTCCACTGGAAGAGGAATCTTCTTTTCCTCAAAGGTAATCGATGGAGATCTTTTCCGGTTCATTTAAACGAAGAGAGACTGTTGCGCAAATTCAAAGGCTTGCCAATTACAGAAGCTAACAATTGACTAGCGTAGAATCACGGGACTATTTTAGAATTGAGACGATGAGGACTGCCTTGAAGTGCACGCTGGACTCCTCTAACTACAGAATAACCCGAGTATTTGTATGCCTGATTCTGAGGGGAAAAGGGGAATTTGGAGAAAGGAGACACAAGTTCCAGACATCTTAATCCGGAGGCAAAGTCGATTTATCATTTAGCAGCTAGTTCTGAGAGATAGCGGCTCTTTCTTGCCTCTTCCCCGGGGGGTGGGGGCTTGGGATGAGTTCGCGGGATCGGGAAATATTTTCTGATCCACTCATGAAGAGAAAATTCAGGAATGTTCCAACAGGATACCATCGCACGTGGTCTCCAATAAATTGTGGGGGAGGGGAGTCAGAGGTTGTTCTTTTACAGAAGGAACACGTAATTTCAGTTCCATTGTGCTTTTCTTCTTTGAATTCCTCTAGACAAATTTACGCTCTAATATATTTTAGGAAAAAAATTGTTGAAGTAATGTGTAAATCCCCAAAGAAAATTCAAGTAATATTCTTATTCTTCTTTTTTAAGGTGATAGCCCCTCTTTTCATTTGTCACTTTTCAAATTATTTCGTTCATAATTCGCATTTTTTGGTTTTGTTTATCATTTTATTGCAAATTTCAGGCACTTTTTTATGGTATAATTATTTTTTTTAGCAACATGATTAGTGAAATTAGAGATAGTGCAAAATTGGGTATATTCGTCGAAAATTTATCTAAGATATTTAAAGTTAATTTGTGAAAAACAAAAAACTACACCATTGATTTTATATCATTTTATTGCAAATTTTCTGCACATTTTTATTATATATATTTTGTTTTAGCAAAATGACTAGAACATAGTGAAAAATATGATAATGCAAAATTTTACCATTCGTGGGAATTCTCCGTAGATTTTTAAAGTTGATTTGTGAACCAAACGCAAAACTATACCATGCGATTTTAAATATTTGCTTAAAAAAAAACGGCGCCTGAGAACTGGATTATATTTTTAGCATCCTTCGAATATAGATTGAACTAAATTTTAGGGCATTCAGAAGACCACTACTATTCATCTAACACCCTATTTTCCAACGGAGATCAAAACTTATAGTTGACATTGTCCGAAAAATATATGTCTTGGTCCACCGTTGACACAAATTTACATGGAACTAAAGAAAACTTATTTTAAATGATAAAGAAATCATATCTGCATCTAAGTCTCGAGACTGAGTTTGAATGCTTAATTTTTAGTAATTTTATAGCCATTTATATGATATCAGGTTTCAAGGATGGGGGTCTGAAATAACATCCTGTATCTCAAAAAAGGCGCCGTAGGTTATTATAATTTTGGAAAGAATAAAAGGGCTTTTAATGAGCTTTAATTTCATATATGATAATGTAAGGTAGTAAAAAGTGTAAACTAAATGTGGTATCCTCTTAATAAATATTTTCATTTTCATAAGAACGGGGAAGATGGGGAAATATTATATAATTTAGAATTTGGGATTGGGCAGAAATAAAGATTATACTGATTATATTATTATGTGAATTAGCATCTTCACGATTATAATTGATATATTTCAATTTGCTGAGTGAAAGCATTTCTCAATTATGCAAACTTGTGTAAAATCAGATGATTTTACGATGCATTTAGGCTAATTTTTGCATAGCATATTAAATTTGTGTAAAGAGGTCCCGAATGTTTGAAGGTCTTCAGTTTTGTGTAAACATGCTAGTGTTTTACTAGGAATGGTTTGTGACTTGGTTTTGACGAAGGATGGATCCTTGCAGTCGTTTCGGGGACACTTTGAAGAAACATTTTGAAATGATCAGCTCCTAAAGTGGTTAGATGTATAATGGAGGATAGAGATGATATTGATAATTTATTCAGCTCCTGACTCTTAGAAATGAGCAAAGCAAAAGAGGAATCTCAACATTGTTGGACATTTTATTTGTATTGGCAATTTAATGTACAACTCCTGAAAAAGTTGTGAGATATTTAAACCCTATATTTGTTAAAATACAGGCGCGTATCTAACAAATGACGCATACTTATAACTCTTTTTTCGGTTTGAAATCCATCCCTCCATACGATGTTCATGAAGATGATTACCCTACTCGATTTTATTGAAAGATCTAATATTTGATGAGAATAATTTTAAATAATACAATATGTACAATGATATAAAATAAAATATTAAATAATATTTTACTTGCAAGCACTAATTCTTGCAAGGAGAAATCTGGGAAATACTTCATCAAATGAGATGCCCCTAAAAATGATTGTACACAAAGTTTTGTCTAATGAATAGCATTTATTCAAGAAAAAGAAAATTCTGCTGTGATTAAAAGGCTCAAATAAACACCATAATTTGGAATACAGTTTCGGCATCCTTCTCTTAATTTTCAGATGTCATCTGCAATTAATTTTCGTGGCTCAATTAATGGAAATGTAAGCATCTAAATCAAGGTGAATTTCTTCTGCAGAAGAAGACTTAAATACAATCACGAACCCAAGATTATTTAAGAATAACTGGTAAAAATTAGATGGTTATATGCGTAGCTAATATTACAGATGTGACAATTATTTGAAAACCCGATATTAAATAGTTCCTAATCAGATTGCAACCACAATTTCGTTGCCTAAAGCTCATAATTATAAGAATATCTGCGTTTATTTTCATAAAACATTGCAATAAATCAAGTAAATATGCCATGTGAAGTAAAGGCGCGCCCCCTTAAGTTCCCCTCGGCCTTCTTCCCTTTTCTTTGCCAAACCTCACGAAGGGCTGCCTTGATTCCTGCGAGATAGTCGATGTGAGGAGGGACCAAATGTTGGGCTGGTCGCCCAGTCCTCGTGGATTCTTTGGCGCGCTTATTGACGCGTTCATTCCCGCAATTCCTACATTGCCAAGTACCCAGCAGAAGATAATGTTGACATCCATGTGGTTCGCAGCAACCGTGCTGTTACGGATACAACCTAGTTTGTGTAAATTCTAATTCACCAAGAGCACTCTAGACACTTTGTGAGTCGCTATATGTAGATCACAATCCGGTCTCCAACCGGTCACGACGCGTTATTTTCGTACAGATTGGTGTATTACAACCGGCTTGGCCGTATATACAAAGGCAGCGCCTCGGAGAACAAATCAGACAAAACACAGGGGATACGGCGTGGAAACTGAGCAACACCTGGGACTTAGAGCCGCACGTAAAAACTGGCGCGGATTCAGGGTGGCGTCTTGACAAAAAGGAGGTGCCACCTCTCACACAGGTGTAGTGGATTGGGGCTGCTTTCCGGATTACACGCTCAGCTACATATGCACATAACTCTCATCCGTGGTCAAGCTTTGAACGGACAAATGATCGATAGGAGCTGAACGTCAAGGAACGAAGAATGTCTATGGTGTGAGTACGTGAGACCCTAAGGTTGAAAATATGTTCATTCCAGGTGAGGCGTTGTTAATAAAAGAGACCAAGGAAACTGAGCGAATCTGTTAGTTCCAGCCAAACCATTTTCCACACAAGTTTGAGGCGGGGTGGAGCCATGAAAGGTGGCACCCTTGTTTACAACATTAATCTTGGCGAAGGAAAACGGAAACTTGTGCGCCTCGGCATAGCGGGAGATGCAGTTTAATGCCAAAAAGGTTCGACGTTCCAGAGTTGGCATCTGCACCACAGCAAAATGGATCGAAATGTCGTCCACGGAGAGCGTAGCGAAAATATCTTCTGGCAGTATAGAGATGATGCCGTTGATGCTCATTGCAAAGAGTGTGATACTGCGTGGACCTCCTTGCGGGACACCCTTACCTGTTCAAATTGGCCAGAGATGGCTTCCATCACCCGTACACGGAATTCACGATCTCTCAAAGAGATAAATCGGAAGTGTCCCCTTGGTCGTCGTGTGGCGAGTCTCAATAATACCTTATTGCCATGATGTATCATAGGCCTTCTCCAGATCGAAAAACACCGTGGTGTAGGGCTGTCTAGAAAGGAAGAGCTCGCAGACAGCATTTTCCAGTCGGAGAAGAGCAGTCGGTGCATCAAATGACAAGGCCACATTGTGCTGAAAATATGTAGCCTCCGCTGTGCAGGAAAAGGGCTAGCCTAAAATTTAGAAATTTCTCTATCAATTTACATACGCAAGAGGTTTGAGCGATTGGGTTGAAACTGGCCGGGGTAGAGTGATCTCCTCCCAGGTTGCGAAAATAAAGTGGAGTAGCCATTCACCAAGAGGCTACAGCGTCCTGACCAGGGGCGGTGTCAGCGGACGAAGCGAGAGCGAAGCGCAACTCAATCAATGTAAACATGTCGTCTGGAGGTAAAGTCTAGTCGGTGGCCTTCAGCGATATCAAGACGTACATTGAATGCTGGAAGCGCAGCATTCCGGCTAGAAAAGGGAGGAGAAAGCTGTCGTGAAAGAAATAGCCACGGATGAGGGGGGTCTCAGATTGCGGTCTCATTCTTATGGATAACATGAGGAGGGTCCTGCGTGATGTTTGCCGAATCCTTTTGACTTACTTCCACATCTCAGCTAGAGGGGTCTTCCGCTAATTGAAGACACTTATTCCAGTCAGGAAAAGCGGCCGGCGTGCTTTGAAATATTCGTGCTCGGGCGAAATTGTCCAACAGTAACATCGTTCGGGGCGCTTATACCGTATGTAGGCATAACGGTTCTCTTTAAGGACCATCTCATACTGAATTGACCACCACGGACCTAAATCCACCCACCTAAATTCCTTGACAGGGACAGTGAAATCAGTCCTTTTCTGAAATGCATAGCACCGCACCCACACCAAGCACTACCAGGGGAAGGGTCTTTCAGGCGCCAGCAATCCAGAAAATGATATTTAAATTCAAAAGTAATCACAACCATAGAGGTCAACGACTACCTCCAAACCAAAATCAGGTTGTACATCGAAAGAGCATAGGGATAAATCAAGACAGATTGTGAGGGATACCCCACGTGGACTCTCTTGAGCAGAACGGAACTTCCATGCGCTGCCGAAGGCCAGGTTAGGCCTAAATTTGTAAGCCTAGCCCCCCCATCCCAATTCCGCAAGCGGCAGCTTCGAACCGTGTCCACGACTATTCAATTTTACACGGGCAGAATAGCTCTGCAAGAATATTCGAGGCCATTCGAGAGTAGAGCTGTTTCCCGCTAACCCCCAACTCCGGGGTGAGCCTCGGACATAAATAGCGCTCGACTCCCCTGAAGATACACAGAGTTGAAAAGTCTTACCCACACCCCAGAAGATTCCCCATGGTTCCAAGTCAAGTGCTAGCAACAAAGCAAAGTGACAGCTGGACTATTTTCTGTATTTGGAATTAGCCCCAGCCAGGAGGTAATTCCACTGAACGATCGCCCTAGAGTGATTTTCCCGACTTCTCTCATCAAGTCCTGTCGAAGCCCTCCTCATTTCGGGTAGCCAAAATACTCTCCCCTGGACCGGAAGTTCCCCCCCCCCTTGTTTTTGGAGAACCGTCATCACTCCAACCTCCCTCTCAGAAGTTCCGAACGGCCTCACCTCACGTACAGAAGACATCCGTTACCCAACTTCTCTTCCCCCTTCAGTAACCCAATTTAGTTATCCCTCCCCCCCATTTGAATAGTCTCCTCCTGGAATACCTTAAGTTCTAAATTCATAGCCTGATTTATAACTACAATTTCCCCTTTAGTTTCCTGATGTGATTTTGTCCGTTAATTCTCTGAGGTAATTTTACCCATCAATTCTCTCATTATTTTTGTGTAAATAAAATTATATTTTTTTGTACATGCCTCTTTAAATAAAATTGAGCTTCACCATTGTCTATAATTTACCTGACCTCGTTGCACTCTCGCTATTCAGCCTGTCTAAACTCGGGGTTTTCCGTCCCTTTTGTCGGTTCGTTTTCAAGTTATTTGTCCCTCCCTCATAGGTATAATATGGTATTGATATAATGTAATGTCATACCACGACACAGATAAATGAAGCAATTCTCGGGTAGTGATGTATAAACTTATCCACATTTTGGATGCCTATCTCCAGCTCGTCGATTAGGTCGGCAAGGACCCGATCCCTGAGATTTACCGAGTAGTCTTCCCAAAGAGAGTGTCTAACGTTCAAATCCCCTAGTAGCAGGAAGGGCTTCGACAACTGTGCCATATGCCTCATATGAAGCTGCACAATCTCGATATAATTCCACAAGTCTTTTATTGTACCAAAGTACTTCGTCCTTATTGTACTGCTTCATTGTTGACAGTCCACTCGATTGTCATATAACTCCTCTGAATGGAGACTATTTATAGACTCGTCAAAGGAAGTTTGAAACAGGTACCTCTCAACTTTGGGTATATGGTTGCATCACTCCCTGTCGCACATTCCGTACAATTTACTGAGAGCTACGATAAGAGAAAAAATTACATGATGCCGTCCTACCAAAGATGATCAGAAAGTAATGATAGTTGGGTTCGTTGCCGAGAGACCACGAGTGATGGGAGGGAGGGGAGTGCGTGGCATCGAGCGTTGCCTGTTGTGGCGTGTTTGAACTTGTCGCCGCTTGACTGGGCTTCATTTTTTCGTTGTGATGTGCAATTGCGTCATTGTTGGTTGGCTCTCTAACCGGAAATATAGATTTCTGGAAAGAAGGTGCAAGTTTTACCCCATCACTGGAAACTGTTTCTCGCTGGGTTCAAGCTTTCACAGACGGAAAAATAGCTGGAACATGATCATCGATCTGGACGCCCAGACCGAAGCAACAACGTTCCGTGCCCGGGCCATCATTGATGACGATCCAACTGTCACTCTTCGATTCTTATCTTTGGAGCTTGGTGTCAGTTAAGAGAGTGCACATGACATCGTTCATGAACACTCACGACTGAGAAAGAAATGGGTTCGATGGATACCCAATTTTCTAACAAAAGAGCGAACGGGTGCGGATATGGTGTCTCTGGGTGGCTGAATTCGAACCAAATGGTTCGAAACACTTCGTAGATGTTGCTACCGGAGATGACTGTTCGTCTAAAACGTTCTCAGATGTTGCTACCGGATAAAAGTGTTGGGTTTCTTTCTTCATCACCAGACAAGCAGTCAAACATGGTGTGCTTGAATGCTGAACAGCCTCGACCTCATATTTTGAAAGAAGGATTTCGTAACAGGAACGCCTTTTCACTATCTTCTTCAATTCTCAAGGACCAATGTGTGTGGATATGGTGCCTCAGTAGTCTAGTATCACAGCCAGATACTACACTTACCAAGTCCTTTGTAAAGTGCTGAAACATCAGGCCAAGTCCGCACTAACCCACCGCCGATCGAGCATTTTGCTGCAGCCCACAAAGCGCGCCTGACCTTGCACTTCCTGGAGCAGCAGGGGATCACACTTCTTGCCCAACCACCCTACTCACCTGACCTTGCTCCTTGTGATTTTTGGTTGTTTCCAAAGATCAAGGGTGCAATTATAGGGAAGCAATTTCATCCTAACCAAAACCTGGCACGAATAGTGAATGCAGTGGCTACGAAGTATAGCAGCTTCTGAGTAGTGTGAATGCTTTATGAAGTGGCGAAGAAGGATGGACCGCTGCAAAGAGGCAGAGGAGGAGTACCTGAAGTAATGCAGACTAGTGTTTGGATTTAACTCTGTGCTACCAAAATATACGTTCTCGCTGTCATTACTTTCTGATCATCCTTCGTATACTGCTAATATAACTAGAAAATCTGTGGAGATTTGAAGTTAATACTAATCTACTTCTTTAAACTATTTTCTGTCAAAAGGATTACTGGAAGAGAGGCCACAGAAACTTATATCATAAGTAAACTATATATTATTTTTTTAAGTATTTAGCTACATTTATAACAATATCTATAGAGTTAATTGTTTTTCTAATGGTCATTTTAGAGCGTATAAGAACACTTAAATTCCCCACTAACGTTATGCAGTAAAATATATAGTTGTTTAATCCCATAGAATAAATTCTCTGTAAATTTCTAAATATATATTTTTTTAATATTGCATTGTATATATTGTAATTTCATAGTAATTACAGAAAATATTTAGGTCTTTTCTGCGATTGGGATAACCGATCAGATGAGAACCACTATATACAGGGTGAATAACGTTTTAGATGGAAATCTATAATCTGGGTATCATAATGTTGTTTGTGCCTGTCGAGAGAGGAAGTCCTGTAACCGAAAAGTCTCAAAAAGGTACACACTTCTGTAAGCAAGCCCGCCACTGTCGGCGCTGGGCTCGGGTACAATTGAAATGGGGGATGGTAAATACCTTCCAACTAGAATGCAATATTATTAAGGTTGCCTCTTTGTATGGGAATACGTTTGCCGGCTTCGTCTCAAGGGTTATTCGGAAGATCAACACCTCTACAAAAATAAAGGGCACAGATAAATATGGAAATCTAAATAATAATTAGTACGACCAAAGAATATTATGACGGGCAAAAATTAAGGAAACTACATCCGAGAAAAATTATATAAGTGATCCATTAAGTTGGATTGAAGGAAAGACTATTGGCGTTACATAAAATGAGGGAATTCTTCTTAGGACTGGGAATGGAGAGGTGTGACTTACGAGGAAAGGCTTCTTGGTTGCCTCTGGTGGATGAAATGGAGAGGTAGAAGACCAGTGGCCAGGTCTTCGTCGATGGGGTCCAGATGCGAAGGCGTCCAGAGAGACCTCGAAGGGGGTTGAGATTACCCCGGCTCCAGGGAGAAGTAATCACAAATCGAGCTTAGTCTGCAGGACGGCAAGAAGTCTCAACCAATGTAGTGAGACGAGAGAAACCCAGGAAAATCTTTCGGGGCGCAAACCGGGTTTCTGTAATCTTCCTCTGATCAGAGCTAATTATGCGAAGACGATCTGCTGACGAGATCACAAGGGGGAGGGAACTACTTCACGGGGGACAAATACTCGGATCTGGACGGCAAACAACTCGGGCTCTCTCTATCTGCTGGGGATTTTCAGACATCAACTTGAAAAGGAGCCATAGCCATGGTCGTCAGAAAGCTGTGCGCATCAAGGCATCCCAAGAGATATCGGACGCAGCTCAAGCAAACATGGACGAGGCGAAAGAGAAATAAGCGAGATTCCCTTCTACCCCAAGAGGGGGTAAGATGTAGACGGCTGCTGAGCCTCAGAGCGGGACGGCGTTATCAAACTATCGGGAAGACTGCAATAAAGCACCCTAAATTAAATACAGCTCGCTGATCCTTCTCGACCAGGGAAATTTTGTGTGGTAACGGCGTATTGAGTTTCATGCTCCCACACGCCTTCCTTCCTAAGATGAAATTTCACAGACACATAGGGGATAGGAAATGCCATTCTCTACAAATGAGAGAGATAGGAATTGGAGGAAAAATTTACCTGACAAGATACAAGCTAATAGGGGAATCTTTAACTTCCGGCCTACATAGCCGCAAAAATAAAATCAACTCATATGAGGTTGTGGAAATTAAGAGTTAACGGTAAGTAAAAATAACACCAAAAAACACATGGTGGGTATTACAATTAATTACAAAATAAAATAAAAAAATAATTAAAGCCAATATATAAACAGAGGGACAAAGCTTAACAATATATACTGTGAGGGAATTCCACGTGGAATCTCTTGTTCAGAACGGAACTTCCATGCGTTGTAGAAGGCTCGGTTAAGCTTAAATTGGTAAGCCTACCCTTCCCCCCTCCCTTCCCCATCGGTAACCTCGAACCACCTCCACCACGATTCACCTTTACACAGGCTAGAATAGCCTCCGCAAGAAGATTTAAGGCCATTCGAGAGTAGAGCTGCTCCCGCTAACTTCCCCTTCCCCGGGCAGAGCCTCAGACATAAATGGTGCTCGACTCCCATGAGGAGACACAGAGTTGACAAGTCTCGCCCGGACCACAAGAAAATTTTCCTAGTTCCAAGTCAGGTGCTAACAACAAAGCAAAGTGACAGCTGAACTATTTTTGTGTATTGGAATTAGCCCCAGCCAGTGAGGTAATTCCATTTAACGATCACTACCGAGTAATTTTTCCGACTTCTCTCGTCAACTCCTGTCGAAGCCTTCTTCGTTCGCCCCTCGTTTTTGGGTGGCCGACATACTCTCCCCTGGACCGGATGTTACCGCCCCCCCTTCTTTTTTTGGAGAAACGTCATCACTTTAACATCTGGCTCAGAAGCTTTGAGCGGCCTCGTCTCACGTGCAGAAAACATCCGTGAAGCCTTACACTGACGTCTCACCCGGAATCTTTAAAAAGCCAACCCCTCTTTCCCTCCAGTAACCCATTTTCGTTAATTCTCCCTATTTAAATAGTCTCCTCCCGTAACACCTTAAGTTTTAACTTCATAGTCTGATTCATAACTACAATTCCCCTTAACTTCGTTCATCTGATCTAATTTTCCCTTTTTATTCTCTCATGTAATTTTTGCCCATCATTTCTCTCATTATTTTTATGTAAATAAAATTATATTTTTGTCCAGGCCTCTTTAAAGAACCTTGAGCTTTTCCATTGCTCCTAATATACCTGACCTCGTTGCACTTCTATCTAGTTGTTTCGCCCGTCGAAACTCGTGGTGTTCCGTCCCTTTTGTCGGCTCGCCTTCAAGTTATCGGTCCCTTTCCCCACAGATATAATATGGTATTGATATAATATAATGTCATACCATGACATAGATATTTATTAATATAGATATTATATAATTTTTTGGAGACAGGTGTGGATTTTTTACGAACTCGTGTCATTTTAATTTCGACATTAGAAGTTCCCTTGTTATTCACGTACATCCCTTTTATTTATTTTTTGTATTGTACTAACAGAAGGCAAGTTCAAGTTAATTGAAGATCAGTGGAACGTAATCTATTTAGATTTTGTGTTGGACCCCAGTTAATTAGTGTTTTTTTTATTGTGTTCGAATTTTGGAGGCTTTCCTGGTTATTAATCCAAAAGAGTTGAGGTCTTTGGTGTCCTTATTCCGGTAGGACCATTTTCATTTTTTTATCCGCTTAGAAACCGCAGAGGTAGGTAGCTGTATCTTAATTTTTTTGTGATCAAGGCCTTCACGAGTATTGAAGTATTCGTTTCGCGTGAGTAATGTCCTAGCTCGTTCGCGTATCAGTGTTCCCTCAGTTAACTGCATAAAAATGTCATCCTTCGAAAAATTCAAGAGTCAGGGTGAAATGTTAGATCTTTCGGGCAAAGACCTGCAAAATTACGTACAGTAAGAAGAGAGAAACGAACGGGCAGAGCGAAGGGATGAGGAACTAAGAAAAACGGAGATGGAAAACAAACTTAAGATGGAGATGGAGGAGAACAAACTGAAGATGGAGATATAGAAGAACAAAATGGAGGAGAACAAACTAAAGATCGAGATGGAGGATAACAAACTGAAGATGGAGATAGCGAGGAACAAAATAAAGGAGAACAAACTAAAGATGAAGATGGAAGAGAACAAACTGAAGATGGAGATGGAAGAAGGTAAACAAATTAGGCAGCATGAGCAGTAAATGAGCCGAAATCAAATGGATTCTCAGTCCATTGGTTCCCGGGCTGAAATTCCCCAAACTCCTTCAGTCCACCTACCCGCTTTTAATGATGGAGAGGACTTTGGGTCATTTTTGGCCTATTTTGAGAAAATCTTTCAGATCAATATATGTGATCTCGAAAATGATGGCGTCGCTCGCTTACTTCCCCTCCAAAATGCCAAGTTAAGGGGTATCTTCGTATCCGTTCCCCCGGAAGCAACTTTGGACTATTCCACGTTTAAGTCCGAAATGCTAGCCGCTGTATATATGAATAGCGAATTCTACCGCTCCCGATTCCGCCAGGAAAGGATCCGCCATGGCCAAACATTTCGAAAAGACGGGTACATCTTCCAAAGACACCTTCAGTGTTGGCTGGATGCGTGCAAGATTTCCCAGTTCTACGAGTCCCTTCTAAACTTCTTCCTTAGGGATCAGCTTTTAGCTGCCATGGCTCCCGAAATTCGCGCCTTCATTAAGGACAAACGTTGCGCCACTTTCAAAGAGTGCTTGGAAGAGGCCGATGTCTACGTGGATAGTCACGATTTATACACTAAGGATGTGTAAAAATACTCCCCAATCACCCCCAAAACTAAATTTTATAGCACTAAGACCCCCCCCCCCTAAATTGGTTCCAAGATTTACCAAAGTTCCTAATCCCTCGAAGCCAAGAAACTTCCACCCATCTGAACACCGAGACGTTAAGCCCCTAGTTTCTTTATCCCCGGTTGTGCCGTACCAAAAGAACCCGATCGTCTGCTACACCTGCGGAGTTCCCGGCCATTACTACACGAACTGTCCTCTAAACTTCCGATTCGCAAACTCTCAGTCCCACCAAGTGCACCAAATCTGGGCCACCCCTGATCCTCCTCCGTCGCTTCAAGAGAGTCCCGATCCCTCCTCGCCCGCCAAAGACCCGGTCCATTAGGTAAACTTTCTCTTTAATGAGAACAACCCTGGTGGATTGAAGTTCGAGAACGTACCTGTGAACGGTCGCCGAGTATCCTCCCTCGTCCGTGACACCGGGTGCACCTGTATTATAGTGTCCGAGGGCCTACTCCCCCCTGTTGGCCCTGACCACAAGAAATTTGCGGTGGTCCACGACTACCTTAGCCGGGCCAGTCGTTTCCCCGTAATTCGTTGTCACATCGAGTGTGACTATATGTGCGGTTGGGCCGAAGTGGTAGCGGCCCCAATCCAGTTCTGCTCCGTTTTATTCGGTCAGAATCCCGTAATCCACGACCATCTCGTAGCCCAGCCCGTGATTACCCGTACTCAGGCAGCCCTGGAATCCCGTGCACCTGTTCCCCTAGAAATCCCTATCGACCCGGAGTTCCAAGCCCTCGGGAGCGACAAGTTTTCCCGCGCGCAGAATGAGTGCGCAACTCTCCCCCTTCTTTGGAAGAAAACTAAAGCCCTCGAGCGTGAGTCTACCTGAGATAAAAAATGAGTCTCGTATCCGGTGAAGAAGGACTTATTGAGAGGTATAAGACCTACTTTGACCTTAAGTCACGAGAACGAAAATTCAAGCCTGGCGCGGAGGTGCTGGTGATACTTCCCACGGGAAGCAACAAACTCCTTAGCCAGTGAAAGGGACCCTACCCCATCTTCGAGGCTAGAGGACCCGAGGATTACCTCATCCATACTCCGGCGGGAGCGAAGGTTTTCCACGTGAATTGTATATATATTTTCTCATTAATGTTCTTAATTATGATTTTTTTAGGGGGCAACTAAATTGTTTAGTCTTTAGTCCCATATTTATGCCTCCATTTAATTTTTTTTTTTATGTTCCACTGAAATGTCGCCAATGTTCTCCTGTGATTTTTTTTTGTTTAAAATTGTACTAGTTAAATTCTCAGGAATTGACCTGCTTAAGGCTTATGTCCGTAAATTCCCCGCTGAGCTCAGATTTACGGTTTTTTTGTGTGTGTACACCTCTCGTAGCAGGTCAGAATTTCACTAGACCCCTTGATAATTCTAGTTTGACTGGTGGGATGATCCTTCCTACGCAACTGCTCTGTAAAGCATCATCATTCAGTTGAGATATGTGTGAGGAAATTCCACGTGGAATTCATTGTTCAGAACGGAACTTCCATGCGTTGTAGTAGGCTCGGTTAGGCTTAAATTTGTAAGCCTTACCCCCACCCCCCCTCCCTTTCACCAGCGGTAGCCTCGAACCGCCTCCACCACGATTCACCTTTACACAGGCTATAATAACCTCTGCAAGAAGATTCAAGGCCATTCGAGAGTAGAGCTGTTTCCCGCTAAACCCCCTCCCTCGGGAGAGCCTCAGACATAAATGGTGCTCGACTCCCATGAGGAGACACAGAGTTGACAAGTCTCGCCCGGACCACAAGAAAATTCCCCTAGTTTCAAGTCAGGTGCTAACAACAAAGCAAAGTGACAGCTGAACTATTTTTGTGTATTGGAATTAGCCCCAGCCAGTGAGGTAATTCCATTTAACGATCGCTACCGAGTAATTTTTCCGACTTCTCTCGTCAACTCCTGTCGAAGCCTTCTTCGTTCTCCCCTCGTTTTGGGGTGGCCGAAATACTTTCCCCTGGACTGGACGTTACCGCCCCCCCCCCTTTTTTTGGAGAAACTTCATCACTTTAACATCCCGCTCAGAAGCTTCGAGCGGCCTCGTCTCACGTGCAGAAGACATCGGTGAAGCCTTACACTGACGTCTCATCCAGAATCTTCAGTAAGCCAACCCCTCTTTCCCTCCAGTAACCCATTTTCGTTAATTCTCCCTATTTAAATAGTCTCCTCCCGTAACACCTTAAGTTTCAACTTCATAGTCTGATTGATGACTACAATTCTCCCCCCCCTCCTTTGTTCATCTGATCTAATTTTCCCCTTTTATTCTCTGATGTAATTTTTGCCCATCATTTCTCTCATTGTTTTTATGTAAATAAAATTACATTTTTGTCCAGGCCTCTTTTAAGAACCTTGAGCTTTTCCATTGCCCCTAATATACCTGACCTCGTTGCACTCTTATCTCGTTGTTTCCTTCGTCGAAACTCGTGGCGTTCTGTCCCTTTCGTTGGTTCACCTTCAAGTTATCGGTCCCTCCCCCCATAGATATAATATGGTATTGATATAATATAATGTCATACTACGACATATACAATTGTGAGTACACCCCCTGTTGACTCGATCTTACGAGTTAGGGCAAAGCTCTGCTATGGGGTTCCTACTAAAGTAGTCAGCCATACAATTTTCGGAACCTTTAATAGAAAATATACGAAATTGGTACTCCATCTCATGATTCTACCGTTCTTACTCTGCCTTTACTGTTTTTTAAGTAGGCTAATGGGCAGTGATCTGTTTCTATCACGAAATCCTTTCCCAATAAATACATTTTAAACTTTTGTACCCTCCAAATTATCGAGAGAGCCTTTCTTTCTATGGTCGCGTATTTCTTCTCACTCGACGAGAGCTTCCTACGCGCGTATGCAATCGGTTTGCTGCAATCATCGTCGTATTGCAACAAAACGCATCCTAATCCTTGGTTGCACGCGACAATCCTGATTCTGTAGGCTTGACGGGAGTGGGGAGTCTTAGAATGGGGCAAGAAGTGAACCTATCCTTAAGTTTGTCAATGTGGACGGATGCCTTGGGGTTCCACTCGAGGGTATCTGCGGATTGTTTCTTTAACAAAACGCTAAGGGGAAAAGCTAAGGCGGCAAAATTGGGGACAAAACGCTGGTAGAAAGATGTAGATTCCGAAAAGAAACGGATTTGTTTCTTTGAACGCAGAAGAGGCCTGCTGGCAATGGTCTTTACTTTATCTTAATGGGAGGTCATCTAGTTTTTCCTGATATGAAAGCCTAAATAACGAATGGAATTATCGGTAAAATGAAATTTACAAAGCCCAATGGTCAATCCGTGTTCCCTATACCTCATGAGGAGGAAGGGAAGGAAGACTAGGTGTTGTTCCTAAATACGCGTGGAAACGTACACATTATCAAAATAAAACGATACGTTACCTTATCCATCCAGGATTCGCTGCATCATTCTATTATAGTGCAAGGAGTAAAGAAACCTAAAGGAAGATGATTAAATTGCATTAGGCCCTTCTCATTGGGGAACGCAGTGTACTTCCGAGGACTATCCTTGAGGAGAATTTGATAATAGGCCTTACATAGGTCTATTTCTGAGACAAATTTAGCCTTTTCAAACAGGTCTAGATTCTGGATGATGAGGGGGACTGGTTCCGCGTCAAAAACCGTCACAGAATTCAATTTCCGAAAATCTACACACATTCTGAAAGTTTGATCGTGCATCCTTAACATTACAATGGGGAAGCAGAAATCAAAGGTTCAATGATATCAAACTTTAGTAGGTTTTCTACTTCTGAATTAAAGACCGGACGAAGATGTACAGGCAAGGGATACGGTTTAGTGCAGACAGGCTGCTGTGTTTTCAGAAAGATGTCATGTATGAAATGATACGCACATCATGGCTTTTCCGAAATCATGTTCACAAATTCAGCCTTTTTCGGGGGTTCCAATTGTGGGTTTAAATCGAGTTCCTGGGCGGTTTCTTTACTGGAAATGGAGAGGGAAGGTAAGGCTGATCCTTATCTGACTCGATAAAAACTTTCTGTATCAGATTGAGATGCTCGGGAGGGGAGGGGGGGTAAGCGGCTTCCATCATCGCCTCTTAGTCAAGCGCAATTATTTTATTAATACATGCTTTGCGGTGGTATCGCTGAAGATGTTTATGTGGTATAACTTATTACCGGAGGAGGTCTTTATGAGGTAGTTCACGGGTCCTCGTGCTTCTAAAACGGGTAACGGGGCTTTCCACTACGAAAGGAGCGTATTAGATTCAGTGGGAAGGAGGAGCAATACATCATCACCGGGTTGGAGGCGTCGATATTTTGCCTTTACATTGAAATAAGTCCGGGATTTCTCCAAATTAAGACCAGTATTTTTATATGAGATTTTGGCGCATTCCTATAAGCGGTTCCTCAGGTTTAATACGTACGAATACGAGGTCTTAATCTCTTCATTGAGGCGGGGATTTGCGAACAATTCGTTGAGAATACTCATATGTCCTCGGACGCTTCGCCCATAAAGGAGTTCGAACGGGGCGAACCCTAAAGTCCAATGAGGTAGCTCACGTCTCGCAAAGAAAAAGACCGATCCCGCTCTTGACACTGAGCGTAGCACAGCTTCTGCAGGGCGGTCTTCAGAGTCCTGTTTAATTTTTCGCAGACTCCGTTAACAACAGGATCAAAAGAGGTTGTGAAGATAGGCTTTATCAGGAGGAGTTTTCCCACATATTCCATGAGTTCGGACGTAAATTATCTGCCTCGGTCAGACAATATCTCTTTAGGGATGCCAACTTGAGAAAAGATAGCTATTAATGCTTCCGCGCACGTTATGCTATCGATTCTTTTGATGGGAATTGCGTCAGGGAACCTCGTAGCATAGTCCACGAGCGTGAGGATATAAGTGTCCTTCCTTCAACGAGGGTTGAATAGGAACAATCAAGTCGATAGCTACTTTAAAAAAGGGTTAAGATACAATGAGTGTCTGTTGCAGGAGGGCAGGTGTGATTCGTCTTGTTGCCGTCATCCTTTGGAAAATATCACAGGATCGACAAAATTCTGCAATTCTTTGGCAGCGCCGGGCCAAAATAAATATCGAAAGATTCTTTGGGCAGTTTTATTGTGGCTAAAATGGCCAGCCAATAACCTCCCTTGGGCAAGGCGGAGAACCTGGGGAACTCGAGAATGGAGATGCAAAGGGAACAAGTCTTAGTATCATCCTAGGTCGAAGTAGAACGGCAAAGGAGGTCATTTTTACCGAGATATATAACCTTCCTTGGGCCACAATCAGAAACCTGATTGTCCTGCTGGGCTTTTTTCTACAGGCGCTTGACAGAAGAGCACTTCGTCTGCTCACTATTTGTTATGAACGGACGCAAATTCGAGGGCATACGGAGTTTCTAAAGTCACGGGGGTTGCAATATCCTTTAAGGCCTGAGCCCTCGTAAGGACGGGCTGGGCGACAGGATTAGAGAAGAGCTGGGGGTTCTGACCAACGAACACAGGGAAGAACTTAATAAGGACTGCAAGGGCCTCCTCCCAACCGGTGGCGGATTTATAATATAGATAGCAGCGAACCACGGGGAACCGGTTAGAGCGCCACAAGTAGTCGTTGAGTACTGCATACCTCTCGTGGTTGGGACTTACGAGGAGGAGCAACTTTTCCGACACTACGACGCAGGTGCACCCAGTGTCTCTCACAAGGGTTCACACCCGGCACCCATTTGCAGTTTCTTCTTCAAATTCAACCTACCGAGGAAGCTTTTATTAAATACAAAAATATCTTGATGTGCAGAGGAACAGTTAGTCGGGCCAGAAACTGGAGTTATTGGTGTAGCAGGGGATTGAGAGAGAGATAAGTATTGACCTGATAGATTTGTTGGATGGATGAAGAGCGAAGGTAAAAGTTTGGTGCAGTTGGTCATAAAATGTCCGGGCACGCCGCACGTAAAACACACGATGGGCCAACGGGGGTAATTGAATGGTGGGCGATTATCTAGGATGGGCTTGAGGGAGGAACAGCAACTTTGACAAAATGGGGCGAATTTTTATGAGAGGACTTGGGGAAAAATAACTCTTACACTTGGGAGATAAGTGGTGCAATTTCTTGGGGTCCTTCGGATCCACATTATAGCTGGATGCGTGTACCTCCACCTCTTCCAGGCATCCCTTAAAGGTAGACGCTTGTCTATCTTTTACGAATGCACGGAACTCGGATGGCAGTGCAGCTATTAACAGATCACGTAAGACGAAATCGAACAGAGATTTGTATTCGCGTCCTACTTGAGCCGAATCCAGCCAGAATTGTAGTCTTATCTGAAGGATGAAGCTAAACTTGCGGTAAGTTTGGCCAGGTAATATTCTTACCTGGCAAAACTTAGCCTGATAGAAATCGGGATTCATATTGATTGCCGATAGAAATTCTGCCTTGAGAGTCGAATAATTAAGGGTGGCTTCGGCAGAGAGAGATATGAAAATTTCCAGAAGGTGGATATTTAGCAAGGAAAGTAAGCGGGCGACTCCATTCTCCTCGATGTCCCACGAATTCACTTCGAAAATCTTTTCGAAGAGGGTGAGGTAGTCACTGAACTCTTCGCCATCCTTGAATACGGGTAACTTAACTGAGGGAGTTTGAGGGGTCTCATTCCTTGAACTAACAGAAAGGGTTTCTACGTTATCCCAACTTAGCTCTCGCTCATGTTGACAGTTTCTTTCCCTTTCTTCTGCTTCTCTTTGTTCTCTCCTTTCTTTGACTTCTTTTTGCGCTCTTACAACTTCTCTTTGTTCTCTCCTTTTTTCCCTTTCATTTCTTTCTTCATCCTGGATATAGGCAATTAAATCCTTGCCTATTAATCCCCAAATTTGATCTTGTTTGTGGAATCTATCAAAGGACGATATGTTTGACAGTACGTGTGCGTCTAGCAGCTCCAACGTGCGTGGAACACATGACACAGACTATGGGGCTCTCACGGAAGTTAAAAAAATCTGCTACGATTTACCCCCTAAAAAGAAATGCACACCAAAAAAAAAGAAATATATAAAACACAATTGACAAAGCGAAAATTTAATCCCTATCGGATTAAAATGTTCTGGCCTCTTAATCCAGCTCGAGATTTTGTAGAGGGTTACCATCAAGGCAAGGGAAAAGTTATGGTCTCGCGAGCACACAATTAAATAGTTAAAAAAATAAGTTAGGAATTAGTCCCACAATCTTTGATTAACTTTGAGCAAACTTAAAACTTAGGCAAACTCGGTCAGAATAATTAAATGGGGAAAATTGAAATTTAACGGGTTCCTAAATAAACAAAAAAACCCCTAACTATACCTGACACCAGGCTTTAATATAAAGATATATAATAGATATACATATATGTATATATGTCGAGGGATGAAGGCATGTGACCCAAAAGTCTCAAAAAGGTACACACTTCTGTAAGCCAGGCCGCCACTGTCGGCGCTGGGCTCGGGTAAAATTAAATTGGGGGATGGTAAATACCTTCCAACTAGAGTGCAATATTATTAAGGTTGCCTCTTTGTATGGGAATACGTTTGCCGGTCTCGTCTCAAGGGTTATTCGAATGATAAATACTTTTACAAAAATAAACTTTAACACAAATAATAATAACAAGGGCACATTTAAATATGGAGATCTAAATAATAATTAGTACGACCAAACAATATTATGACGGGCAAAAATTAAGGAAACTAGGTCCGTGAAAAATATATGAGTGGTCCAATAAGGTAGATTGAAGGAAAGACTTAGCAAGTCTATTGGCGTTACATAAAATGGGGGAATTCTTCTTAGGACTGGGAACGGAGAGGTGAGACTTACGAGGAAAGGACTTCTGGTAACCTCTGGTAGATGAATTGGGAAGGTACAAGACCAATGGCTAGGTCTTCGTCGATGGAATTCCGATGCGAAGAAGGTTGAGATTACCTCGGCTCCAGTGAGAAGTAATCACAGATCGAGATTCTTCTGTGGGACCGCAAGATTTCTAAACCAATGTAGTAAGACGAGAGAAACCCAGGACAATCTTCCGAGATGCAACTGGGGTTTCTGTAATCTTCCTTTGATCAGGGCGGATTGTGCGATGACAATCTGGTGACTAGATCACAAACGCGAGGGGACCACCTCACGTGGGACAGATATTTGAATCTGGACGGCAAGAAGTTCGAGCTCTCTCTATCTGCTGAGGATTTGCAGACATCACCTAAAATTGGAGCCAGAGCCATGGTCGTCAGAAGACTGTGCGCAGCAAGGCGTCCCAAGGGATATCGGACGCGTCTTAAGCAAACATGGACCTTGCTTATATCGAAGCATCCACAAGGCGAAATGGAAATAAGCCAGATTCCATTCTACCCCAAAAGTGGGCGAGATGGACACGGTTGCTGAGCCTCAGAACAGGACGGCTTTATCAAACTTTGCGAAGAGGGTAATAAAGCACCCTAAATTAAATACAGCCTCTCTGATCCGTCTCGACCAGGGAAATTCTGTGTGATAACTGCGTATTGAGTTTCATGCTCCCACATTGCCTTTATAACATGAACAAAACCTTTGCTCCAACCGGATCATACTAACCTGGGCTTGATGACAAATTTCATCACATTAATGGATAATGAAAGTTATGCATTTCGCTATCTCGCAAATGAATTTCCTCATATAATTGATGCTAAAGTAAATGCTGGCATTTAGATAGATTCAAATGAGAACTTTGATGAAGAATTCTTTGTTCGAAAACGCAATGACTCAAACTGATAAGAATACCTAGCAGGCACTTAAATCAGTTTTCTCTGATTTAAGGGGTAAATGAAGAATTCCAGAATACGAGTTCGCTGTCAAAAAGTTGATGGAGGCTTTTTAAGCTGAGTCGCACTTGTTCATAAATTACATCATTTTTTGTGCTTTCACTTAAGCTAAATTCCAGAAAAAAAGCGAGATTATAGTAAGGAACAGGATGAGCGATTTCACCAAGATATGAAATTAATGGATGCTCGTAGAATGAAGGTGTGCTGCCTGGTCTCCTTTATCAATCTTTGTTTCAACAAACAGTGATATTACTTATTTATCGAATAAAAGTGAATACTAGTGTTTTTATCTGCATTGAATACTAAAAATTATAAATCCACGTATGTAAGTTAATTTATTTTGACATATAAAGTGATGATATTACCGCAATACGTCAAAAATTCCGATGTTCCCACTGAGTCTATTTTGGAAGCCATTTAACCTAAACTCAACTAAGTAATTAAAAGTGCAGCGCTGCCAGATCCATCTTGTTTAACTAATCTCTTCACTCTTTGAATTAATAAATTAAAAAAAATCACTCATCTATCAAAACCTAACAACCTTCAAAGTAATAATTTTAACAATTAAATATTACTGTTCCTTCCAGTAATTAAACAAATTCCTATAGCACATAAGCAGTGTTGTCACATTTTTTCATTGATCCTTAGAAAGAATGGCTCTTCCTACTCTCAGAAAGGCAGACAAAGAAAAAAAATACTCCAATTACAAGAGGAAAAACCAATTTAAACGAACTAGTTAATTTTAATGACCTGCAGACCCAAATTTTCTTCGTCTACGCTATCAGGTGATACCAAAGACTTTATGAACGTTCTTTTTAAGTTTTTCGAATCATCTTATGCCAAACAAAAACAAAAAATCATCTCTATCGAAAAATCAAAACGAAGAAATGAGATCAAAAATCGAAAAATTGGAAGAAAAGGTTGATTCTTCCGACGCTTATGAAACACAAGATACGATTATATTCTCTGGCAATATACCTGAAGTCACCAATAATGAAAACTGCAGCAATATTATCCGCAAACTTATTAAAGATAACTGTCACATACAAATGCAAGAATCCGACATCTCTGTTTGCGCATCGTCTAGGTCCTTACCCTAAAGTACAAGGTCCCGACAAAAGAAATTGTGAAGTTGCACAGCAGTGATCTGAAGCGTAATATCTTCTCAGTATGCAAAGAATTCAAACCTTCATTCTATGTAAACGAATAACTGACTCCAAACCACAACAAAATCTTTTTCGTCCTCCACCAAGCTAAAAAGAAATTCCCCACAAAGATCTCTGGCTGCACTAACAGAGATATCTCCATCCACGTTTTCCTGCCCTGACCCTCTGGTTGCCGTGACCTACGTATAGTCACCAATAACCGAGCTGCCGTCCAAAAATTTCTGTCGGAACACCCCAATTCGACGCTTGCAGACTTTAATGGTGAGAATCTCTGGAACGATCAGTAATAATACCTTCGACGATATTACTGCTTTAGATGAGAAAAAAAAACAAAAACAAACAACCATGTTTTGACCTAGCTATTCACTTACTTTTATTTTAATTGTATTACGTACTTTATTCATTTTTCTCTTATTAAAGTTATCATAACAATAGAATTTTAACTGTTTATAGATATATTTATACGTAATTGCAATTTGTAACCTTTAATTTTTAAATTCCAATTGAACTTCCTTTATGTTTGAACAACTTGATCACTTCAATAATATCGATCCAGACATTAACCATTTTGATGAATTATATCCAAATTTTAAAGAAAATAACGTAAGAAACCAATACTATAATTGTGATAAATTTAACACTATATTTTTATTGGAAAAGATAGACCTGTCCATTTTAAATCTTAATATTCGATCATTGTACGCAAACATTGATGAATTTTCAATATTTTTGTCAACACTTAATTATAAATTTTCCGTTTTTGGCATTCACCGAGATCTGGCTAACGAATAATAATAAGCTGCTTATCAGTTTCCCAAACTATAACTCTTTTCATTCACTACGCGAAGTAAACAAGATAGGGGGAGGTATAAGCGTGTATATATTTGACAGACGCAATACGAACAAAGTTGACGAAATTAGTATTTCCTATAACTATAATGAAAATTTATTTATCGAAGTAAAATCAAATGGTAAAACAATAATCATTGAAACCGTATATAGACCTCCTTCTGGTGACCCTGAGATGTTTATAGATAAGATGGCTAAATTAATCAATTACTTCAATGTTACAAACTATGACGACATAATAATTACAGGAGATTTTAATTTTGACTTATTAAACTTTGAAAAACACGCATCAACTCAGTCCTTCCTCAATACTCTTTATTCTCATTCCTTACACCCAATTATAACAAAACCGACAAGAATAGCCCAAAACTCAGCAACACTAATTGACAATACTTTTTGGTATTCTCCTTTGTGACATATCGGACCATCTTCCCATATTCATGATCCAAAAGTCCATTTTAACTCGAATAATGTTCATCAAAACCATAAAATAACCTACCGCATAATTAACGAAAATACCTTAATAAACCTCTATAACTATGTTCTAAATCAGAAACTATATGAAATTTCCTATATAAATGACATCAATTCTGCTAACGAATAGTTAATTTCACGGCTAGGCGATGCTTTTAAACTTAATTGTTCTCCAAAATCTAAAACCATATCATATAAACACAAAACAAATCCTTGGATAACAAACGCCATTATAAATAACATCAAAAAACGTCAAAAATACTTTTCTCCTTATAAGCTTAGTCAAATTCCAGAACACACATATAAAGATCTTCGGAATCAATTTACTAACCAAATTAAAATAGCCAAGAAAAATTATTACCATGAACGATTTAATCAAACGAAAAACAATATAAAATAATCTTGGAAATTAATCAATTCTGAGATAAAACCTGAAAATACTAAAGGAACAAACCAACTTAAACAAATTATCGTTGACGGCAAACCAGTTGATGACAATAAGAAAAAAGCAAATGAATTTAATAAATTTTTGGTCAACGTAGATAAAAAATCTCATATTCCTGCAAAATTGTCGATAAATCTTTTCTTTCGTATTTTAAGAGATTAATGTACCCAATTCCTTGTTCTTTTCTCTTGTAAGCGTAGCCGATATTAACAAAATCATTAGTTTACTAAAAATAAAATCAGGTATTAATTTAATCTCTACTAAAATTTTAAAATACATCTCTGATATAGTTGCTCCAATTTTAGCATCAATAATTAATAAATCATTTAGGCAGGGTATATTCCCAAGTGTATTAAAAGTTGCTCGGGTAACCCCGTTACCAAAGGCCGGAGACCTCACAAACGTCAGCAAATACCGCCCTATATCATGTCTTTCAATTCTCAGTAAAATATTTGAAAAAATAGCATTCAATAAACTTTATAATTTTCTGGAATCTAATTCGCTGTTGTATAAACACCAATATGGTTTTAGATGTCAAAAATCAACGATTTACGCGATAATTAACCACCTTCAATATTTATATGATAACATTGAAAAAGGCTACATTGTATTCTCAATTTTTCTTAATTTTAAAAAAGCTTTCGATTGTGTCAACCATAATATTCTACTGTCAAAATTAGCTATGTACGGAATTAGAGGCAACTGTCAAAATGGGTTCAAACTATATTTAACTGAAAGAGAGCAATTTGTCTCCGTCAATAGTCAAGACTCATCCCACCTTAATATTACAACTGGGGTCCCACAAGGCTCCGTGCTAGGGCCACTGTTATTTTTAATCTATATTAATGATATTGTTAAATCCTCTTCTCTGTTTAAATTTATATTATTCGCGGATGATAGTACTTTATCAACTCCCTAGCCATATAACAAACCGAGCAACATTTCATCTACAATAAATAAAGAACTCGAAAATGTCTTCATTTGGCTTAATGTTAATAAACTATCAATAAATGTAGATAAAACTAAATATATTCTTTTCTCTTACATAAAATCTATTGAATTGCCCCATATTAAAATGGGCGACGGAATAATTTATGAAACTACTCATATGAAATTCCTAGGCATCTTTATTGACAAAAATCTGAGTTTTAAACAACATAACAAAACTATCAAAATCGATTGGAATATTTTATAAATTAAATAAGTTTCTTACTAAATCTATTCTCCACTCTTTATATATGACAATGGTGCAACCTTACTTGACATATGGCATAGAGAGTTGGTATGGGTAATATCAAAATTATCTCAATAAATTAGTCATATTACAGAAAAAAGCAATTCGGGCCATCCATCAACTCGACTGCAAAGGGCACACTAATCGATATTTTAAAGAATCCAGAATTCTAAAATTAACTGATCTCTTTGTTTTTCAAACATCTTTATTCCCTTACAAAACAATAAATTGTTTCTATAATAACTATATATTTAATATGTTACAAACAGCTGATAATACCCATAATCACCAAACCCGCAATAGAACAAAATTTATTTCACCCTTGTATTCAAAATCAAAATCACAATGTAGCTTTCTGTACAAATTCTATAAAAATATGGAATGGCTTGGACGACAATATCAAATCCCAAACCAATTTAGCTCAATTCAAAAAAGCTCTTAAAAACAATATAATTTCGGCTTACTAAATTTCGATTACAGTTTTTGTTATTGTGTATTTATTTGTTAATGTACACTATTATACTGTGTACTATTACTCTGATTTACAGATTATAAATATGTTATGATTTATATACGACTGTTGAATATGTTAACTACAAATCTTTTGAAATAAATACTAAAAATAAATATTTTTTTAAATTTATCTCTAAATTTAAATACTGTAATTATTTCTTATTTGCAATCTCTACAATGGTTAGGTTCTCAAATGTATACTGGGTTGTTTATATTTTTTATAACAAAGGCGTTCTCTGTTCATAAACATGAAGGGATTTTTATTCTCGATTACGTTATGGTTATTTAGCTGTTAGTCTTAAGTTTTAAGTTTCTGCCCTAAAAGTCATTAACTTATTTTGGGCCCATTACTAATCTTTGTATGTATATATATATATATATATATATATATATATATATATATATATATATATATAAAGTACTTAGGATAGTACTCCTATCGAAAGAGTTTAAGTTAAAGAATAACAATGAAATCGAAAATATATTAAATGACTTATAGAGAAACTCTTGACCAGTTGATAGAAAAGAGTAATTTCAAATGTAGTTTCGTTAAATATGCTCTCTTATTTTGATGCAAACCTTTGCGTCAAGAATTATTACTCGCTCCAAATAAGGCTTTCTTTCATGTTTCAACTAAACTTTTTACTATCCTTCTTGTATATACATATGAGTGTTTACATATGAATATTCACTCCCTAGAATCAATCCCTATTGCAATATATACCTGAATAGTCAAACGGAAATGCCAAACCTTACCTAGACTAATATAAATAATTTTCCTTCCTTTTTGATTTGGGGTTTATGGAAATTTATTTTTGTTCCTAAATAGGACATCTAAAGTTGCATTCCCGTTGTTTAAATGGTTTTGCCCAAATCTAAGAGACTGTGAATAGGCGAACTGGGAGTAATTAAGAGCAGCGAAGCGGGTTTTGAGCCCCTGAGTCACTCTTTAATCTATTTATACTAGTGATAAATTATGCGGCTTCCCTTGTGTGAAAAGCAAGAGAAACAAGAGAGCCATTGCCCTATAGTGAGAAAGCTCTAGCCTGTTAAATCTATGCGTATTAGATATGTCGGGGTGCAAAGGATATATGGGATACCTAAATTGAAAGAGCACAATCCTTTTCCTCCTGTTTATTTGTCTATTTCTACCTCACCATTTGCCTCGTCTATGCCAATAAACCTTAGATAAGTACAAGGTCTCTGGTTGCCCTCTAGGTATTGTATTTTGGCGTATTATGTCCATTTTATGTAAGGTACGAAAAGGGGAGCTCTTCTCGTGTATCAGGCTGGGTTATGTGATCAAACGAAGCTTCCTTAGGATCAAGGAAAATATTGAGCTGGATTATTTATTTCGTTGTAAATTGCGGGAACAAGTCTCGAAAGGCGAACGGTAAGGATAACTTCTTCTTTCTTATTGACTAATGACTGATAATAACCTTTTATCCCCAAAATACAGCTATATAAATAGCTATTCCATCTAGTCATAATTCTACAAAATTCAACTAAGCAGGATTGAGACATTTAATTGTCATACTAATGTTCATTTTCGAAATAAAAAACCTTAGCGTTAACAAACTAGCCAATCAGCTTTTAGACTTAGGCACTGCAAAAATTATCCAATCAGCGTCACGATAGAAAATTAATAACGTTTAATTGTTTCGCATATAAACACGGCCAAATCAGAGGGGGAACAATACGGGCCCTCCAGTCCCCAGCGACCACCAGGCTATCCTTATAAAAATCTCCACCCCTACTATTCAAGTCCATATCCCAGAATGCAAGTGCTACGCTCGCGCCAACTGGGATACGTATAAACAACTCCTCGAAAGATATATTCCAGACCCCTTAATTAATGCAAATTTAGAAGAAATCGACGAGAAGTGGGATAAAATCACCAATCAATTAATAAATGCCGATAAGGTAGCAATGCCTCGATTAAATTATAAAACACTCCCGGCTCCTCCTTGACCACTACATATAATGAGATTTCTGGCGAGGCAATACGGGGAACGGATCACTGAAGTGAACCTCACTGGCTCCAATATAACTACACACAGACGAACACGACGAATACGCGACGAACTACTGACACTCATTAGGGAACAGCAGAATGCACTTTGGGACAATATAATTGGCCGACCTGACTTAGAAAACGAATCAGGTACATTCTGGCAAACTGTAAAAAGAATAAATGGAAGAAAGACAGAGACGTCAATAAAAATCGCACGAGGCAACACGGAAATTACTGAGACTGATAAAATCAAGGAAGAATTCAGAATCTTCTGGGCATCTATTTTTAAGATATCCCCGGAGGAGAATGACAACTTTAATTTAGACTTCGAAGACAGAATCATTGCCGAACTAAACGACCAGATCCACAGAACCTATCCTCATCATTACTTGACGGAAGAAAAGAATATAGAGGGATACGGCGGTAAAATTACTGCCGAGGAACTCTCAAAAACTTTAATATCCTTTTAGGACTCATGAATATAATGAATGCGTGCCTGAACGTGGGTTGGGTCTTCGAGAAGATATTGGCAAACAGGGTGAATACGTTCCTCGAAGAAAATAATTTACTAACCACTAACAGCATGGCTTCCGGAGGAAGCGAGTAACGCACTCGGCGTTAGCCGTTATCACCGAGAAGTTAGCAAAAATAAAGGCAGAACAACGCCACGCAAATCTGGTGCTCAGAGACATCAAAAAGGCCTTTGATAAAGTATGAAGAAGAAGTTTACAATACAAGATCTTACACTTGGGTCTCGACCCCGTACTTGAAAGGATACTTTGTGATTATGTGATGGAGAAGAGAGGTGCCACAAAGCGGGAGTATAAGTCCCCTGCTCTATAATATATATATATATATAAATATATATATAAATATATATATATATATATATATATATATATATATATATAATATATATATATATATATATATATATATATATATATATATATATATATATATATATATATATATATATAATTGACCTTCACCAACCTCTGACAGAAGGCTCGTAATACGTACAATTTGTGGATGACTTATCAATGATCTGCAGGAAACCTTATCGGAATGTGAATTATAGGGCACAGAGTATGGCGGTAGAAATCGAAAACATCAAGTCTTTCGAGAGGAGATGGAATATATTTACCAATGCCTACAACTTTCAGATAATCCCACTATTCCGACGAACCCTCGTGAGCCATCCGTTTGATGGGTGTATGGATCCCTTGCCGCACGAAGAGCACGGTTCTGGTAGTCCGGATTACGATTGGTGGGTATGGGAGTCATGTAAACAGGATCTCGGCAAATGCACGTAGGGATATTGGCAAACAGGGTGAATACGTTCCTCGAAGAAAATAATTTACTAACCACTAACAGCATGGCTTCCGGAGGAAGCGAGTAACGCACTCGGCGTTAGCCGTTATCACCGAGAAGTTAGCAAAAATAAAGGCAGAACAATGCCACGCAAATCTGGTGCTCAGAGACATCAAAAAGGCCTTTGATAAAGTATGAAGAAGAAGTTCACAATACAAGATCTTACACTTGGGCCTCGACCCCGTACTTGAAAGGATACTTTGTGATTATGTGATGGAGAAGAGAGGTGCCACAAGGCGGGAGTATAAGTCCCCTGCTCTATAATATATTTATATATATATATATATATATATATATATATATATATATATATATAATTGACCTTCACCAACCTCTGACAGAAGGCTCGTAATACGTAAAATTTGCGGATGACTTATCATCTGCAGGAAACCTTATCGGAATGTGAATTATAGGGCACAGAGTACGGCGGTAGAAATCGAAAACATCAAGTCTTTCGAGAGGAGATGGAATATATTTACCAATGCCTAAAACTTTCAGATAATCCCACTATTCCGACGAACCCTCGCGAGCCATCCGTTTGGGGGGTGTATGGATCCCTTGCAGCACGAAGAGCACGGTTCTGGTAGTCCGGATTACGATTGGTGGGTATGGGAGTCATGTAAAGAGGATCTCGGCAAATGCACGTAGGGACTTGGGTGAATTTTTCAGATTCATGGACCTAAGAAGTTCTAACAAATTTACAATCTATAATGCGTGCATCCGATCCAAACTTTTGTCCCCCCGGTCTCTATAAACGCGAGTCCAAGAACCAGATCCTTAAACTGCAAAGGGTTCAGAATAAGGCTGTGTTGATTATAACGAGAACCTCAAGGAGAGAGCAGAAGGCAGACTGAGCTTGATGGTGAACTAGAGTTGACCGCTATAAACGTGGAGCTTCACAATAGAGCAATAAAGATCTGGGACGCCGTAAACCGGCACCTCCCTTCCGAGTTTGTGCTCAAGCACATATGCTTTAAGGACGCAAGACACAGAAGATCATTTACAAGTAGCAGACTGCTCATCAACAACGACATAAACCAAATGTTCAAGTAAAATTCCGTTCACAAATCAAACACAAACAAAGCCAATCACTTTAAATTCGAATTTCTTTTTTTATTGAATTAGAAAAACTATAATTCCCCCAAATAAAATAACAATAACAACAACAAAACATAAGAATAAACGCAAAATTCAGAGAAAAAACCCAGATTTAAACTCTGTACCAACAGTAGCGGCCAAAACCCCCTCTTCTATAAAGGCTTGAATGCCTTTTGTATATATATATATATATATATATATATATATATATATATATATATATATATATATAGCTATATTATATATAATTAATACCTAAAACTAAAAAAAAAAAACCGAAAAGAAAGCCAGAGCTACCCCTTCACCGGGGATCTGTCTTTCATTTTATTTTCATTTCATTTCACTAGTATTTTCCTTAATTTTCACCACTATTTTTCTTCTACTAAACACTTCTACTACTATATTCCTCATATATATGTCCAATGTCCAAAGGGAAACAATAGGAGTTCAGCTGAAGCTTTCATTAAGTCTCGTCGTGATAAAGGCGGTTTACTTTAGGAAGACATTTTAACACGAGAATCTTTTCCTTCACTCGAAGGATCGAAATCTCTATTCGTGATTAGAAGGAGGGTGCCCTAAGAAGAAGGAGCCCACTACCCAGTGGGGCCCCATGAGGTCGGGACCCCAGGACTGTAAGAAAGCTCTCCTTCGCATTATACGGAGAAAAGCAAGACAGTCAAGAAGAGCAGTGATTGAAGCTATCTATAAACATATCAATATACTCCTCATCAGATTAATTAACATCTCGACTGGCTACGCGTCAAGCTGCCACACCATGGAGGATGTGGAACGGCTGGTCTCGAACGAGGCTAAGGTCCACATCCAAAGGTGCGTCAACTCTGGAGGGGACCATAGGGCCTTGCCCACGAGGTACCCCATTGGCAAAAAAGCCATGCGTATAAGACGTGATAATATAAAAAAAGGAAAAAAGAGGCAAGAACCAAGACTGACTACGCTCAAGCGGCGGCTCGGAAGAATTTCGTCACAACAAGTGCCCCGAAGCTGGTGATGCCAGAGGTTGGTAAAGATATCATGACAATGATCATCTTTGCAAACATGGCTAACCTGGTAACCCAGGCTCCTTAACCGAAGAACTTAACCGTCTTCTGGAGAAGAACGGAGTTACCAAAAAACAGGTTCCCCGAAAATCTAGACTCGACGGAAATACTTAATATCCAGTTTACCGACGAATTCCAACGGGAATATTAACCAAATGAGAAGCCAACGCAGTCCCCTACCGAAGAAGCAAAAAAATAACAGGAGAAACTTGGGAAGGAGAGGGAGAAACGAAGAAAGGCGCAAAAAAGGAAAGGAAAAATAGGGAAGAAGAAAATAAAAAAAAACAGAGGAAAAAACAAACGAACAAAATTCGTCGGATGAAGAAGAAGCGCAAGAAGAGGAATACACGGAGGTCTCACTAATCGACACGAAGGAAGTCCTCGAGAACGGTTACTTCTTCGACGGCAAGGACGTGGGCCTCAAGGTATTTGGCTCTTCTCTGTGCGCACCCCCAAGAGACTACCAAGAATTTCTCCTACTTGGCATTGCCAAGAGGGAATTCAAGTGGACCTTCGAGGGACTTTTTTCACCGGACGACATTGCAGCATTGATGTTGAAGGGCACGGTGTTCATTCCACCATCGGAAGTACACACCGTAAACATGTCAACATTCAAAGCCATAAAAAGGGGACAAAAAGTGTCCGAAATCAAGTGAAAGTGCAAAATACAAGTGTATAAAATATAGCGATAAGCACAAAAGTGAATTAAATATATAATGATAAAATAATTGATAATATCAGTGATTTGGAAAAGTGCACATAGAAAGTGTGTGTTAATTAATTTATGAAATATATCTAGTATCAAATTATCTATATAAGTGATTTAAAATTAGATTAAAATTATTAGCTGGACTGAAATAGAACACTAAAAATGTTTTTACAACAAACGCGTCGAAATAATATGAGGTAATTTAAGTGATGTGTACTTAACGTTAGAAATATATAATAACACTAGTGAACAATGAGTTTGCTAAATGAATATTATCTTGTGGTTTATACTATATCGAGTATGCTGATTCTGAATATGTAATCAGAATTGTTTTAGCACGTAAGTTTCCTGAGTTACACACATACTCTTTAGTGACACATGTGGGCAGTGTTGCTTCAGCTACCGTAGTGTGAGGATGTGTTGCGCGTGTTTGGTTCCTGCATCACACTCCTGCTTTATCACGTTGAAATGTAGATGAAATGATAGATAGCTATTATGGTCATCATTCCATGAAATAATTCATCAAGGGAAAGCCAATAAGATTTGGGTATAAATTTTGGGATTTTTGTGGAGTTTCAGGATACTGTTACAAATTCGATTTGTATTGTGGAAGTAATCCAGGGAATCCAACTGAACAATTGACTCTAGGAACAAAGGTAGTTGTCACCATGACTCATAAACTAGCAATGAAAGATACATCATGTGTATATTTCGATAACTTGTTCACCTCCAGAGACTTACTTGTGTTTTTACAAATGCAAGGAATAAGAGCGACAGGTACTGTCAGAGAAAATAGGTTGCAAGATTGTCCCTTGAGAGGTGAAGAACATAAAAAAGAAAAAAAGAGGTTACTACAATTATTCATTTGACAAAAACGGAGAAGTTCTAGTTACAAAGTCGAATGACAATAAATGTTTCACCATTGCAACTAACTGGGATTCCATTGAACCTGTAAATAATGTGCTTAGATGGGATATAAAAGAAAAAGCCAAAGTAAAAGTTCCACAGCTAAATGTGTTGAAAAATTCTAACACAAATATGGGAGGCGTAGATCACCACGATTGGCTTTTAGGTAAATAGAAGACTAATATTAGGGGAAAGAAATGGTATTTGCCACTGTTCACTCGTGTACTAGATATGGCTGTAGTGAATGCATGGCTTCTTCACAAATTCATACACAGGGAACAATCATCTGATCTTTTGACTTTCAAAAGATAAATTGCTGTTCCATACCTGAAATGCAATTCTGGAAGAAACCTCATGAAATGTTCAACAGTATCTCTAAACGTGGATTCAAGATTTGACAATAGAAGTCACTTTCTTGAAAAAAGAGACCAACAAAGAAGATGACAAAATATACCATGTAGAGGACGACCAAAGTAATTTTGTGGCAAATGTGCAGTAATTCTCTGCATTCCATGTTTTCGAGCCATATCATAATAAATAAAATCAACTTTTTGTCAATAAAATAAATGGAACTAATTATGTAAATGTATAAACTTATTTTTATGTTATTTTGTTTATGTACGGCATCTATTTTCATGTTAAAATATATTCTTATGTATTACCATTATATTTTTTTATTCATGAATCCTCCCAATGATCTATTTAGAGATCAGGTCTTAATTGGTCAAATATGGCATATATGTATAAAATCAAGTTTAATTTATGTTTAAATGCTCATTATAAATAAGTATAAGCCAAAAAAATAAAGAATTATTAAAAATTAGAAGTTGGGCGTTAATGGGTTAAATTTTCATTCGAATGTTTTACTCGATTCGACCCTCACAGCCATTTGTTTAGCTCAATTATATTTCCTCATTCGTGCATTCGCAATCCTTTACACAATAGGTTACAGTTCCTCTCTCTTAAAGATATATGTATAATAGCTCTTTCTCCCATAATTATATTGAGTTTTATATGTAGATATGTATTTCAGCGTAGGTTTAACAAAAATACAGTTTATGCACATTGTAATATAATATAATTCGTCATGAAGTTTTATTTAGGTTTTTTAAGTAATAAACAATTGATGTTTGTCGTCTGACTTTATTTTAAAATTCTTAGCGTGGAGCAATAGTCAAATTATATATATATATATATATATATATATATATATATATATATATATATATATATATATATGAATCCATTAAACCACATTGAAAGAGAAAACGGAATAATTTTCCCTTGCAGTAATATTTTTATTACCTTTTTTAGATAAAATCCGTGCAGGGAAGCGATTCGAACCAGACACACTGAGGCAGCGAGCCCTGCTTTGATCACAGTTAAAAGTATGACGTTAGTACACTATGCTACGCAGAGAACCAAAAATTCTCTAAATAGAATAGCTTTTAAGGAAAACTTTCGCAAGCTCGAGCGGGGACTATGAAAGAAATAGAAAATTAATTGGGAATTAAAAGAATAAATGAGGAATAGTTAAACGCGTGGCTGATATACAAATGGTTATGCCTACATGCTCAGGGCACCAGCATAGTCTGATTTCCTAGGGAAAGTAGCTTATTTCGTATATGATGGCGCCTAAGAGATGATGGAGAGTCTTGAGGTGCTTGCAGAGGAGTTGAATATGGTGTAAATATTCGGAACATTTTCGTTTGTGGCTTTGAAAGCCATGTCAATTTATGTGAGGTTTGCGGTTATGACTTACGGTTGTAGTGGTATGTGCTCTATTTGTTTCATTCCTGGAGGAAACAGCTATATAGTCAACACCCTGCGCCTACTTTAAGCTATTGGTGGAGATTGGTGTGTCCTTTAGATGCTCGCTTTTGTGTTGTTTGAAGAGCTTAGCTACTGTTGACAGTGTGAAGGAAAATTTGAGTAATTTACTATTAGTAGACATACCTTCAAGCTTGTTGACTTCCAAGGGACGATATCAAGATATCCTTTGAGGAGGACTTTTGACAGTAGAAATTGCAGTTCATCTCATGAACTATGTATTTGCATTGTTTATGAATAGTATGTGTGCAGTCTGAATCTTTCCAGTGGAGTTGTGTTTTTTATGATTCAGGAAAGTTCGAAGCATTATGGTTTAAGCGGATAAAGTATCTTAAACTATAGTCATCTCCGCTTAGTCTTAGGGGTAGCAGGCATGTTTTATGCATAATAACTGGACAGGTGAGCTTTTGAATGATTCCGTTGGTATTCTAATATCTTGATGATGGAACAAGTCTAAGTTATTCATCAGAGACCCTTTAGCTGCAGCAAAGTGATGGCTGTCCTAATTTAGCTTGGGGAGCAAACCATTTGATAAATATGTAGGAGTGTTTTCCGATCAGCCCCAGAATGTAATTAGGATAATCTGGTTAGTAGATTAAAGGAGTGTATTTGAGGTCATCAATGTAAGGGTGCCACGTCATTCGTCGGTCAAATACATATATGGCCGGGAATTTGGCGTGGTGGGCTGATTTGAATCGATTTTTGCCAAAAATAAAGGGATTATGGGCGGTTGAATGGCAACCATTTTACTCTTCAGGTTTTTTGGCAATAACATCATAACTATTCTCCCGATTCTAACTAAATTTATACCGTTATATTTTTACATTCTTTTCAAATGATATAATTGCCAGGGTCCTCCTTAGGTTAGTCCGGGGATTACTGAAAGTTTTAAAAGTCGTAAGGTTGTATGGTGATAAAGGTCATAGGTCAGAGTAATATAGAGCACGCGACTTAGGTTTGTTGACCATGTTCTCTTGAAATTTTGAATCTATTTCTGTCAGTGTAGTTGAAGATAGTTTTGATGGCATCTTGAAGCTTTTGGACAGCTTCTTTTGCATTTGTTCATTTATACCATACTGCAAATGCATTACCATACATGGATCATTATAATGTCCGTGGAACATTGAGAGGCAACGCGTTAATAGCTAGAGTAAATAGAGTTGTACTAAGGACGCTTCCTTGATAAATGTCCTCAAATAGTTGAAAACTGTGAAAGCGAGAACCGTAGAGGTCTACAAATAAGTTATCCGTTTGAGAGAAAGTTCCGTTTTAAGATTGGTGAGTGTTCTCCGAGTCCCATTGGTGTAGCTGGTTGAATATGAGGCGTCTCCAGACAGTGTCCTATGTTTTGGATAAGTACAAATATATTGCAGTGACAGAGCCGCCATCTGAGAAGGCGCGTAGGATGTGAGATTCATGTAATGTCAGAGGATCCAGAGTCAATCTATTTTTTCGTTAGCCATATTGGTTGGGTAAGAGGTACTCTTTTGATTCAAGAAGTTATTTCAATATTTCATTGACAATTTTTTTTCGAAGATTTTTTAAAGGACGTAACGGCAATTGGTCGGCAATTTGTTGGTTGAAAAGGATCCGTTTGGGTTTTAGAAAGGGCAGTATTATGGCTTGAGTCCATTCTTCTAGAAAAGTTTGTGTAAGCCAGAGGTCGTTAAATATTTTGAGGATGCTCTACAATCAGTTAGGATGCGATCAATGGAGGTTGAGAAACGTAATTTAGTCGTGTTCGGCTGCAGTGTTCGGACAGGTGGCCCGTGCAACTTTTAGTTCATTTGAGGAGAAGAAACCCAATATATGGGAGGCGAGCTAGTGTTGTGAAGTTAATATCCTTCTTTTCCCTGTTTTCTTTGATTATTTGGAATTCTACTTTGCAAAAACCTTTCAGAAATCCTGCATAAAGTCACGTGGTATTGGCAACATCTTCAGGATAACTTATTAATCTGTCGTTTATTTTTAGCATAGGACGGTGTATTATTTTAAGGCTGCCAGTTAATTTGCCGATCCACTGCCATACTTTGCCTAAGGATGTTGTGGAATTCATCGTTAACGTGAATTTCTGCCATGATTCGCGTCTGGCTTTCAACTTACATTTAGTGTTTTATATTCGAGGTAGTCACCGATTTATTTAGAGTTGTGGAAGATTATATGTTTTGAGGTTCTTACTTGCTTATTTTTTCTACATTTTTCTTTCCACAATGGGGTGGAGGAGAACTATTTTCTTTATATGGTTTGCGAGATGAGTTTCTTGGCGGCTTGTATCATAAATTTTGCAAATGATTTTACATCATTGGGTGGGTGGTATAGTTCTTGAGTGGTGCCAATGGTTGCCGTGTAATTATAGTTAGCTTACCAGTGTGCACAACTATAATACCAGCGTGGTTTGGTTGGTAGGCTGGTTTGTGAGAGGTTTTTTATGATAACGGATAATGATCGCTTCCTTTAATATCGGGTTGGGTGTGCCAAACAAGATCTATGGATTGGTTTGAGCAGCAGAGGGAGAGATCATTTGTGGTAAAATATTTATTATGTTTTTGATATTGAGTTGGTTAACCATTATTTTATATTTCTAACCTATTCTATTATAATATTTAAAGAATAATACGCCTACGGGTATTTTCTATAATGTCTTCCCTGGCACGACTTCTGGCATTGAAGTCTAAAAGTATTAGATATGGTTGGGAAAGCTGGTTAATTATTTCTTCTATGTCATTATGCGTAAGGGCTAAGTTTGGAGATAGATGTACCGAGCTTATTTGTGGTTATTTTCTAGTTGGACTTGTAATGCGATTGCTTTCAGTGGTGTCTTAAGTTGAAAGAGAGAGAACAGGGTATTTTAAATGATAAATATTGTATTGCCGAGGTTTTTTATTTGAGTTTCGAATCAATAGTCAAATGGTCAGGTCTTGTGTGCATAGTCTTGTTGAGACAGATTCATGTAGGTTTATATTCATGAGAATGGCCGAACAGGGATATATAATTGATCCTGAGACCACTTAAATTCATTTTCAGGAAGTAGTTAGGTGCTTTATTTAGTTCTTGGCTGATCCTGACAAGTTTGTCATCATGGGTTAGAATGTAGCAATATTTTGGGATATACGTTTTGGTAGTTTTAGTTGAGATCAAATTGGTTTTGTGATTGGTGATATTTGATGAATGGTTAAGGAGATATTGTTAACTATGGACAAATAATCTTTGATGTTCCAGAGGCGTTGGATCATTTGTCATATTGTCTGGGATATTTCGGGTTGGCTTAGTTTGTCCTGTTGATAAATAAAAGACGTTTTTGTTTATAGTTTTTTGGGGGGAGAGGGGGCTGATTGGAGAGGTATTCCTGCGTTGGCAAGGGTTTTCTGTTTCCCCTTCTTGTACCTTTTAGTGTTCTCAACCAATGTCTCATTTGGATCACACGTAGTTGACTTAATTATTGTATCAGAAGCTTCTAATGAAGGTATTTTGAAGGAGTGGGTTAAAGAGTATTATATATTCCTGTTAACCAGTACTTCTGATTTCTTACAATTTCCCGTGAGCTTATAGGTTTTACCAGCTGTTCTGGCAGATGTATGGCAGTTCTTTCGTATATTTGTCTCATTGTTGTTAGAACCAGTTAGTTTATCCTAAATATGGTATCTTGACTAGAAGCACTTTATATACGAGTAGATGTAAGCATCTGCGCTTTTGGTTGGTGAAAGAAACGACTGGGATGGAGGAAGACTTATCTCACTTTTTTCAGTGTGTGGGCGCTAGTTGTTTTATGCTGGAGAGTTTTTTTGTCGTATTTTGGCCACTGTTTGATGAGATACCTCTTTGGTAGGGGATACAACTGTTTTATTTTCAGAAATGCCTTGATTGTAGCTACTAGGTTTGCAATTCGATTCGACTTATGGACTTTTGATTTGGTTGATGAAAAGGAGAAACATGATTTGGGAGACATTTTCTTCACTCCTTTTTGTGTATGGTTGTTTGTTGTGTTATGCTGGGGCATCAATGCTGTTGCTTGGGGCTGTTTATTTTAAATCACTTGCCTAATTTTTTAGTTCGATATGCTTGTATGGTCTTTTTTATCAAGCGGTAGCAAGGGCAAATACAATATCTGGGTAGCTTTTCCTTTTACTTCTTTGCCCTCTTTTGCCTAATCTATTATAGTTTGATAACGACGAATTCTGCAGTGCAACATTTGTTTTATAACTTCCAGGTTAACTAGAAACTGAGGATAAGTTTTGCACAAGGCATGATGGTCAGCACCGAAATTGTAGCAGTTTAAAGAAAATTGGCACTCCAAGTTTTTGTGTTCCTTGCTTGAGCATTTGAAACATTGCTTGGAGCCTTGGTTGAAATATTTAGCGGGATATCCGCACTTTAAGCATGATTTGCATTGTATGGGCGTCGGCAACTCTTCTTGGTTAGGGATAATAGTCTCTGCAAATATAATTGTATTGGAATGGTCTGTTGCATGAATGTTATTTTTAATGGGGTTTTTTTTTCAATAAAGACGGATTCAATCTGGTAGCCATTGTCCTCGAATAGATGTTTAGTGATTTGCATATCGGGACAATTTAGGCCAATGATGAAACAGATAAGGAGAGTGGTCCCCACTCTAACGTTGTGTTCGTTTTTCTCAGTTACATTGAGGGAGAAATCGCCTAAGGTGGTGAGAACCAATATGTTTTTCAAGCTTTGTTCACTTTCGGCTTTGATCGTTGCTTTGGTTTTGTTTGCGTTTACAGAAATTTCTGGCTGGGTGTTCCCGGGTACGGTTTTTAATAATTTTTTGAGATTTAGCGTGGCTTTCGCCACCCTCTTGTTTTTCGTTTTTTTTCTTTTCTTTTTCTTTTAATATTTTTTTTCGTGGCTCTCCGCAGTTGATAAATTTCTTTTCAGTTTCCTAGCAGTAGCTCCATTTCGGTTTGTAAAAGAGCAACCTCTGACCCCTCCCCCCCCCATCGTCACACATACACACCTTATTGCAGACTCCGCATGGTTGCATCACGCCATGGACAACATCCCTTGCTTTTCGGGAACATTCGAGAAGTTTCAACTCCTGAGCGCATTAGAGAAATATCCCCCAATCCAACGAAATCGTCCCGAGCCTCCCCACCCCCCGGGCGACGAGGCGAGAAAGAGCCGCTGTGTTTCGCGCCTTAATGTTAAATGATGAATCAACTCCGCCTCGGGATTAATATGTCTGGTGCTAGTGACTCCTTTCTCCAAATTCCCCCCTCCCCTTCAGAATCGCCCATACAAATACCTGGTTATGACTGGAGATCCTGCACGCACCCCAAGGTCGTATTCATCGTCTCGTCGAAGTACCGTGAGAGTTCATCAGACAGTAAGGCTTTCTCCGCCGTGATTCTACTCCAGTCAATTGGTAGATTCTGTAACAGCAAGCTTTTGAATCTGCGCAACAGTTTTCCTTCGTTTAATCGAACCGAAGAAAATCTCCATCGATTACCTTTGAGGAAAAGAAGTTTCCTTTTCCAGTTGAATTACGACAATTTCAACTTTTCCCACCGAACGTCATATTTGAAGATTGGCTATCTTCATCGAAAGGTTGGTTCGGATCGTGCCTCACTTGCCTCATTCGGACTGTGCCCCACTTGCCTCATCGAATCGTTCCCCACTCGCTCCATCGTAAGAAGGACCTTCCTCGAAGTCCCCGACCCGTATGACTTAAACTCCCTCCATTATTAGTATTGTCAAGTTCCCCCTTTTGATCTGAGCCTAGTTACATTAATCAATTAATTCCATTTGAGAATCCCACCTCATAATAATTATCAAGAGACTATCTTAATTTAAATAATTCCCTTTTTCTTATTATCATTCTTATTTTTATCTTTGTAAATAAAATTATATTTTTTTGTTTCATTTTTATATAACCTTGAACGATACTCTCGGCCTATTCAAGTAAATCTCGCCAACCAAACCATTTATGCACTCTGTTTGATTAATAAGGATTTGAAACCCAACGCCTCAAGTTTGACCTCCTAGTCGGTCGTTAATCTCTGCGAACAGTCCTTCAACGGTTCGCGTTGCAGTAGGTGATTAAGTCACCTTCCCACATAATATAGGAGTATAGGTATAGAGTGATGTACCACGACACGGTTGTTACTTACACTATCTTAAACTTCAGAATTTTATTACTTACGTTATCTTTGTTCTTTGATTATTCTTCTCAATTTTTTACTTAATTTCCTATTTGTATGGGAACCTACCCATTGATCTACTTGCCATCATACAAGAATTCTGTTTGCGTTGAATTGCGGTCGGATTTTGGCGGTTAGTCCTATTATATGTACCGTTTCCACTCTTCTGATGGAGACTAATTTTCTTCGTCATTTTATCTATTGCAAATGATGACGTAATAGGGAAGCCTTCAGGCTTCCTTAGATTGACTCGCACAATTCCCCTTTGTCCTGTCTTGGTGATCTTTGCTTAATGTTCCTTAGTGGTACTCTGAGGCATTCGAGACTCTCTAACACCCTTTAGCCACTGTTGATCCCGCCATCCTCTTATAGAGCGCCCAGGGTAGTCCTTTTTAGGGGCTCTTTTATTCGGTGTTTACCAGCTCAATCCTCGGCTAGACAGCCTAATTTAACTTATTACGATTAAATTTTTCTGCGAAATTCAAGCTTGTTTGAAATGTGTGATAGAAAAGTATGAAGTTAGGCAAAAAACCTAATGATAGTTCTTCCTTTAGGGTGGCTATCTCGTTCACTAAGAATATCCAATCAGTTCATTGGACGTATATCATTACTCTCTCTTAAAATAATCTGTTCATTTCTTTGCCGTGAAAAATCCTGCTTTTCTCATCTCTTGTGCTCGTCAATGCCTCCATTAATCGTGAGTAGCTTTGATGATTTCATTGAGTAAAAAGAAAACTGACTGAATTTTTTTCTAATGAGAAAAATGGCTAGCCGGTCCTCCTCGCCTCTCTTTCACACCTACTATCTCAGATCCTTCCCCTGACACAGATGGAACCAGCTTAGAATCACTTGCTCCCACGTAACTAGACAAGCGAGAAAGAAGCTACTTGATGCGAAAGTAAGTTAAGGGACTTCGTAATTAAATATCACGTGAACACAGAGTATATTAACAAAGATAGAAAAGAAAACGATCACACACTCATTCCCCAACACAGTTCTGGTACGAGTACAATAATAATTTAAGTGCATCAATCAGTAGTGAGGCAAATCTTCGCAAGTAAATTGTTCAGTAATACACGAAAGTGTAATCATATTGGAGTGACGATCAACTTTGATCACACAAGTCTCATTCAATCAATCAATGATTGAAACAAATATAAGAGAAAATATAGACTTCATCATTATGTGATATTAAGATGTCTTGAGGTAAGCTTATGGAGAAGCTCTTGAAGGTCGTCCCTAATTATGGGAGAACCTTTAAGGTAATCGTGAGGAATACCCAAGAGCCTTAGAAAAGGGACGCTGGTTGTCAGTAATGGTAATAGATTACCGAGTTATAGCGTAATCTTTTGTCAAGGACTCCGGTTGATACAGATGCTCCGGTTGGTTTGCGTTACCATTCCTTATTTCTCACGAGAGTTATTTTGTTGATTGCTATGGGGTGCCCTAGTCCGAGGGGCGGTCTTATTCTAGCGACGGGGTCAAATAGCCTGGAGGAAGGGGATAGACCACACCAGTATAGGACACCGGTATTTCGGTAATCCCGAGGAATTTCGATAAAATGAAGAGAATGCGCAACGGCTGTTTTCCAGATTAATAAGCCCTTGAAGCAGGAAGATTGACGAACGTCAGGATATTGAAGTCACCAAAGCAAAAATAGAATTATTATTGAACGAGGTCTTATGGCACTTTACAAAAGCTCTTTAATTAAGTTTTAGGTGCTAAGTTATGACATAAATTAAGTTCAAGGTCAAGTGCGAGCAAGGTCTAAATGATGCCGGACGAATAGAGCCTTTAAGAGTTACACCTAATTATTGTCTGCGTTATGTACACGACTATATACAAAGATGAATTATGCAAATAAGAGAGATCGGACTGAATGATATCTAACGCGATATATTGCTATATAAAAACAGTAATCAAATTATTTTCTTTTTCCTGGCTTCACACAGTTATATATTCAATTTAAGCCACGCCCTACAAGTTCCTCGTCCAACTAAACCACATCTTCCTCTTATGTACGGCCTGTTGATTTGTCGGTATTAACATAACTCAACTTTTGATTGGCTACTGCTGAACATATTGATAAGGAAGGCACTCCGACTAGTGGGTAAAATTTTCTCTGGGCGGTGGCATGTGGCCATGGAGACAGCTTCCTAATCTGGTTTGTGTTTGTTTAATAGTGATAGCTATCCGGTTTATTCTGGATTCTGCCTTGATTATAATATTTGCCTAAGGTTGTATCGACCAACTCTAACAGAGATAACTGTGCTCCGTTTACTACCGTGTGACATTCTCGTAAACCGCGCTAATTTTACTTTTCTCTCTCTCTGTACTTTATGTATGTATCGACTCTCGCGTGTGTCCTATTTTGAACGTACACGCCGGTCGCTACAGGCTCAATGCCTATTACAGGTTAGCCCAAATAGACTAGATTACCGAATGAAAACTAACCGATTCACAGAACCTAGTTCAATCATCTCAATGTCAAGAAAACACAGCTTAACAAGTTGGGTGCAATGTCCCAACACCTGCTTAAATTAATTTCGTTCTAAAAATATTCACCTTTCTTAAATTATCGCCCCAAATTATTATTTTTATATAAATAAGGAACAGTACATTTCAAATTGTTATTTGCAAATTCAATGAAAAAAATTATGCTACAATGAGCATCATTCTCTAGCGTTGTATGAAGCGATCCCGGAATTTATTGTGACCTCTCTCAGTATTTAAATGAGTTTAGAAGCAGATTTGACTCTCAATAAATCTTGATTTCAATTCGTTCATTGGGATCTCGGATTCAGGATGGAACTTTATTTCTAGAATTTGCTCTGGATATTCGCTGCCTTATTTCACGTCTTTTTTCACGTCTTTTCGCATCTAACTGGCTCCTATCTTAGTCGATTTTCTCACACTATCTCAGAATTCTTTTTTAATATATCGCTTTAATCCAGAAAATGGAAAATTTTACAAATTAGGGAACAACCAAAACCTGATTCAGTAATTTTTCCCATTTGTTGTTTTGAACAGTCGTTATATTTATCGCAGAACATGGGATAAATGACACAGACAGGATAAAAAATTTTCCCTCTGAACTCTTAACCAAAAATCACAGCGGAGAACATTTTGACCGGTGCTCGAAAGCTGTGAAAAGAGATCTTGACTTCAGATCAATATGTGGACTCGATGATTCATACCTCGCTGTGGAGGTCCGTATGGCAGTGGGACCCCTGGTCCTGGCAACAAGGTAATAGCCCCAAATAAGAGGATACTTGCTCCTTCACAAGTTCTTGCAATTTTGTCTTCACGGCAGAATCGTTCTTTTTGCTGCTTCAGATTACACGTAGACCAACATCTTGGGACACTTATTGAAAGGCAAATTATGACCAGGATTAGACCAAACTTCCCCACATACATTACACACATAGCAGCCACAAAACCAGACATAGTGCTCACTAGCACTATGTCTATCAAATTGTACCAAAGTACATTCTGTTGGTCCCTAATAAAAGTCATTAATTCGTCGCCTATCTGTCGTGTTCATCTGTGCGTTTTGATGTTTGGTCCAATGAGGTTTTTTACTTCATTGATCTGTGTCCCGTATTCCCTCGCCGCGAGTGATTTCATTCTAGGGATCCAAGAAGGGGCAAGAAGAGATTTATATTTAACTCGGGGAGTGGCTTCGTTATCGGCTTTTAATAAATTATTAATTTTATCTAACTTGTATACAATTTCTTCTAGAGTGGCATCAATTAATTTTTCAGGGTTGTATTGCAGGCCTCTCCTTCATACTTTGTCACAGGCCTTTTTGACGTTGCTGTGTACCAGATTAGCGTGGCGTTTTTCAGCTTTTACCTTTGCTAACTTTTCGGTAATCACGTCAAGTGCCTTGTCCATCGACCACCAGGCTATCCTTATTAAAATCTCAACCTCCCCCATTCAAGTCCCTATCCCTGAACACAAGAGCTACACTCGAGCCAACTGGGATACTTATATACGACTTCTAGAAAATTACAACCCTGACAAATTTATTAATGCCACTCTAGAAGAAATTGACGACAAGTTAACTAAAATTAATAATTTATTAAAAGCCGATAAGGAACCGAGTCCCCGAGTTAAATATAAATCTCTTCTTTCCCCTTCTTGGACCCCTAGAATGAAATCAATCGCGAGGGAATACGGAGAACAGATCAATGAAGTTAACCTCATTGGACCCAAAATCAAAACGCACAGACGAACACGACAGATAGGCGACGAATTAATGACTCTTATTGGGGACCAACAGAATGTACTTTGGGACAATTTGATAGACGGAATAGATATAGAAAATGATTCACGTACATTCTGGCAGACACTAAAAAGACTAAGAGGCGGAGAGCAACAAAAGACTATAAAGCCTACACATGGCAATACCAAAATTATGGACAAGGAAGAAATCGAAGAGGAATTAAGACTATTCTGGGCATCTATATTTAAGATATCTTCGTAAGAGAATGATAGCTTTGAATTAGACTTGGAAGAAAAAATAATGAACGATTTGAACAACCAGATACACATAACTTATCCTCACCTTTATGTATCAAGGGAAAGGGAAATGGAGAGACTCGGCGGTAAAATTACTTCCGAAGAACTCTCGAAAACCTTCAAATCCTTTCATCAACAAGGACCATGGCGTACAGGACTGACAAGGAAGAATTTTATTTGAGCCCCGCCTAACATCCTTTTTGGGCTCATGAATATCATGAATGCGTGCTTGAACGTGAGTTGCTTTCCTGACGACTGGAAGGTATCAAATATGATATTAATTCCCAAAGCCGGTTAGCCACCGGACAGTCCAGCTAACTTCAGGCCTATATCTCTCTTAGAATTTGCAGGGAAAGTCTTGGAAAAAATATTGGTCAACAGGGTGAATACGTTCCTCGAGGAAAATAATTCTCATAACAACCAAAAAAAGGGCTTCCGAAGGAAGCGAGAAATGGACACGGCACTTGCCGTGATTACCGAAAAGTTAGCAAAGGTAAAAGTTGAAAGACGCCACGCAAATCTGGTACACAGCAACGTCAAAAAGGCCTGTGACAAAGTATGGAGGAGAGGCCTGCAATACAAAATCTTACAACTGGGCTTTAATCCCATACTTCAAATGATTCTATGCGACTACGTAATAGAGAGGAGGGCGTTTGTAAACATTAAAGATTTTAATGGCTCCGAGTTCGAGCTCGAGGCGGGTTTACTACAAGGTGGGTGTATAAGCCCCTTGTTATACAACATATACACCAGCGACCTTCCCTAACCTCTTACTGAAGGCTCGTTATACGTCCAATTTGCGGACGATATAACGATGATCTGTACGACACCTTATCGGAATATGAATTACATGGCACCGAATACAACGGTAGAAATCGAAAACATTAATTCTTTCGAGAGAATATGGAAGATATCTACCAATGCCCATAAGTTCCGTGTAATTCCACTTTTCCGACAGACCCTCACAGAAATACGAGCAGGGGGTGCACGCATCCCTTACCTCACGACTCTTGGATATGGGAGTCATGTACCTAAAACTACATCGGTTGCATGGAGGGACTTGGGGAAACTTTTCAAGTTCCTAAACCTGAGTACCTCCAAAAACTAAAGATCTATAATGCATTCATTCGATCAAAATTTCTGAAGCAGCCGATCTCTATAAACGCGATCCCCAAGACCCAAGTCCTTGAACTACAAATGGCCTAAAATATGGCTGTCTATATTATAACGAGAACCCAAAGGAGAGAGCGGATAAGGCAGAGTGAGCTCCATGGTGAACTGGGAATAACCTCCATAAACGTGGAGCTTCACCTGACAGCAAGCAAGATCTGGGACAAAGTATACCGGCACCTGCCTCCCGAGTTTGTACTCGAGCACATGGACTTTGATAACATAGGACACGCATAACCTTTTAAAAGAAGCACACCCTTCATTGAGCGCGACGTAGACACAATGATCACTTAGATTTTCACAATACTCAACCAACACAAAGCCAAGCAAAATCCCTTTTAACTAAATTAGTCAAGTACTAATTTACTATTTTCTTCCAAAACTTTAGCGTGATTAACCCACCAAACATATCAAAAACAAGAAAAAGTAAGAAATAAACAAAATGATAAAAATCAACTCAAAATCTTGGTGCAAACATCCCCGATAAAACCAAAAAAGTCTTCACCAAAAGCAGTAGGTATAAAAAATCCCTCTGCTACAAAGGCTTGAATGCCTTTTATATATTTATATATATAACAAAAATTATATACCAAAACGCAAAGAAAGCCAGAGATACCCTTTCACCAAGAAGGACCTGTCTTTCATTCTTCTTTTCATTTTCGCTTTTCTATCAATTTCCCCATTTTCCCCCACTATTTCTCCTACTAAAACCCTCTACTACTATATTCCTCACTTTATATGTCCAATGTCCAATGGGACATTATGGTGTTAATGAAATTACGTTCCCCTTTTAGCCTGCTGTTAAAGCAAAGGGTCCTAACTATCTATTTCAAACCTTCAGCGCTGGTTATGCATAAGTAATCAAAAACGCATATTTGAAATCTCTTTCAGGGATTTGAAACCACAAAAATTAGTGCTCGGAGGCAAGATATTGGACTAAAACTTAGAGATAGAATTTCGTTTAATATTTCAAAATGAACCAAGAAAACTTTCTTTCACCAGCGTGAAAATAGCATGCGAATGGTAGGAATAAAATTAATAGAATATTTAAGACGTGAAATTTGAGGTATGGTAGCAAATCATGTGATTCATTAATCGATAAGAAGACGATCACTGTTCCAAACCTGAATAACCACTTTTGTCTAATAAAAAAAACAATAACAAAATCTATCTCTACGATGTTAAAAGGCATCATACTGGGCCAGGAATTTAATTTAGGTTGATGAAATGTAGTATCGCAGCCCTTTTCACTTAGATTGAGAAATCCGAGTTCAGTATTGCCTTATTAAATACTTACAATTCTATGAGTTAATTTAGGGAGGAACGATCCGTTTGTGGCTTTCCTATGTCGTTTAATCTTCCACACAGTCTTTTTGTGAGAATTCGGTTTCCTGCCATTTTTCTGTTTCACTTAACTAGATGTACATATAACAAATGATTTGAGTGTGAATAGATTCGAGATTTAAGCTATCAGTTTTGCATTCTATATAACTTTTGAATTATATTTATTGAGTTTTTAAGCACATCTTATTAGTGTGTTCATCTTTCGTTTATTAGTATATTTTCTGTTTATAGGTATTTGAAATTTGTAAATTTCAGATATTAAAATCTCTTGTTCTCAGGAAGATTCCTTTCCCTTAATTCGAACAATTTTAGAGGATTTCAACCACAAAAAAGTTTTAGATTAAATATTATTTTTACAAATCGCAGTTTATTTTTTTTATAGAAACTCCACCCCTACATATATTTAAAGATGAACATTTCACCTTAAATTCTATCATGTTTTTATATGTTTTGCATGTATGTTTCTGTATTGCCTCCGTAGACAGAGTATCAAAACACACCTAATGATCGCCAATCCAAAGCCATTTACAACCATCCGAACCATTCCAGCATTAATAAGCCTTCTTCAACATGTACATAGCCATAAAACCTAGTGTAGATCATTTGTAGGAGTCCTACCGTACGCTTTGTGAGTGAGGGCCTTACTAAAGAATGGTCTGTACAGTAAGGAACAAAATAATGCAGAAATATGTTACATTTCAATAACATGTGTACTATTTCCACTGGATTCCAGATGAGCGAGCTAAATTAACAAGCTCACTATCTCCCATTCGCTAAATTTTTGTGGTCTTTGAATTAGTGTAGCTAATCGAAATGTCTGAATTGGTGACTAAAAGAACTTGGTAGGATTCTCTTCTTTTGACTTAGAAACATCTGCGCGAGGTCGTTTAAAGGTTAGAACAATCTTCACTTTCTTATATAGACAAATGTTTAAGGCTAGGAAATTGATGACAAAGCTACATTGTTATTTGCGTACAGGGAGGATCTCAAAGGTGTTTTATAATTAATTGTTATTATTCACCTGTACGTGGTACAGGGTAATACTTGAATAAGATCATAAATGGACAAGAAATAAATGAAACACCATCATCATTGGCACACGAACATTAAACAGAATATCCGTACCTGTACTCAAGTCGTAAAACTGGCTATTGGTGGCTGGCCCAAAACGCCACACACGGGAAAGGTTAGTCCACGCAAGTGCCATACCCAATAGGTCGTGTTGATTGCCCATCAATCTCACTAAAAAAAAGAAAAAAAAAAAGAAATCAATGAGGATTATTAATAATTTTATTGTGACACATTGATATATATGTTTGGGTATGCATTATTTAGCTCTACCACGTATACTCTCCGAATGTGTAATCCCTAGTTAATAGACCACTACCCCCATTTTTATCGTGAACGAGGAGCCTTGAACGAATAATTAAATTCACATATAAAATCAGAATAAAAATCACTGACAAGAAAGATGGCACCAATTGCTCGTCTTGGTTGCATTTAAACATCAACTTGCATTAGGGAACCTTCCTTGACTCAAGAAAGGTCAATAATTTCTCGTGTTTGGAAGGTGGGGGTGGGGAGATGTAAATGAAGAAGTTTTTGCAGATTTCTAAGGGGGATAAAGAGACAGCTGAGTTGTGATTAGCTATTTGTGTGAGGAAGTGTATAGATGGAGTTTCTTGTGCCTAAGCGATACAATTATCGTCCCAACAACGAAGGTTAGCCTCCTAAGCACAGTGTGATTGGTTGTGTCGGTTCCCGATTATATTCGAACCCAGTAACCAAATAGGAAAGAGCAATGCCTTTATTATCCACTAGGCTAAGGCGAGGATCGGGAGTAATCTAATTTCCATTTTTATTTAAGTAAATATAAATTCCAAAAGCAAAAATGGGCACGAGCATAAATGAAACACGATCATCAATGAAACGCGAGCATCAAAGAAAGACGATCATCAATGGAACATGACCGTCAATAGGACAAGAAAATCAATAAAACAGAATATAAATGGAATATGGATACCGATTTATGGCAAGAAACATGTAAAAAAAAACAGCAGAATCAATAGAGCACGAGCATCAATGGAACACGAATATCACTAGAATACGAGCATTAATGGAACAGGAGTATCGAAGGAACACTAGCATAAATATACACGAGTATTATTTAAAGACGAGTATCAATCGAAAATGAGCATCAAGGGAACACGATTAACAATGGAACACGAGCATCAATAAACATGAGAATAAATGAAACACGGGCATCAATAAACAAGAGAATAAGTGGAACACGGGAAATCAATGGAAAATTATATCAATAAAATACGAGCAGTAATAGTACAATAGTATCAATGGAACACAAGCATAAATGGAACACGAGTGAGTATCAAGGAAAGATGTGAATCAATCGAGCATAAAATTCAATGGAACAGGACTATCAATGAAACACGAATAACAAGGGATCACGAGTGACCATGGAACAAAAGCATCAGTAAAACATAATCAGCAGGGAAAAAAAGCATCAATGGAACATGATCACCAATGAAAATGGAACAGGAGAATCAATGAAAGATGAATAGAAATTAACACTAAAAACAATGGAACACGAAACTTAATGGAACACGAGCATTATTTGGCTATGAGTATCAACGGAATACGAGCATCAATGGACCATAAGTATCGATGGAACACGAGTACAATGAAACATGAGCAAAAATGGAATACAAATATATATTGACAATAGCATTAATGGAACACGAGCATCAATGGACCATGAGTATCAATGAACCATGAGTATCGATGGACCATGAGTATCAATGAAACACGAGAATCAATGGCACACGAATATCATTGGAACGCTCTAATCAAACCTCGAGCATCAAGGGAACAAATGTATTAATGCAACATGAGCTAACAATAGAACTGGAGCATCAAGGGAACACAGCAAAAATAGAAAACGAGTATCAAAGAATGAGTATACAGGAACACGATTATTAATGCAACATGAACAACAAGGGAACACGAGTAGTATCAATAGTACAAAAGTCTTAATGGAGCATCAATGTAACACGAAGATCAATGCAACAAGAGCATCAATAAACAAGAGGATCAAAGGAAGACGAGGACCAAAGGAAAACGTGTATCAATATAATACGATCATCAATTGAACATAAGGATTTATGCAACATGAGTGTGGGGGAATGGTCACTTCCCCCCCCCCCCGTCCACTCTTGGTTACCGCAAAGACATCCGTCGAAGGCATCGGCGGGTCAGTGCTTAACCGCAGTGTGGCACAACTCAGTGCCATGAAGGACCCTAAAGGTCAAAATGTAAGATCTCCCCCAGGAGAGTGAGATCCAGTCTTACCTCAAATAAGAAATTGGAGACGTGTTTCTCCCAATCTCGAAGGCTAACGAGGAGCCGATGTTTGACTTCGTGTGAAAAACCGTTTGGAAAAAGAACTCTCCTGGGCCGTCCTCAAGCCCCTGCCCCAGTGGGGTGACGAGGTATAAATGAGGAACTCTGAGGAAAATCGAGGTAGTTTACGTCAGTCTCTAGGTGACGAAGTCTTCGGCTAGCTCGGAATTCTTGGCAGAAGTACCTCCCGGAGAAGCATCTTACCGACTGGTGAAGGAGGAAAATTTTCAGGCAATTTTTGCCTACGCCTCCAAGAATTCGGATCCTAATTTTTAGGACCAAATATTACAAAAGAGAGTCACACCCTGGTGTCACCCACCCCCCTATCATCATTCACTCCCTATTAATTACCATGATCTTTATTTACAGCGGCCCCACTTAAGCAGATGACTGCTTAAGCCCTCGGCCCACCTCCCTGCGTAAACCGCCGTCAGATGTGAAGTGTAAATTTGCCATTCATGTTTCGTCCCAACTATGTCAGGCAGTTGCTTGACCATAATTGGGGGCATTGGAGGAAGCTGGTTTGAGAATTAGCCCACAGTAGAAAACAATGTTAGAAACATTCCGGACAAGGGACGGACTGCAACCTTCGATGCCCATTACGGCGAAAGCCCCTTCCAGGACCATAAAGGGTCATATAACCGTCTCGATGGTATGTTGGGAAGCGGTCGCGATTCAAAACCCTCGGGGGGAGCGTTGTCAATAAGTCCGCCATACAATCACACCCCTGAGAGGATCCCACCCGGACTCATCTCATTCATCATCATCATTCACCTAAAAGGCAATCTTCATTTCCATCCAGGCGGCCGGCGAACGTGGGGGTGGGCCTCTTTTCATCCCCAAGGAAAAAGAAAACAGCATAATAACCAAAACGTAAAATTTTTAACCAAAATATACACACACACACACATATACATACATAAGAAGACAAGCAGTGCCACCTAACAAGAGGCACTGGTGAAGGAAACTTGCACCCCCTAGTCAGAGGGGCTGCAAGAGCAGAAGACAATGGCTTCCCACCCAGCCACCAGAGTCCCACTGAGGACCATTGCTGGGGAAACCAAGCCGGATCGAGGAACAGTGTTCTCAACAATCTTCGGGAAGCTCAACGTAGCTATCCCGAGATTAATCGATACCCCAGTCGGTTACTCCGCAGTCTGCGAAAGAGAGGCGGACGTGGAGACCCTAACGAAGGAGAAGGGACAGAAGGTTTTAGAAGGAATAGGCCTCCAGCCTAGCACTTCCCCCCAGATCCAGGCACACCGAAGTATAGTGTGCCGACAATTGGATCCCTGGATAGGCCAACACAGCAGCCTTGAAATAAAGGAGGAAATATGCAAAAATCAAGCATGGGCCAACGTGGTGGAAGTAGTGAAGTTCCGTAACAAACGGGAAAACACGGAGCATCAGCACGTCTTTAAGGTCATTTTTGCGGACACGCAGATGGCGCAAAAGGCGAAAGAAAGGGGGCTGCTGCTTTTCAACGCTAAAATCAGCGCATACCAAATGGAAAGGGAGGAGTTCACTCCAATCCAAATTTGCTTCCGCTGCTACAAGCTTGAGCAGCACACCACAAAGGATTGCAAAAAGGCAAACATCACTTGCTCCAGGTGCAGCGGATCAGGCCACGGATGGACGGAATGCAAGGCGGCAAAGGAGAAGTGCCCAAACTGTGGCCTAAACCATGGGGCGATGGCAATGTCCTCCCCCCAGAGAAAAGAGATTGTAAGAAAGAAGGAGACAGAAGAATTAAGGAGAACTAATACCTCTTACGCACAAGTCGCGAAAAGAGCCCCAAATACAGAAGAAATCCCCCAAGCACAGAAGAAAACCTACCTCAAGCTCGAAAATGAAAACTCTACAAAGATTCTTACGTGCATTCTCTTTGCGCACGTAAATAATCTCACAAATCAGGGAACATTTTTAAAGACCCTCAACCTCATGCTCAAGAAGAACGGCATGAAAGAGATGTGGTTTCTTGATGACCCACCATCAGGAGACGTCCTACGACTCCAGTTCGGATCTGACAAATTAGCAGAGGCCCCAGCAACCCCATTCTCCAAAGAAAAGATAATGTCAGATATTAAAAAGACGGAAAGCTCATCAAGCACGAAATCCAGCTCGTCCCAGCTAGACCCCCGACTAGAAGCGGCAAAGAGACGTGAAAGGAAGGAAATGAAGGCTGGTAGGAAGATTAAAGAAGCCGAGGGTAACTTAACTAGCGAAGCTTCCTCAGATTCTGAAGCTGACGAGGCCACTAACAGGGCAAGCAAGAGCCCTGTGAGCTCCAGAAGCAGATCGAAGACCCCGAAACGTACTTACAAGTACCATGGAGAGGAGATCGACCTCAGAATCGTCACGAACGAGCAAATCTCTCACCCAGAAAAGCTCTTCCCTACGGAGATATTTAGGGGGATTCAACAAGGAAGCATAAAATGGGTTTACGCCGCAAATGTCAAAGAAAAAGACATAGAAGAAGCACTGCATGAAGGTGCAGTGAAGATTTACAAAGACTCTTGCTTTGCCCTAAACAATGAAGAGTTTAAAGAAATACGCAACGGGAAGTTCAAGACATAAAACACTAAGAAGAACACTAACACACAAAACAACTCAAACATGGAAAACACAAACAACGCCTTAAAAATACTCACTCTGAATGTCGATGGATGGAAGGGAAAGTCCATTGTGTATGGCAACATCTTCCGTACAGTGGACCCAGACATCATCTTCATATCAGAGCATGGTATAAACACAACCACAGACAACATAAAGATACACAACTACAACGTATCCAGAAAAACCGCACTCAAGAACGATACGATGGCGCAGCCATCGCTATCAGAAAAAACATAAAGTACAGAACATTGCCGGACTTAGATGAATCATTCGTAGTGATCGAGATCCCAACACTGGTTGGTGGCCTAACTGTGGTGGCAGCCTACCAGCCACCCAGGCGACAGTACCTACCAATTAAAAACTTCTTCACCCTGTTCGGGCACAAAGGGCTAGCACTGCTAGGCGGGGACCTAAACGCCTGCTGCCGTGCATCTGGCAACAGGTGCGCTGACCAATGGGGACGAAATCTGGAACTACTATTCGACACAAATAGAGTCTAGATAGTAGGACCTGACTTCCCAACTTATCTAACAGATTGTTCGGCGACAAAACCGGACATTGTGTTGGTGAGCCCGGAATTCCCCTTTAACATCGCCAACGAACCTGGCCCAGTAGTCCCGAGCGATCACGTCCCAATTATCACCACTATTTCGCTTGCGCCAATGCTCAGGCCCGTCCCACATAGGAAGTGTTATGTGAAAGCTAACTGGGAGCAGTACAGAGAAATGCTCAGCGCCTATCACCCAGCTGACCTGGAGAACGCAAATCTGGAGGAAATTGATGAGGAAAGTGAGAACATCACCATTAGCCTCATTCAAGCTGACGAAAGATGCGTCCCCAGGATCTTGTACAAAATGCTCCCACAACCTAGGGGGACGGATGAAATGAGGGACATCGCTAGGGAACACAGGGAAATTTATGAAGAAGTTGGTAGGACAGGCCCAACCCGGGAAAAGAAAGCTCGAATGAGACAGCTAAGCGAGGCTATGAAAAACACAATCCTCGAGAAACAGAAGGAAATCTGGGATGATATCATTGGCAGGCTAGACCGGGAGACTAATCCTGTACGTTTTTGGAATAGCATCCGAAGAATTAGGGGATTGCCTCCTAGGCCTGGGATTAAAATCAAAGATGGCGACATATTCATAGAAGGTCCGGATCCCCTGGAAAGAAGATTCAGGGACCCTTCTAAAGAGGTCCTTGCGATCTCACCTGAGGAGAACGACGATTTCGACCAGGACTTCGAAGACCGACTGCTCGAGGACCTCGGAACGATGATAGAAAGGACCCACCCACAACCGCAAGTGTCTAGAGAGAGAGATGGTTGACCACGGACGCCCGATCACTGTTGAAGAGACAATTAACACTATAAAGTCCTTCAAACAGAGGGCACCAGGATGGTGCCCTCTGTTCCTTCACTAAAAACAACCTAGTGAATGCCCCTAGGCAAATTATTTAGGGAATGGTCAACATCATGAATGCTTCCCTGAATATAGGCTACTTCCCAGACGGGTATAAGATGGCAAAAATCATCTTTATCCCGAAAGGGAACAAGCCCTCAGACCAAGTGGCCAACTACCGCCCAATCACTCTCCTAGAAGTACCCGGCAAGATCTTCGAGAAGATTATAGCCAACAGGCTACAAAATCAACTCGACGAGTAAGGAGCGCACAACACGGGTTTAGACCAAAACGGGGCACTGAAACTGCCCTGGCGCTCCTAACAGAAAAGATCGCGCAATGCCGTGCGAAAGGTCACTATGTAGACATCGGGATGAGGGACGTGCAGAAGGCCTTCGACAAGGTTTGGCTGAGTGGACTGCAATACAAGATCCTAAGTCTCCAGCTAAACCTGGTCCTGGAAAGGATTCTTTGCGACTTCATCATGGACAGAAGGGCGCGTATCATGATAGGAGATCACAAAGGTCCAGAATTCGAACTAAAAGCGGGCGTTCCCCAGGGGAGCTGCCTGAGTCCCTTGCTTTACCTGTTCTTTACCATTGACCTCCCTACTCCAATCCACAGGGACACGATGTATCTGCAATACGCAGATGACATCACTCAGATCGTCCCGTGTAGGGAAAGAAAAGCAAGGAACCAGGCTAACAACACCATCGCGGAGATCTTGAACATCAACAACTTCGAGAAAAAGTGGAAAATCCGGACGAACAGGGAGAAGTTCACAATTCTCCCGCTGGGTCGTGAGTTGACGTGGCCCATCATTATTGATGGGAGGAGATACGGTTCCTTCGCCGTAGGCAACATCTTGGGCCTAAAAATCTCCGACGGCGGAAACTCGAGTCACTACACGGTGAGGCGGAATATGGCAAAGAGAGAAATCTCTAAGCTATATAGGTTCAGAGAACTCAGCTCGGCAAACATCAGGAAATTATACCTATCGTCCATCCGGGCTAAGCTTATCTACCCCACAGTAGTGACTCAAACGGCCAGCAAAACAGCTATGAAAAGGCTACAACGAGTACAAAACTCTGCGTCCCTCTTCATGAACAAATGCAGAAGAATGGATCAACTTCAGCAGAGGGACCTGCACCACAGGCAGAAGCTGGAGCCGATAAATGTCGCAACCCAGAAATTAGCCAAGAAAGTCTGGTACACAATGGCCAATGATATCCTACCAGAATTGCGAAGAACTGAACGCAGGATAAACATCCCTGCCAGGCGGCACGGGCAAGTCGGACGTAACCGGCGATTCCCGAGCACCAAAGTCTGTTCGGAGGAAAACATAAGACCAATTTACACCTAAAAACACCAAACACCAGCAACACACACCATGGTGACACAAAACACAATTCATAACATGTCAACTAAAGAAGATAACTCACACGAGGTATACACACATGATCGCAAGCTTACAAATGCTTGAAAGCTCAAAAACACAGCTTAAATATTACAGACAAAAGAAGTACAAATACAATGAAGAACAATAATAATAACACGCATAGAACGAAAACATGAGGTAACAGCAATACTCACACAAAGGAAAAATAACTTAATAAAAATAAAGCAAGCTAACGATGCCCCTAAAACAAAGGCAACCCTACCCCCACTTCAGCATCTTTTTTATCTACTACTATCCTTTTCAAAGAGTGCATATACCATCGAAGTCTTCGGATCGAACCGAACTACCGAGACTGGAGAGGTAGTGTACTTGGTTTGCCAGACCAAGAAGTACCCTGCAAGAGAGGCAGGGCTACCTACCTTAAGGGGCTAAGAAGAAGCTCATTCTTGAGCTAAGTCCCTGGTTATCAAACCAAACGATAAGTTAACTTTGGTAAGTTCAACTTACTCTCGCCAGAGAGTCTCCTCATATCCTGGTGCACCTTAAACACCGGGGGTATTCCTCGTCCTGGAGGATGAGGAAAGAAGAAGGAAAAGGAACCCCCTCAAGCCCGTTATTCGGTGGCCACACCGAACTCTTAAGTTAACTTGGTAAGGAACCAACTTATTCTCGTCAGAGAAACCCCCCCTCCGTTATCCTTGCCCTTGAAGAAGACCGTTGAAAAGCTCCTCCTCGAGCTCGTTACTCGGTGGTCACGCCGCACTCCAAGTTAGCTTGATTTAAGAACCAAGTTCGACTCACTCTCGCCCGAGAGACCACGACTGCCTAGGTGCTGCATAAAGCACCGTATTAGTTCTCGTCCTTGAAGAACCCCCCCCCCCCCGAAGAACGTGTGGACCCCCCAGCTGCTACCCTCGCCAAAACGACCGTGGAATTTGGCCCATCTACATCTGGACACACGGCACGCGTTTTGAGTCAATAAAATTTCTGAGGCCTTTAAACTCCACATGAGTCCGTAAGCCTAATTCTTATATTATTGTTTTGTGTAGAGAAAACGTTAACCAATTTTTGTGGGTAAACTAATTTAATTAATTCTTGTTCAGGATAATATTCAGAGTATTGCTGTAGTTAATGTATAAATGTTATGTATTCAATTGATAAAGGTAAAATATAAGTTTATTTTGTGAATTAGTGGGCGTTTCTTTTATATCCTTACGTGTTTCGTAACGGCTCTGTTCGTTGAGATATTCTTATAATATCAATATATTAGACACACTTAGCACTCTTAGAGATAGAACAAAAAGGAGGGCAATTCTACGACATAAATAAAAGTGGTGTCAGGTTTGTAGGTTGTTATTAGAAAGAACCCAGCAGTGTCTAATTAAGAAAGAGCCAACACGTAAAGAAATATCAGGAATAAGAGAATAATTGACGAGAGGAAAATTGGTAGAGTTAGGGGTGGTAATAATCTAAAGGTAATGGGTAGGTCAAGTGGTAAATTTGTCGTCGGGAGTGGTGTTTCAATCAGCATAGTAGTGGGATTAAGGGTAAGTTATGCTGAGCGCTACCTGGTGAGTGGTAGCATAATTATATCAGAATACAGAAAGGAAAAATCGACGGACCAACACGAAATGGATCCAGTCAAAAGATTTGTCCAACAAGCCCAAAGTCTGGGACTTGAAGGCACAGAAATGCATGACTACGTCATGGCAGAACTAGGAATAGATTGTGAAGAAGAAGAAAGAATTTTGGATATAGAAGAAGAACAAGAATTAATAAAGTCTAAGAGAGAAACAGAGGATATAATAAGAGAGAAAAAAAGAGAATGTGAATTAATGGAAATACGGAGGAACCGAAAAAGTGAAGAATCCCGAATACAGCGGACAATAGAAACAAAGGAAAGAAGAATGCTGAGAGGAGGTGTAAACAAGCAAAAGAATAATACTGTTGAAAAGAGAAGCACGAGAATTCAGAATAAGGATAGAAATGGAAGATGAAGAAAGAAGACTAAAGATAAAGCTGGAAGATGAAGAAAGAAGAACTCGACGGGAAAACGAAATAGCGAATGCAGAACAAGAAGCCGAGAAAAGGAGAATGAAGAGGGACAAAGAGTCGAAAGAGAGGAGAATAAAGATTAAAATAGAAATCGATGAAAGAAGAATACAGAGGGAAAAAGAACGTGCTCAAGCGGAAAGAAAAGAGAGAGAAGAAAACGAAAGATTGCTCGCACTCGAAAGAGCACCTATCAAGAATCTCATAGAGGCCGAGGAAGTTGTAGCCCGGCCTGGACCTAAGAAAGGACCATCGAGGGTAACCCAACCAAATGGGGTAACGATGGAAGAAGTATGAAGTATGGATGAGGTACCAGCAAGGGTACCTAAGGAAGAACCTACGAGGAGAACCCAGCTAAATGGGGTTATCAGGGAAGAAGAAGAAGGTAGAGTAGAGGTACGAGCAGGTGTACCTGAGCATCTACCTACTAAGAGAAGTGAGTCAAATGAGTTGACAAGGAAGGAGGAAAGAGGTACTATTGCAATACACCCGTGTAAGACTAATCAAAGGGTAGAAGCGGATGAGAATCCCCTACCCCTAGTAGTCTCCTCCCCGAATGGAACGTCCACGGAGTTACCGATAATACGCCAAGTCGTAGTGAGCGCCACGCCCATTAACGACTTTGCAGGGAAAAGTTTTCTCGATCCCCAAAGATCGAACCCAGACACCATCTTCCCGTGTACCTGGTTAAAGGAGAGCTATGGGACTCAAGTTCTCATCAATTATGCCCCGCTGCAACGGGCCGCTCTAGCCTTAATGTTCAATTTAAAGGTAGTCAAGTACCATAATATGAGTAAGTCGAGTAGGTTGAAATACCGCTACCATTTAGTAACATACTGGGGTAGACTCAATAACCCGAACGGCCGACTCAGGCGTGGTAAAGTATTGGTCTTAGAGCACCATTTTAGGATCAGCTACATCAAAGGAGCCGATAAAGTACAGCTGCTCTATAGGCGGAGACGAAATACCATTAAGGGTTATTTCAGCACCTAATGAGCGTGAAACCATGTTTTCATTTGTTGTTCGTGTTAATATTTATCGGTAGGATTTAAGTTCTCAAAAACTTAGAAATGTAAGGAAGTAGCTTGTTTTGTTGGTTTTTTTTGTGGGTAATCGATAAATTAAGGTTTTTTAATTTTATTTAAAATTGTAAATCGAGTATGTCTAGTTCGACACATTGCCAGTGTAAACGCGCGCGAGGGCATACATGTGTAAGAAAACTTAATGTATGAGAGGGCTCAAGAAATACAACTTTGCTAATCTCGACTAGGTTGAGTAAGTAGTTTTGAGTTCCCGGGAGCATCCCCCCTCCCCATTATTTCTTCGATGCGAGGTGTTGTAGGGAAATGGTCACTAACACCACCCCCCCCCGTCCACTCTTGGTGCAGTCACAAGGCGGTTACCGCAAAAAAATCCGTCGAAGGCATCGGCGGGTCAGTGCTTAACCGCAGTGTGGCACAACTCAGTGCCATGAAAGACCCTAAAGGTCAAAATGTAAGATCTCCCCCAGGAGAGTGAGATCCAGTTTCCCGACAAATAAGAAATTGGAGACGTGTTTCTCCCAATCTCGAAGGCTAACGAGGAGCCGATGTTTGACTTCGTGTGAAAAACCGTTTGGAAAAAGAACTCTCCTGCGGCCGTCCTCAAGCCCCTCCCCCCCTTACCACTCCCCCAGTGGGGTGACGAGGTATAAATGAGGAACTCTGAGGAAAATCGAGGTAGTATACGTCAGTCTCTAGGTGACGAAGTCTTCGGATCAAACCGAACTACCAAGACTGGAAAGGTAGTGTGCTTGGCTCGCCAGACCAAGAAGTACCCTGCAAGAGATGCAGGGCTACCTACCTTAAGGGGCTAAGAAGAAGCTCATCCTCGAGCTAAGTCCCTGGTTATCAAACCAAACGATAAGTTAACTTTGGTAAGTTCAACTTACTCTCGCCAGAAGGTCTCCTTATATCCTGCTGCACCTTAAACACCAGGGGTATTCCTCGTCCTTGAGGAATTAAGAAAAGAAGAAGGGAAAGGCTCCCACTCAAGCCCGTTATTCGGTGGCCACACCGAACTCTTAAGTTAACTTGGTAAGGAACCAAGTTCAACTTATTCTCGTCAGAGAAACCCCCCCTCCGTTATCCTCGCCCTTGAAGAAGAACCCCCCCCCCCCAAGTTCAGTCCTCGTCTATAAGGAAATAAGTAACGAAGGAGAAAAGCTCCTCCTCGAGCTCGTTACTCGGTGGTCACACTGCACTCCAAGTTAGCTTGATTTAAGAACCAAGTTCGACTCACTCTCGCCCGAGAGACCACGACTGCCTAGGTGTTGCATAAAGCACCGTATTGGTTCTCGTCCTTGAAGAGCCCCCTCCCACCGGAAGAACGTGCGGACCCCCCCAGCTGCTACCCTCGTCAAAACGACCGTGGAATTTCGTCCATCTACATCTGGACACACGGCACGCGTCGTCAGTCAATAACATTTCTGAGGCCTTTAAACTCCACATGAGTCCGTAAGCCTAATTCTTAGATTATTGTTTTGTGTAGAGAAAACGTTAACCAATTTTTGTGGGTAAACTAATTTAATTAATTCTTGTTCAGGATAATATTCAGAGTATTGCTGTAGTTAATGTATAAATGTTATGTATTCAATTGATAAAGGTAAAATATAAGTTTATTTTGTGAATTAGCGGGCGTTTCTTTTATATCCTTACGTGTTTCGTAACGGCTCTGTTTTGTTAAGATATTCTTATAATATCAATATATTAGACACACTTAGCACTCTTAGAGATAGAACATAAAGGAGGGGAATTCCACGACCATGAGTATCAATGTAAAACACGAGTATTAACTCAACCTGAGCATCAACGGAGCATGAGTATAAATGGAACACCAGGATCAATGCAATCCGAGCATTAAAATAGTATATGAATCAATGGAACACGAGCATATAAAGTTTACGAGCATTAATGTGACACGATTATAAATAGAACACGACTATCAGTGGAACACGAACATCAATGAAACACGAACATCAATGAAACACGAACATCAATGAAACACGAACTTCAATGAAACACAAACATCAATGAAGCACGAGTACCAATAGAACACAAGGACACCACTTAGGGTCCCCTGTGTAGCCTGTTACACTTGGTTTCTGGAGGAGCTGCACCTCTCCCCGGCCTGACTGCCAATTAGGGAATTCCTCTCAAGGGGTGGATTTCACCTCTCTAACAAGGCTTGGGGAAGTTGTTGGTGGTAGGCTATCTTCTCCTCGCCCCTACTAAGCACTACTTACCTTTTTATTAGTATTATTATTATCAATTATTATTAGCATTATTATTAGTAGTATCATTCTTATAATTATTTATCATTATTTTTAGTATTATTATCTACTATGATTTTTCTATTATTTGTAATTAGTATTGATTACGATATATTATAATTATTTATTAGGATTAGTATCATTAGTAGTAGTAGTAGTAGTAGTAGTAGTAGTAGTAGTAGTAGTAGTAGTAGTAGTAGTAGTAGTAGTAGTAGTATTTACTACTATTAATTTTATTATTATTTAGTATAATTTATATTATTTCCATTATTTATTATTATGTATTACAATTATTTATTATGTTTAATATTAATTATTATTAACATAAGTTATTAATCCTATTTATTATAATTTACTATTATTTACTTTCGACTCAACCATTTCTCCCCACAGTTTGTGCGAGGAGGAGTGTTTCCACCTGTATGTACAGTGTTCGGTCCTGTAACCCTGGTTCCTCGGCGGACTGAATGTCATCCTTGAATCACCTAGTACCAGGGTATGATAATAATAAGCGATCACCCAGCCTACTCGATAGAAGGCACGTCTATCTGTATTATTGTTTATTACATACCCTCCAACCCCTTTCCACAGAATCTCTCCCGTTTTTGGTGGCCCGGCGCTCTTTCCTCCTCTTATATGCCTTAACTGACTGGCAGTGGATAGCGTGAAGTCCCTACCAGCTGCGATGGCCGGAAGCACGATAGCTAGGGCTAGTATTAGGTACAGGGTGTAATGGACCGTCCACTTTGCTCACCTTCCTCCAGTAGACATGTAAAGAAGGTGGCTACGCTGGTATCATCCTTTATGGTTAAAGTTCCAGGAGAATTTCGCCTAAATGGCGGGTCATTTGGCAAAGCCCATCAATGCTGCACCGGCACCGATTATGATTAATGTTTAAATGATCTTATTCTGGAATTTCTGAACCTATGAAGACTTTCAACCTCACTCATTCATAGGGAGGTCATAATGCCCATGAGGCCCTTTTTTTTCTTTTTGCTGACAATATGGCGAAAACAGAATGTAATAGTGAGCGACCGCAGCCGCATTGTGATCCGCCTCCAAGGGCGGCCTCGTTCTCCCTAGGTGTCGGTGGGGATGAAGAAAATAGAGGCGCCTCTTTGACCGGATAAGAGGCTTTTTCCACCATCGCCATGCAGCACAGTGGTTTCCCCTCTGCTATCTTTGGAGCCGCTCTCGGTGGGTAGCTCAACCTCTTGAAAGGATGTGGCTCTCCATGTCCATTCTCAGGGGTCCCCCCAACGATCTTCTAACGGAAAGGAGACTTACCATTCTCCTAGGCCTACGGGTGCAGAGGTTTCCCTCTCACCCTCTTCTGTGGAGTCGGCCATGGATGACTCCATCAATAAACAAATTACAGTCCCTCCCCCCCCCCCGTTTTTATTTTCATGGGACTGCGAAGAGAGTAAACAGGCGGCCCAAAATTGACCGTTCCCGGTGGGAGAAATTTTATAGGGCCAACACCAATTAGGGGGCAAGGAAAAGTATGAGGCCTCGGACCGTGCCCACTGCTGTCGTGCAATCATGCATCTAGACATTTGGGAGGGTGACGAGACTGCCCCCTATTTCCCTCGATGGATGTGGGTTCGCTGGTAAAGACTTACCTGCGACGGGAGGATACATCGAATGGGATCCGTGATGCCTTATGTGGGATGGCCAGACGGAGGCCCCCCTCCCAAAATAGTCATCGTATCGAAGCTGACCCAGCACCAGAGGGCAAGATCTTTGATGTCATCGAACCCGGGTTCAGTGGCAAACACTGAACATGTGTCCGCTCTTGTACAATCTTCTCCACAGACGGCTCGTGCTCGAGAGGACTAACAATGCTTCCACGGCTTTAGGTCGCTTTCTAGCCTCTTCATTCACTCAAACTGATGGAATATCTGACTTTTTGGAGGCGGCTGGCCTCTTCCACTTTATTTGACTCTCTTTGGTGTTGGTCGCATTTTCCTACGCTTGGGAAAGAAGGCCTCCACCTGACGCAGGAGCGTGCTTCCTTTGTCTCGTTTCTTTTTTTGTATTTTGTCTTATTTTTTTGTTTTTGTTTTTTTAGTTGGCACGTTAATAATTATAAAAAATAACAAAATGGTGCGGGCCGTAAATCAGTCTTACGTAAAATTAAATATCTCTCAACTCTATTACACCGATCTCATCTGATAGAACGTCTCGATTCCCTGATTTATAATTCTCTATTCTCTGTCAACAAATGTAAATGCCCTTTTGTAATACAATAAATATGGTAATTATTTAAGGAATAATCACGATACATCATAAAATCAATGAAATATGGTTACGCTTCAATGAAAATTTCACCTAGGTAAGAAATAATTTTCATCATAAAAAGTAGTAAATATAAGGTTGGTCTTCTATATTTAGAGAAAATATTCCTAAAATTACTTCCATAGAGCAATCATAAGTGACTTTCATAAGTCATCAATTAACTGCACAAAACATTCTACTTCCAGAAAGACGAAACCAATCATTTTTCTTCTTGTCAACCAAATTTGCACACAAGAACTATAAGAGAAAATAACATCCTTGTGTCATGAATAGTGCCAACACGAAAGAAATAACTTTATTTTTTTATCTGGTACTAACACGATTAATTGCAAAATCATCCTAAGCCAACGTCACATAAAAAAAGATTACACACTCTTACATGTCAAACTTTGCTTGGTTCTACTTCTTGAACAGGAAGTGTGTTCCAAAAGACAATTCATTCCCAAACAAGCAAAAACCTCTGCTTGTTTAAGAAATACGATTGATGATAATGTTCCGTTTCTCTTCAACAAACCTTTAAGAGATATTATAAAATTAAAATTATTTGCACTAATTTATTGAAAAAAGTGTAGTTTGTGTTATGTTTATCAGGTCTACTTTCCTTGTTAACGTTTTGTGTAACTTTTTCCACTACCATTTCATTCTGGTCGTATCCGAACAAGGCTAAAAAGAAAACCTGTCCAAATTTTCTAATATTTCATCTGAGTTCTGTTTTGATGAATATGAATATTTCATTCAAAAAACATTGATTGTAAAAAAACCTAAGCACCAAATGACCAAATTTCCAATCCTGACGAGCTCCAAAGAGTTCCAAAAGTAAAGAAATAATGTTGAAATCATATCTTCTTAATGACCGAATTTAGTCTCTTCTACCTGAATTTACAAAGGTTAAACGAAACAAAAAGTAATCACATGTCCACTAAGCAGAAAATAAATAAACTGCGAAGGTGTGAATGTAATTTCGTCCGTAAGGTCATTAAATTACTAAATATTACACTGAAAGGGTCTCTTTCTCTATCTCTCTCTCGATCTATCTCTCTATCTCTCTCTCTCGCTCTCTCTCTTTCTCTCTTCTCTTTCTCAGTATCAGCACAAACTGCTAAGACCTACATTGCAACATTACATTTTTCAATTTGAGGTTATCCTGGCCAGATAATAGGTTGCTTTTGAACCATGAAACGTAAATTTTAGTCTTTTCAATTGACAGCCAATTTAAAATTCCCATCGTCTTTTAAAAAATTGCTGTATATAAAATACTCTCCAAAAAAGCAGGACTATATGATTCATAACACCTTTCACTTTTCGGCCTATAAAGTGGGGGAATAGAAGCGAGTTTATGAGTACCATGAAACAAATATATTCAGTAGTAAAAGTTGTGTCTTCCATTCGCCGCAAGAACAGCGCACTTTATTAGGTGCCAGACTTTATGAAGTCACCTCTCTGGTGAATCTGCTTTTGTCTTACAAAGTAGTTTCTTGTTAAACTAATTGGAAATGAATCATCTTCACCTTTCTCATTCTTTATTCTCAAAAACATTAAAAATACATCTAAATTCGGAAAAAAAACTCCTACCCTTTTCCGGTGATGTCGAATGCACCTAGGCCTGGATAGGGGACACAGCGCCAAAGGGTCTCTTCCTGTTAAGGAAATTGCACAATGGGCTTTGTTCTCCCCTACAAGCTTGCGCCGAGCAAGCTTGTAGAGGAGTGGGTAATCATAATAATAATTTGAGTGCTGGTATCAGTCAAACTGCTCTCAAATTCAATCAGTTACTAAGGCGCAGGGCTCTGGGGTGATAACTTCCTATTTTGACCTTGATAAATGAATGAGGACTAGTCAGAACTTTGGCACACCCTGCAATTCCTATTTTCCACCTAGTCTTTATATTAATTTTGCTATTAACTTATCAAACAATTTTACTTCCCACGTCACTTTATTTTCTTTCAAATATTTATTATTATAATCCTCCTGTTTGTTTTCTAATGGTACATATATGTAATCCTCCGTCTCATGAATCATTTTCGGAGCTTTGTTTCTGCTTAAATATTGCGTAATTTCATTATTGGCAATGTTAGGGCTTTTATTGTGTTGCTGGAATAAACAACTTAAAGCCTTATTGTAAAGTTATAACAGGTGGTGCAATCAATAATTGTACCAAATCAAAGCTTATTTGAATTGCTCTGGAAAAATTGTCATTGGCTAGTGAAAAACTACCAGAGAAAAGTGAAGGTGACATAAAATGAAGGAAAGACTTATATAGGAAAACTTACTCAATAATTCTAGTTATGAATACAATATATAAATATGCATTTAATTCTTTAATTATCGTTGCATGTAAATAATCAATTTTCTCTTTATTGTTCAGAGTGCGAAGAATACTGTGCCAGAATTAGTGCAGGAACGTTTTACTGAACTCTTTAATTGGAAGGGATAAATAAACAATCCCAAAGTCTGTCTAATGACCTTTTTGCAAGATAAGTGGATAAACGATGTTATTGAGCAGAAAAAAATTATGTACACCAGATTAATTTTGAACAAATGAAACCTCTCATAATATCTTGATACCACAAGCTTCCTTCGCGAAAACTGTTCGTGAGTGTCTTGATGCTGACAATAAAATAACTTCAGACAGTATGAGAGGTACATTTGAGCAAATCCTGTGCAATCTACAATTCGCTGATAGCATGTAAGTGTCAAAGGACAAATTTGAAAGCTAATCAAACTGGTTAAATAACAATATCAACAGATTTATGACTGACAATTTCCAGCGATCATTTTCAAAAGTTAAATTTAATTGAATCGAGTGTGGTATTTTTGGTGTTATAATGCCTCTCTCAAACAACCATTTAATATTTTAATATTGGAAAATGATATTTGGAACGACTAATAATTAAATCTAAAGTTTATGGTACTAAAGGACATATGGGTGATGGATCAATATAACTTTCATTGTTAATTGGGACTCTCCCCTCTCCCATAGCTAGCAAGTAAGCAGCAAATCGATCTGATATTATATATTCATACAGGTTTGCTATACTATTATTTGTCAAATTTAGAATCTCTATATGTCTCCATAGTAGAGATGATTTTAATGAAGCTCGAATTTGATCTTTTCTAGTACTTTTCGTATTGACAGGAAGGATTTTCCAAAGTGAGAAGAGGGAAGCACAGGTAGTCTACCCATCAAAGAATCATTATAATGTCTCTTAGTGTTTTATCCAAAGCTTCAAAAGCTTTCTATGGTTTATAGTGCATTCATCCCAACACAATCAACTAACAACTTTTGATAACTTGCGCAATTCCATTTTTCTTTACTATATTGCAGAAAAGATTTTCATTACTGTCCAAGTCGAGGGGACTTGTTACCTTGGCTAGTAGTAAGGTGGTAATAAAGGTTTTCCTGTTCCATCAGATGTATATCTAGGAAAAATATTCCACCTTTTTAGTATTAAACATCTATAATTGTGTCAAAAGCTATTTTCTGATCAAGTAGAAGCTTTTCTCATTTTTTTATGTATTTGCCGTCGATGAAACAGCTTACGCGATCTGCTTGAGTTAAGCTAGCTAAGCTGGCGGTTTTTACTCCAGCAGGGTCACTCATGCCAGTAAGGTAGCTTTAGTAGGATCCAGACTACGGGTTGTTAAACTTTTCTACCATATCTTTGATGCGTCTCTTTGCATCCCCCTACTAACAACTTTGATTCTGTTAGAAATAAGTTTCACCAACTCTCTTCAACTGTCAAAAAAACTACACGCATAAGTTGTTTATTAATAAGGGCCTCACCAGCTACCTTATGCCACTGGGGAAGAGAGGCTTTGGAACCTCTTTAAATAAGGCCTTGTAGCACTCATAGGTTGCAAGAGACTGAGATTAAAGGGATCTCAGACGTTTGGGGTACGATTAATGTATAAATGCTAGGTACGACTTAGAAGCTTTCTCCTAACGTGTAATAGCCTGACCAGCCCCCTGTGACCGCTACTTGGTGAACAAGGGCTCAACTGCTCTTTGGTGAGAGAGCTTTTGTGCCTTATTGGTTGCCAGATCAGCTAAAGATCTCGAATGAAGTCGTGGGCACTTAACTTTACTGTTTGCCTTAAGTCTGGCCGTTTTTAGTAGATTAGTAGAGTTTAGTAGGAAGACAGTTACATCTCAAGCACCCCTATCCAAAAATCAGAGATCCAGATTACTGGGGCTCTCGTGCTGCTCAGTTCAGATCTGCCACATGATTGTATACGTCCGGCCCAGGGGAGACCTTAGGGTGGTGTGCTTGGTCAAAGGGTTTCTGTTTGCTGAACGACCGAAAACTTCCTGGAAATAGGCAGATGTGGTTAGTGCGAGAGAAAATCACACACAAAAACCTTTTTTAATGCGTATGGTTCCAGAGTTATGTATTAAGATAGCGAAGAAGAATGTTTCAGAGGCAAGCCAGAAGAGTGAAGTCCAGCATAAGGGTGGCTAAGCGGTCTGAGAAAACCGAGTGGCGAGACTTTGTTAAGAGAATCCCAAGGAACTCTTTTGAGATGTAAACAGCCATAAACCAATCTGTCGAACGATTGGCCCTTTGACGAATGAGGAGGGGACTTCAAAGCACGCAGATGCAGAAAATGCTAACATTCTCAACGACTACTTCTCTTCAGTGTTTACTGAAGAGTATGGTTCCATCCCCCAGTCAACGAGTTCCTACTCAGGGGAAAAGCTGGAGGATATGGAATTCATCGAAGGAGAAAAAGAAAAAAAGATCACTGACCTAATGACGAATAAGTCACCTGGCCGGGATTGGTTTCTTACTAAGGTGTTGAAAGAAGTACGCGATCAAGTGTTACGACACCTGAGCGCAATCTTCAACATGTCAATCCGGAATGAATGCGTTCCTAGAGACTGGCGTCAAGCGGATGTGACTCCTATCTTCAAGAAAGGAGACCGTAGCCAACCGTCAAACTACTGGCCTATCAGTCTGACTTTGATAGTCGGTAAACTCATGGAAAGCATGATGGTGGACAAAATGACGTCGCATTTAGAGTCAAAACTGCTACGGAGGAGTTATCAGCACGGCTTCCTAAGGCAACGGTCATGCCTGATGAACCTTGAGGAATTCTTCCACTTCGTCTTCAGTCAGAACGATCAGAACAAGGCAGTGGATGTGGTCTACTTAGACTTTCAGAAAACCTTTGATAAGGAACAAACCCCGATGCCTTCTGCGTCAACGACCTGGACGGGGACATGGTTGCTAAGATTTTCAAATTTGCCGACGATACCAAGCTTGGTATGAACGTTGCAAAGGATGGAAATACTGCCCGCCTGCAGGAAGATCTCCGGAAGATTGGGGAGTGGTCGCACACGTGGCAAATGCCTTTTAACGTGAACAAATGCAAAGTGATGCATATCGGCCACCGAAGCCCCCAATCTCAATATATTTTTAAGGGCACTGCTCTTGAATCCACCGACATTGAGAAGGACTTGGGTGTAACAATCACTAGTGACCTCAAGTTCTCGAAACAGTGCATTGAGGTGGGGAAAAGGCCCAAAGTATGCTAAGCTACATAAAGAGACAGTTTGGAAATCGGAAGAAGGAGATTGTACTGTGTTTGTCCACCTCACTTGTTGAACCACACCTAGAGTATGCCGTATAATTTTGGAGTCCTTCATTTAGAAAGGACATCGCGAAATTGGAACGCGCGCAAGCCAGGGCAACTAAAATGATTCCATGTATCAAACATAAAAAATATGAAGATAGATTAAGGGAATGAGATCTGTTCTCGTTGGAAACCCGTAGACTGCGTGGTGAGCTCATCGAAGTTTTAAAAATACTTCGAGGGCTCGACAATGTTTACTACGGGGATATCTTCACACTTGTTGAGAACAGAACGCACAATCACGGCTTCAAACTTGGACTGAAGCGTTACAACCGCAATCTGTGTGGAAAATTTTTCACCTACAGTTTCTGCGCTAGTTGGAACGCACTTCCAGTGGAAGTTATCAACAATAAATCTATTGACCAGTTCAAGTCAAGACTAGAAATGGTGTTGAAAAATGGCCGTTTAAGGACGTAAAGCATTTGAGCAGAGATGTGCCGGCTCGACATCTAGTTTAGTGGTACCCGCATTAAATGGACCGTAAGATCTTCTAGGGTACTTTCTTTATAGATGGAGTGAAGACTTCGGGGGCAGGAGTTGCAAGGAGCTTACAGATGCCGTTACTGTATGTGACTTCTGCGAATCGGAGAAGGGCCTGGGCAAGAGCATCACTCAACTGAGATAGGAGAACTCCTTCCTTCAAAGGGAGATTCACCTCTAAACACCGAGAGGTGTAGATGTTCAGGAGAGTGCGAAGGAGAGAAGGCTTCCGATGTCCGAGAGCAGGAGTCTTCTGCTGCAGGACTGGCTTAACGATCCTAAAAGAAGAAAAGAAAGAGAAAGAAGGGGAAGAAGAAAGAAGAGAAATTAGAAAGAGATGAAGAGAGGGTAGAAAGAGAAGAAAAATAGGTGGAAACAGAGGACGAAAAAGTAGAAGCAGAAAAAGAGGAACGAGAAACAGAAGAAGAGAAAAAAAAGGAAGACAAGACAAGGAAGAAGAAGAAGAAAATTTAGAGAAATAACAGGAAACCGGCAAGTCACTTCCGAAAGGGAAGGCTCAGTCGTCTGCAGACATATGTGCAAGGATCACGCTTATTGGTGATTCTCAAGCAAGGGGTCTGCAGCCCCTGCTTGCGGCCCACCTTTGCACTAGTGTAAAGGTAAGCTGCCTGCCAGAACGGGGTAACCACCACATCAGAGTAGAGGCTGGGAAATCACAGATTTCTGAGAGCTGAGTCGTTGCTCTGATGGTAAGTGGCAACGACGTCTACCTGAGAGGAGGTAGGGTAGGCCCTACGGCTAAAATATTCTACACAGTCATGGGCACCGTGGGCGACTGTTGGCTGAAAACCCGCATGCGTGTTGTGGTTGGGATTCTCCCGAGTAGAGGTCCAACACGGACCGCTCACTCGATGAACGTCTCTTTGACCCGGCGCCTGGTAGATTCGTGTACGGCAGAGAAGGTCTTTTTCGTAGACCCGTACCGCACCTTTTATGGTAATAAGGATCTCTACAAAAGGGACGGGGTACATCTTTCCTTTGAAGGAAAGGCCTTTCTGTCAAACATGATCCAGGATGTCGTAGAGTGGACCCAAAGGAGTATCCGTCCCAGAGCGAGGACTGACGTACCCCAGTATGCTCGTGTCACTCCTGGAACTACTTTCTCAGAGGTCGAAAGAGGGGTGCCTCCTGTCCAACAAATAAGCCGGGAAACGGAATAGCGTAGGGAGTCCTACATTCGGGGACTCCCTGAAAGTTCTTCTGTTTAATGCGAGGTCGATCAGCGATGGAAGAACCTGAAATGGTAGCCATAACAGAGTCGTGGGTAAAAAACTCAAACCGAGATTTTGAAGGTGAATTCACGATTCCCGGTTACCAACTCTTCAAAAAAGATAGGCTAGACAGAGAGGGTGGCGGTGTTTTGTTGTATGTCAAGGATATAATCAAATCGACAAACTGCAACATTGTATCCGACCACGAGCTACTAGAAGTTGACTTAGATATACCTCCTGCCAGATACATGACCCTGTTGCTTTACAGACTCCTGCCCAATTCATTGAAAAGGACAGGCATCTGTACCGGCTACTGGGTGAACCTGTTCACCAAGTGATTTCAATACCCAAGTTGACTGGGAAATCAGGGAACCCAATGGCGACAACGCACTACTCCTGGAGTTCGCGAACGAGTTTCTGACTCAATGGGTGAGAGAGCCGACTAGAGGCAAAAATACCCTCAACTTAGTTTTCATCTCTGAGGAAAACATCGTTCAGGATCTTTCTGTAGGCAAAGAGCTCGGTGGCAATGATCACCGACTAGTCAGATTTATACTCAAGATCCCCAAGGTAGAGTCTGCGACTGGTAAATCGAGGAAATTTGATTTGATAAGCGCAGACTTTGCAGGTCTTCATGCTGGATTGACTGATGTGAGGCTAGAAGTGTGCGAGAATGTTGAAGATTCGTGGAATAGATTTAAAACTAGGTTCATGAGTCTTCAATCATGATTCATCCCTTTAAAAAGTCTTCGTCGATATTCCGTTCAACCAAAGTGGTTTAATCGAGAAATTGGTCAACTGCTGAAGGAGAAAAAAACGGTGTACCGGCAGTCAAAGATTGCTGGTGACTTTGACGAATAGCGTAGGCTAGATAGGAGAGTGAAGTCTAGCATAAAGGCGGCAAAGCGTCCTGAGGAGCTCTGAGTGGCCAGACTTTGCAAGAAGAATCCCAAGGAGATTTTAGTTATGTAAATAGCCGTAAACCAATCCATCGCACGATTGGCCCTTTAGTGAATGAAGAGGGGGCATTAAAGCACTCAGATGCAGAAAATGCTAACCTCCTTAACGACTACTTCTCTTCAGTGTTTACTAAAGAGTGTGATACCATCCACCAGGCCATGGATTCTTACTTGGGGGAAAAGCTGGAGAAAATGGACTTTATCCAATAAGAAATACAAAAAAGATCACTGATCTAAAGACGAATAAGTCCCCTGGCTCGCACAGATTTCTACCTAAAGTGTTGAAAGAAGTGCGCGATGAAGTGTCACGACATCTGAGCACAATCTTCAACATGTCAATCCGGTCCGGATGCGTTTCTAGAGTCTGGCGTAAAGCGGAGGTGACTCCTATCTTCAAGAAACGAGATCGTAGCCAGCCCTCGAACTACCCACCGATTAGCTTAACCACAATAGTTGGTAAACTCATGGAAAGCATCATGGTGTACAAAATGACGTCATATTTATAGTCGAACCTGCTACTGAAGAGTTCCCAGCACAGTTTCCGAGGGCAACGGTCATGCCTAACAAACCTTGTGGAATTCTTCCACTCAATTTTCAGTGAGCATGATCGGGATAAGGCGGTGGATGTGGTCTACCTAGACTTTCAGAAAGCCTTCGATAATGTACCATACCGCCGCCTCCTCTGGAAAATGCAAGCACTGGGCATAAACGGAAAGGTAGCAGGTTGGATATAGAACTGGCTAAGCGGCAGACGTCAACGGGTGGTGCTGATTGGACAGGCTTCTAAGTGGGTGACCGTCACCAGCGGTGTACCTCAAGGTTCTGTACTGGGACCACTACTTTTCATCATTTATGTTAACCACATAAATGGTGACATGGTTGCGAAGATTTCTAAATTTGCCGACGATATTAGGCTTGGTATGAACGTTGAAAAGGAAGGAAACACTGCCCGCCTACAAGAAGATCTCCGGAAGATTTGGGAGTGGTCGGACACATGACAAATACCTATTAACGTGAAAAATGCAAAGTAATGCATATCGGCCACCGAAACCCCCAATCACGGTATATCTTTAAGGGCACTGCTCTCAAACGGCCTGATACCGAGAAGAACTTAGGTGTAACAATCACTAGTGATCTCAATTTCTCGAAACAGTGCCTAGAGGCGGAGAAAAAGGCCCAAAGGACGTTAGGCTATATAAAGCGACAGTTTGGATATCTAAAAAAGGAAATAGTACTATGTTTTTACAATTCACTTGTCCGACCGCACCTGGAGTATGCCGTACAATTTTGGAGTCCTTCGTTTCGAAAGGATGTCGCGAGATTGGAACGTGTGCAAATCAGGGCAACTAAACTGATTCCCTTCATCAGACACAAAAATTATGACGATAGATTAAGAGAATTAGATCTGGTCACGTTGGAGCCTCGGAGACTGCCAGGTCAGCTTATCAAAGTGTTTAAGATACCCCGAGGGTTCGACAATATAGACTACACTGATGTTTTCCAATTTAGTGAGGGCAGAACTACTAGAAATCACGGCTACAAACTTGAGCTGAAGCGTTACCACCGCGATCTGTGTGGGAGATTTTTCATATACAGCATCTGTGGGAGCTGGAACGCACTTTCAGCGGAAGTTGTCAACAGCAATGCTGTTGTTCAGTTCAGGGCAAGACTGGACAAAGTCTTGAAAAGTGGCCGTTTGGGCACGTAAGCCGTTGAGCAGAACTGTGCCTGCTTAACTCCTAGTTTTAAGGTACCCTCTCTGAATTGACCGTAAGTTCTTCTGGGTACTTCTTATCCTTGTAGCTTATTGTAGCTCTGACCAATTCTCTTTATAACTCATTCTCATATCCTCTCTCTGTCTTTGGAAGGCCATAATTGTTTAGATCAGTTCCTGACATAATTATGATTTTATTCTCAACTTTGATATATTGATCAGTTCAGGTCAAGACTGGACAAAGTCTTGAAAAGTGGCCGTTTGGGCACGTAAGCCGTTGAGCAGAACTGTGCCTGCTTAACTCCTAGTTTTAAGGTACCCTCTCTGAATTGACCGTAAGTTCTTCTGGGTACTTCTTATCCTTGTAGCTTATTGTAGCTCTGACCAATTCTCTTGATAACTCATTCTCATATCCTCTCTCTGTCTTTGGAAGGCCATAATTGTTTAAATCAGTTCCTGACATAATTATGATTTTATTCTCAACTTTGATATATGCTTGATTGTAGATTTAATCATGGTAAGAATCCTCATTATCTGATAATTAGACTTATAATTGGTGGTTGTAATAGTCAGTAAGGTGTCATTGTTTTGGGCCTAAACCTTAATGGAACACTTATTTTAATACATCTTATGAGGATGGAAAACAATCTCTAAGTCTTCTTGCACTCTGAGATAGAGATGCTTCTGTTAAAGGTGCATCCCGTTATACATCATCTTCCAACAGACCACATTTGAAGCAAGCTTCGTTTTATGTTTAGCGCACTCTTCTATCGGCTGGTAAGGCTATCTTCAAATGAAGTAGGCCTTTGGATATCATGCAACAGCACTCAGAGAAAGAAACATTCTTGTTGGTTGAAATTTATAGTATAGGTACATTCTTGCAAGTGTACTATCAAATTTGATATGGGAAAATACATCAACTGGTTTAAACCTTTTTATTCTGTTCCAACTGCCATTTTTCCAGGTATAATATGATGGAAGCTGATGATTAAAATTGTCATAGCAAAGGGATCTCATGTAAAATGCTTGGAGAAAGCTGGAAACGTAGATTCTCTTGTAGTTATGATTTGCAGAGATTCATTTGCTTCGGAGAAGTAAACTCTTCATCAATTTGCTAAAGGCCCATTTAGTGGCTTAAATGATATATACTGTTCATAAATTGGAAATCTATTTATCCTCCAAATTGCTTCATTGCTGCTAATGTATCGACCTTGCTGTTATATGCTTACTACATCTCTTAGTTTAATGATTGGTTTTGCCTTTTTTGCAAGGGCTAAAGTATACTTATGTTTTTATATATTATGCTGAAAATATTGCAAAATATTGTGTAATATAAAGGTAAGATCAGATGCAAATTCAAACTTATTAACTCAATTCGCCTATTATAGAATCTATTCTATGCCCCTTGGATCACCTTATACCCCTACCTGAAATACTTTTTGATTTTCTACCAATATTATTATTAAATATTTTCAAAATAAGTCTAGTGAAAGTTTGCTTAAGATTGGTCTAGTAGATTTGATTCACATAAATGACATACATACAAGAGCACCTTTATAGTATAAATATTAATTTGTTAATTTTTTTTTATCAGCACATTACCCTGGAACATTTGGGGATTTTTTGAGTTTTGTCTAATTTCCCACCACTTGAACCAAGTCAATAAACCGAAGCACAAAAAATTCTAGGGCATAGACGAACTTCTGGCTCGCTGCTCTGGTAAGCATGGATTCCGGCAGTTTATAAATAGTAACCTATAGGAAAGGGCTCCAATGTTTTGGGAGCATGTAATGCTGTTGTCTTCTTTTTTTAGGCCAAATCATAGGGTAGTTTATTTAGAAATATTCCAGATGTATGACGCGGACAAAAACAAAATTTAGTAATGTAAATTGCCAATCAAATCAGTTTAGAGTTAGATCACATGTAGTAATTGTTGATCTCTTTACCCGAGTTAATTTGTGTAGAAAAAACGGGAAGATCAGGGCATAGGTGAAACATTTCGGTATATTGTTTAGTGTTGCCAAAGATTTGTCAAGGGAAGTTATGTATGGGGAAGAAAAATTGTGGATAATTTGAGAATGGTATGAAAAACTATCCAGATTTATGAACTAACCATTGGTGGAGTTATGTTTTTGATCAGCAACTTCAAATCTAAATGATCTGTATTCGTTCTGAAATTTTTGGGAGTAATATTTTATTTGAGTTCAGATACCTAGGTTACAGATTCGTGTCTCTCTACCTAAAACTAGGAGAATACATCTGACTGGTAAAATATATTCGTCATTTTGCCACTGGCGAGAACACTGTGACAGGGGGAGACTGTCGCTGATGAAGGTGCCAGATGTAATAGTATACAAGGGGCATCTCACTGCAGGGTTGAAATACCATACGCTACGATTTACATAAAGGGGTCAAATCAAGTAAAACAGCAAATCCATCCTAAATACATAAGGTTTTTGTTGATCTCGTGAACGAACATGCAACATGTGTTTGTTCTGTTTCTTAACTGAGGACTTCGGCCTAAGGATTGAGACATTAAGGTGTATTATTCTTTTAACTTTTAAATTCCATCATTGAGTGATCCTAAATAGTTGCACCACAAAAAAGGAATTCTAAAGATTTTTTATTTTTGTGCTTTTTTTCACTGTTTGTGGCTTTTAATGTTTAGGAAAAGACTAAGAACACACACATCTAAGGACACACATATCTATCCTAAACACAGAAGGTGGTTGTTGATTTAGAGAACGAACATGCAACATGTGTTTGTTCTGTTTCTCAATTAAGAACTTCAGCCTAAGAATTGAGCAAACAGTTCTTTTGTTGCCTCCGTTGTAAATTTAAGAATCACAATCTTTAACAAGATCCATGAGAAATGGGCTCAGGCCAAAAACATACTTCTTTAGAGAGTACAGATACATGTTAAAGCGGTTTTCATTGCAAAATTGGAAATCCTCAGTGGCAAGTGTAACTTGTTTTTTGACGTGAATTTTGCTGCCCTTTTGCAAAAAACGAAACTAACATTAATTTTACATGTCTTAATGTTGATGAAGAACCATGTGAAAGAACTTGTTTTCATTAAAAGTTCAAAACAAAAGTCTAGTTCTATTGAACCACATTAGATTGGTTTGCCAAATTAACCTGAGCAAAAAAGACAAGTCAAAAAGCATAAGTGACAAGAAGTTGAAAAGAAAGAGTCTCTGAATATAAGCAGACCACTGTTCCAAAGTCATCGGGTGAAATAATTTTCTCTGCTGTTGAAAATGAAGAACAAAAAGCTGAGGATAAACTGGGAAGGATGGAAGATATAAGGTGACATTAAAAATACCATCACATCTTCATCTGATATTACAAAGCCACAGATCAACACACTATAAATTAAATACTTAATGTTGCTAAGCATAGTATCAGATATGGTATTAGCCTGCCTGCGTAGCTTTTCTCACAAGTGCCGTCAAAATACAACTAAGGTTATAATGAAAGTATACAAATCAGATCGTCAGTTTTCCAGGATCATTAAATAAAGGCAAGTTTCTCTGTGTAATGAGCCAAGTGGAAGATATTTCTACCTCTTCACTCTTGAGATAGGCTTAACGAGTTAAAACCTGTTAAAATCATTTCTGATAATCTTGTAGATTATAAAAAGAAGTATGTCATTAACAAAAGCTTGCAGCCCATTAGAGGTAATTATACAAAAGTTAACACTCGCTTTAAGGCTGGTTTTATGCATTAGGTAGAATTCAAGCTTGGCCGTAAACTTATCTGGTTGGTTTATGCCCTCCACACTATCGAGTTACCCCTGCACTGCTTGACCACAGCACTAGATCGGAAGACCTTGTCTACAAGAAGTGCACAGGTAATATTGGCAAGATGTTACACACTAACACCGAACTTGAAATATATTCCTCATTCAATAAACTCAAATACAGAACCTCTTACTTAATAAAATGACACTGTCGTAATGGATCTTCTAAATGATCAAGGTATCGATATAGAATCACACCGCCCATAAGGACAGGCTGTCTTTCTACAGATCTGGCTTTTCTTGAAATTGATCATGTGAGTCATGCTAGATGGTTGACAGCAGCAAACAGGTTTTGTTTTATATTAGTTTCAAAACATGGTCTTAAAGACCCCCTTAACTTAAGACTGATAGTGTAATACACTTTTGATGTGTACTACCTCAGTCTGTTTAACATCAAAGGAAAACATTCTTGGGTGGAAGGCCAGCGCCACATCTTGTATCATCGTGGCTAGTTAAGCTGCAAAAGAAGGCTGTAGTGGGTGTTGTTGTGCTAACCATTAAGCGCTCAGCATGGTACTCATTCAGCAAAATGATAATCCAGAGAGGTTTGTGCTCAGATAATCATCAGGGGAGGAGAGCTGCTTTCTAACAGATTATTTACATGAGGGATACAAATGATCACACACTTGAAGATTTTGTGCACGTCCCAGGAAGACACCTTCCATCAACCCCAGTAGTTCTTCCCTGCCGACAGGCTGGTATGACAAGATATTGTGACCTTCTTTGATATGTTAACTCAATACAGCTTAAGTAAAAAAGTTCATTGAAAAACCTATACGAGTTCCACACTGACCCCGTCATGTTGACTTAATAGAGAGGTGTGTTAACCAATTCGCAGAGGCAGAAAACAGAGTATATATACATGAGAAAGGTGATGGCAAATCGGCGGTTCATGGCCAAGAACGAAACAAAGTAAGATTTGATGAAACTTGCTTAATTATTTTTACTGATGTCATCACTTTCTAATGTTTTGTGAATACAAGGATGCTTTATGTTTACTGGAATCGGTTGTTTTTGTGCATTTTATGCTATTATGAAGGCCGAAAATTAATAACTACTGTTTTCCTAGATCAATTAAAGAGTTGTTTTTCCAAACATAAATTTTCCGTGCTAAATATTGAGTAATCACAAAAATACTAACATATTTGAATTTTATTATTACTAGGATAGGTTATTTGGTTACTTGATTATGTTTTATGCGGAAAAACTAAATGCCTATAGCATTAAATTACATTTTGAGAAGCAAAGTAAATGTTTTTTGAAAGCAATATTTGTGTTTTTTTGTTCAAACGTATATTTTCCAAGCTAAATGATGAGCAATCAGAAAAATAATAGCAGATTTGAATTTAATAACTAATAGGATATGTTTTATGACTACTCAAGAAGGTAATCATAACCTAAAATTAATAAATGTTGTTTTCTGAGAACAATTTATAGAGGTTTTTTTTTAAAACGTATATATTACGAGCTAAATGTTAAGCAATCACAAAAATACAAGTATATTTTAGTTTCTGACATCTAAATACATATTTTTGAACCTCGTAAGTGAAAGAATTGGTAAAAAAATATTTTTCACCACACAAATTGACACACCCAATTTAGCCATGCGAAAGGATTTTAAAAATGGCCTCAATTCAGAGGCATCATATCTTGCCATTTTGTTTAAAAATCCCCTCGGGGATTTTAATGTTAGCCATGCGTCTGTGATACCTTACTTAAAACGCTTTGAAAAGTTTAACATTTGGGAAATGGTTCCCACCCGACCTTTCCTAGAGTGTCGCCAGCAACGTGTTGGTTTTTGTAAATTATTGCTTATCCGAAAAAGTATTTTTTGGCACAGATTTGTTAATAAGGATAAGAAATAATTCCTTTGGCTTAGTTGTAGTATCAAAGGGGCCAAACGCGAACTGAATCCAAATACCTGTTAAATTATAATCAAACAAACACAGCTTAGCTCTACTACTAAGAACTATGTCGTTTACAAAAAGATTTGGACGAAAAATGCGCAACTTGACCGAGCACAAAAGGAGTCAACCTCCATCATGATAATGTTGCCTTCATACACCGGAAGTATCCTAGAAGCTAGTAAATAACTAGGTGGTCAGTAATTAGTTCACCCACTATATTTCCCTTATCTATGTCCTGTTCATGATTTGTTTAAGAGTTTACTTAATCGATTTGGCGGACATAGACATCAGCCCAGGTTGAAAATGACAAACTAAGATATTTTACATCAAAAAATAATGAAATTTATAAATATCGTATCCTAAGCTTTTTGAGTGATTGAATTATATTATCGAAAGCTTGCGAGAAAATATTGATGATTAAATTTATTGATAAATATTACTATTTTGATTTGGAAAGTAACTGTTAAAATCAGCCAACCTTTGGCCAACTGAATAGTTTCTAATTTAATTCATCGATCCTTACATGGAAAAAACCCTCATAGTTTGGACTTTGAAAATTGCTGGAAAGTTTGCGTCAATAGACTTTAATAAAAGCCATAAATGCTTTTCACTACCATCTCTGCATCTTTCGAATTGAACATTCTTCAAGATTTGCATGATTTAAACAAAAGATTCGAAAATTTTGTAGAAACTTGGTTGAAGTTCACGTCTTGATCGCCACTCGCGTTGATTGGCTGTATCATTTGTCTTTTCTGTTGTCCTACAGAAAAAGAATGGATATAAACTGTTAAAATAATAGGTAAAATTAAATAAATTTCGAACTATTTTTTCTTGTATATTTCAAGAGTCGTTATAGTAAATAAATTCCAGGAAGTGTTTTATATTAATGTCAAAAGGAAAATAATAATTAGATCGTAATCCCAAAAATATATTTTAAGTGGAAAATTATTTTTGCAACAGCATATACAGTAGGATGAAATAAGTATTCGAAAACCTTCATAATTAAATTATAATAGACTTCCAACACATTACACTTATTGAAGTTTACACAATAGATTTATAGTAATGTAAAGTTAAAAGTTATGTGTACAAAATGGCCTGAAACAGAAGTGATATTCACTAAAATTGAAATTAATGAACACAGGGCTATTAAAAATATTTGCACAGAAACATAAACCTAACGAATTTCCTTTTTAGGATGACATGAATGCCATACTATGAGTTGTGACGGTGCAAAAAAGATTCAAGAAGGTTCCACTAATATGTACTGGGGTAAACAAGAGCTCAAGAAAGATTAGAATTCCATTCAGTAGCTGATGTTCCCGCAGTAAAGTCGTTATCATAGTGAAGAATAAAGGACTCTCCAATGACCAAGAAAAGGGGGATCCTGAAGCTCCATACTGCTAGGTTCTGCTACCAGGAGATATCCGAGCAGCTGAAAATACCTTTCAACACCATTGATCCTGTCATTCTTAAATGGAAAAGTTTGGAAGCATCGACAACCTTCAACGTTCAAGTGCTCCTCGCAAGATTTCCCACAAAGATTCTCGAGTAATACTTAAGAAGGTTAGACTGCCCCTACGATGACACTTAAGGCAATTTAAGTTGACCTACCGGCGGTAAAAACGTCAGTCACAAAAAGAACCATCAGTAATGAACTGAACCGGCATGATTTTAACTCTCGCTGGCTAAAGAAGACACCTCTGTTTCTGAAAATACACAGAGCTGCAATGATGAAGTTCGCACGTGAATATTGATAGAAACCAGCTGAGTTCTGTGATAATGTTCTGTGGTCAGACGATTTCTACGAATACTTTTTTCACATCTGTTATAATTAATTTCAATTTTACGAATATTAATTTTATCTCATACCTTTTTGTGAAAAGAACTTTTAACTTTACATTCATATACATCTATGCAGTAAAATTCATGAAGTTTGATGGGTTGGAAGTATATTAAATTAAATTTTGAATGTATACGAATGCTTATTTCTCCCCACTCTAAATAAATATGAAAGAACTCAATCTCATAAATAACGCAAATTTGTCATTAATAGGTTTATCTTATGTTCTAGTGCTGTTTCTAATTAAGAATTAAAAAACAATGGATTAATTTTTCCTGTGTAAAGGCACTTTAGAACAGTATTTAATTAACTAAACAGTCCATCGAGGCATTTAATTCTTGAATGGTATAAGAATCAGATAATCTGGGTCTTCTAGTGATAAAGACCATCCTACTAGATCAAAATCTATACGAAATGCGTCATTTAGCTTGTGTTAACCAATGTTCAACAACAGCCAGAAACGTCAACTAGGATACGTTCCAGTTAATTACAAATTTTTCGAACATCATTGCAACGCATCTTAACAAAAGAATTGCAACTTCATCTATAGAAAATTCATATTACTCAACAATTATAAATTGAAGACTATCAAGAAAGAAGAAAATGTGCACGCGCATTTTGGCAATTAAGAAATGATCTGACGTTTACCCTTCGCCTAATCATCTCCGATCAAGCCCATTTTCACATTATCGGATACGTTAATAAACAAAATTACAGGTTCCGGTGTGCTGAAAACCTCACGCGCAGCATCTTCATGGACAGAATGTTACGTGTGGTGGCGCGGCTTAACCAGTTCGACAATCATTGGTTCCTACGAGGGGCAGTCAATAGGCTTTGCAATTCGGATATAAGGAAACGAGATATGAGGAAAAATGTTTTATTATTTTTCAATATAACTACCCTCGACTTCAATGCACTTGCCCCACTTGTCCCTGAGGCTTCGAATTCCCGACAACCAGAAATCTCCCGACTGCTGTTCAATCCACCCCTGGACGGCCAGGTGGACATCTTCATCGTCCCCAAACCAGTGTCTACGCAGCGCAGCCTTGAGCTGGCGGAATAAAAAGTAGTCGCTAGGGGCCAGATCTGGACTGTAGGGGAAATGGTTGAACTCCTCGAATCCGCACTCGCGCAGGGCAGCTTGTAAAACTCTGGCCTTGTGGACTTTGACGACGTTAAAATCGATCATGGGGCGTGAGGTTTCTAAGGACCCAACGGGCAGAGACCTTGGTCATGGCCAAATTGTCGTGGATGATGTTGATAACACTTCCCTGTGATATTCCAAGTTCTCACTCGATTTCTTCGACCTTCACTCGTCGATTTTCGAGGATCACCCTCTCCACACGGGCCACATTGTCCTCGTTGGTCACGTCTAACGGGCGTCCTGGACGGCGGTCATCTTCAAGGGACTCACGAACATGGCGAAACTCCCTATTTCAGCGAGCAATGGTTGCATAGGAAGGGGCGGTGTCGGTGTACACTGCAACCATGCGTTCATGGATCTCTTTTGCATTCTTGCCTTCCTTGGTCAAAAATTTGATCACTGCGCGGTGCTCAACCTTCTCCATTGTTGAAAGATTTGTGACTAACGATCTGCGATCAGCTATTTCTTCTTAAATAGACGAGGCGGGAGCGTGCGGCTGCAGTTCCGACTTGTCATAACCTGTCCTAACCCCCCGACAAACAGCCACCCCCCTTCCTCTGTTTTTCCCCACCAATTCGCAAAACTTATTGACCGCCCCCGTACTTCTTCGAGGATGCTGACCAAATAACAATGACAGTAATAGGATACACTTACGGAGAAATGAGACAAGATTATTTATTGACAGAACTTAAATCTTTGGATGTGCACGATTTGTGATTTCAAAAGAATGAGGCGACACTGCACACGACGAGAGAAACCATGGGAACACTAAGAGCAGCATTCTCTGATCGGTTATTTTTACGTTTAGGTAATGTTTCTTGGCCACCACCTCATTTTACCCATCCAGATTTTTTCCCCTGAGGATACCTTAAAAAAAAGGTATCCATAAATAAACATGATAATCTTCGAGAATTGAAACAAAACATCATTGAAGAAATTGATAAAATCAATTCGGATGTTTTGGCAAATTTCATGGAAAATATGGTGCAAAGAATCCACTTTTATTTTAACAATAATGGAGAAAATTTGAAGGATATTGTATTTAAAAAATAAAACCCTCTTTTGTCATTTTATATATCAGCAACTTTTATAGTTTAATGATTTTTTGTGCTATTAATTTGAAGTAACTTTTGGGCCACCAGTGATCAGCCACTACGCTGTCTAAGATCGCAGATAATGCAGCCCATGATGTACTTTCGGTACACACTTGACAGCGCAGACAGAGGGATATTAAATGTTCGCACTTTTCAGAAATGGAATTTCCTGTCCGTCTAGCAGCCACTATCATAAAACCTAACTTTTGTTTACACCTGCTTACGAAATGTCAGATCACAACTGATACAGGTCTGGGAATTTCCATGACGTCAAGTTATATTGCCCTCCATTACCTTTATATACTGCTATCCCATGACTTTTGATCTTTTGTGTTCAACACATTCATTTGGCAAAAATGGAGATTTAACTAAAATTGTTACATATGTGAATATGTTCTTATTCAGATTACAGAGGAGCAACTGATGAGAGAAACGCATACATACTACCACAAAGAAAAAGGTTTCAACGGCCTTGTCAGAGATCTTGGTCTCACAAACTCCATTGCTGAGCTTTTAACTTCGAGACTAAAGCAGTGGGATTTTGTAGATTATAGTGTGCAAATTTTAGGTTAGAGAAAGCGTCACAAGTGTTTTTCAAGCCTTTTTATACGTAAGGATGAGCTTTGATTTTGTCACAATGTGACAGGTCTGTTTGAGGCAATCGGAATCGCCTATAACCCCAACGAGTGGGACCTCGTCAATGACAGCTCGTCCAAGAGCCTCAAACCAGTGCTGCTTCATAATGGGAACATGTATCCATCTCTTCTCCTTACTCACACGATCCAGTGTCAAGATCTTGCTAGATCTATTGAAATATGATGAGTACGGTTTGGAGGTTATCGGTGACTTCACAATGGTGGCCTTCTTGATTGGTCTCCAAGGCGGCTTTACCGAGTTTCCTTGTTATCGCCTTTGAGACAGCAGGTACACCGTGGCACACTACCATCAGCGAGATTAGCCACAACGAACCGAGTTTAGTGTGGAGAGAAACAACGTCAAATGAGAGCCTTTGTTGGACCCCCAAAAAATACTGTTTCCTCCTTTGCACTTAAAATTGCGCCTTATGAAACAATTCGTCAGATCATTAGATAAGGAGTCTACAGCTTTCAAGTATCGCCAAGATATCTTTCCTAAGCTATCTGCGGCAAAGGTGAAAGCCGGGGTATTCGTCAGGCCACAAATAAAAATGATCTTGGAATGCAATGAGTTTCCTGAGAACCTCACTAGGAGGGGAAGAGCAGCGTGGGACAGCTTTATTGCAGTGATTTTGGGTTTCCTCAGTAATCACAAAGCCGAAAACTATGTAGAAATTTTTAGAACTTGGTGAGAAACTACGGCAAGATTGGTTGCGGAATGTCCCTGAAAGGTCCATATCCTTGACGGTCATCTTGATAAATTTAAATAGAACACGGGAGCCTACTCCATGAAGTTTGGCGAGCGCTTTCATCAGGATCTACTGGACTTAGAACGCCACTATCAAGGATCATATAATGAAAAGCTGATGGGAGACTATATTTGGGGGCTGATTCGTGAAAGTAATTTATAGTATAAGCATAAATCACGAAAAACTACTAATTTTAAATATTTTACTTTTCTTACTTATGTAATTCTAGAATAAATAAATGCTATTCGCCACTTCTTTCTTGACGGAATAGGTAAATTTCATATTAATATCATTATCCTGGACACAAAAGCAAAGTTTGAAATAAATAACAGTTTTTTTCATGTATTCTAGACACAAGCAAATAGAAAATAACAGTTGCTCCTCAAAGACAAAAACCGTGTTACACAGTGTAATCAACCCTTTCAAAAGCCGGTTTTAATCAGGATGGGGTTAGCTAGAGAACTTTTTAAAAGTTATTATTTGCATAGTTTAAATCTAAGTGAGTGTAGTTTGTAGAACTTGCAATAATTGAAATGAGGCTTACAAAGAATGTTTCCGTAATTACTTGGACGAATAACTGATAGAATTGGGAATGGGTATCGGTTGATGGTTGTTGGAGATATGATAGACAAATTGGTGACAGGATGATAGATTTAATAAATAGAATGTCTAGTGCACTTGTTAGAGTAATAATAAAGATACATAGGTTTTCTACGGAAAATACTATGTGTCAACCATATTTTTAAGTAATTAAATGTGCATAAATAACATTAGGGTGAGCAAAGAAGAAAGAATGAGTATGATTGTTTACTCTTACTGAGAAAGATTATGATGATGACTGTATTTTATCTGAAAACTGTGAGTGTTAGGAATATGGAAGTGTCTAACGACATAATTGTGTTATATAAGGATAAAATGTCTTGTCTTTGAATGACAAGAGACGAGAAAATTGGCAAAAATGGCTGAATTAAAATAGAAAAAGCTGTCAAAATAGGATCAAGGAAGAGTAATAATGAATGGCGGAATAATGATGCGAAACGTTCGTAGTAGAGAAAGATGTAGACGTACTAGCAAATGCTTCTATAATATGAGAAATGGTGTGAGCAAGATTTGTAACTGAACCTGGTCTTAGATGATTTGTTTCGAAGTTGAACGAATACAATTAGAATTCTGAAGGGAATATACTAGAGTCATGTTGGCTAAAAGTTACAAGTCTGCAACAAAAGGTAGAATTATAAAGAGAATTGGTCTTTTGGAGAGAAATAGTTGACCGAGAGTCAAAAAGATATTTTTTATAACAGGTTCGTATGGAAAGGCTGTGGGAAGTAGGGAGAATTGGGTTTCCTGGACTGAGATGAAATCTTACTATGAGCTACAACTCATTGTAGTCCATTACTCAAAAGGGACAATTTGACGTTAGAGGAAATATAATGATATGCTTTGTTCTAGATAGGGTGTAAATGGATTAATAAAGGTAAAGAGTTTTGATCAGGTAATGAAAACTCCACCTAACTAAAAAGGGAGAACGTGTCTTTACTTTGTCAACTGTGGGAGGGATTGTCTTTACTAATGAGCTTTCGGGAGAGATTTAGTTCGTTGAAGTTAAGTAAACCAGACCTACCTAAAAATTAACTACCTAAGATGCAGGAGAGAATTTCTAAACTCTTAACCATTGGAATTTATGTGGCCTAAAAGATACAAATACATTTTAAATCACTTTTGCAAAACAATTGCTATCCAATTCTGTTTCCAATAAAGAATTTCCAGATTCTTTGTTTATTTCAATTTAATTAAATTTATTCATTCATAAATTTAATAAATTTTTTCTATCGACTACAAAATAAAAAAAAAGTTGAATCGAAAGCTGAATCGTTTAACCTTTATCCTTATCTGAAAGTGCATATTTTCCTCGGTCATTTTGTAGTTGAAAAGGTCAAGAGTAGTCGAAGTGTAATCTTACTAACGTTTGGATATAACTGATACACTGAACACCACAATACATTCAGCGATTTTTCTGTATCGAGATCTTTGGCAGTAGATCATTTTTGAGATCAACGAATTCGTCATGAACATCATTAGGAATAGGAGGTATTAATATCAAGCGTGCCCTTGAATGGATTCCTCAGTAACTTCTCTTCTTCATCCTCTAATTCTCGGAAGTACATTTTAAGTTCACTTTCTAAAGATCTCAGACGATGAGTAATTTCAGTTTCAAATAATGGATCAAGCAAGCTTTTTTCTTGATTCTAGTCAAGAACAGTTGAAAGGTCTTCAAACAAAGCAAAACTACCAACAACGACTTTCCTTTTTCCTTTCTGTAACTTGACAAGAAATGCACGAAGACAATCCATCCGGTGAAACACATTTCTTTCCTTGCCCTGTAACTTGAGCTTTAACCTATTCAGCTGCTCAAATATATCTGATGTGTATGCAAGACGTGGCTCCCACAAAATCTCATTGGATTGAATCAAGAGAACAATTTTCCCTTGTATTTTTAGAAAGAATTGAACCTCACTCCGAAGTTCAAACAGTCGATTCACAATATGCGATATATAGATCGCATAATGTAAATAGTGGTTTTCAAATTATTTCTATTGATCGTCGACCGTGAATATAGGTGAAACGTCACATTTCTTCATAGATGAGATGCCAAAAAACATCGTGGGTTTAATATTTATGATTTAAAAGTACTTGAAATTCGTATGAATTTGAAATGCAAAATTCATTAATGAAGAAATAGGATATATTTCTGAAGAATCCTTTTTCTTGTAAACTATTGGGTTGAAGAATAAGTTCTTGCGGTTTTATTAAATTTATTCATTACCATTAACAATCTTAGAAAAACTTAATTTTTAATTGATAAAACTATGCAATTTAATCAATAATGTATTCTCCGTTGTTATTTACGACTTCTTCTCAAAGTTCAACTAGTTTTTCGATGCCTCTGCAATAAAAATCTCTGGATTTTGACTCGAAGAATTTGGCTAACCAGGTTCTTAATTCCACATCAGTATTGAACGAAACGCCGCGCAAATTTTCTGAGAGCGATCGGAACAGATGGAAATCCAATGGAGCCAAGTCTGGCGAGTATGAGGGATGCGGCATGATTTCCCAATTAAGCGTTTGGATGGCGTCTTTTGTCATATTGGCAATGTGAGGACGAGTATTGTCGTGTTGCAGAAGGACTCCATAACGTCGATGAGGTCGCTTTTGACGAATAGCTTCGACGAGTCGATACATTTGTTCAACGTAGAGTCCTGCATTGACAATCTCGTTGTTCGCAAGGAGCTCATAAATCATAAAGAATGATGCCTTCTCAATAACACCACACACACAGCATCGTCTTTCGTGGATGAAGTCCTTGCTTTAATCGTGGAAGTGTTTTTTTATTGGGGCAAAGACATTGTTTGCGATGGTTCATGTTGACATAAACACACCACATTTCGTCGCCAGTGATGATGAGGTAAATAACTATGTCCTTATATCCACGAATAGCCTTGTGACGAGCAAGCAAACCTGCGGCAATCTTGGAGCATGGAAGTTTGTTGCTTTCGCTCAAGGCGTGCGGAACCCATGCAGCGAGTTTTTGAACTTTCCCCATCGAATGAAGGTGATTCACTACAGTTTTCTGATTTTCATGAAGAAGGTCGTTCAATCGATCTTCATCCAACTTAATAGGGCGAGCAGAACGTTCTTCGTCATTAAGATTAAAATGACCATTTTTAAAACGTGAAAACCACCATTGAGCTGTCCTTTTTGATAAAGCATTTTCTCCGTACACAGCACAAATATCGCGACGAGCTTTGGCTGCGTTTGCATTGTTCCCGTCTCGATTGAAAATGGATAACAAGTGTCGAAAATGTGCCTTTCTTTCAACTTGACATTCCATTTTGAGGGTACAGAACAAAAATTAAATTAACAACTTTTAAATAAACCGCAATGACTTATTACTCAACTTGAAGACGTAGCCTAAGCAAAAGCCTAATAGTCTACGCTGTTAAGGGACGTAGCCTAACCTTTGCAAATTTTGCTCTCATTATTTATTATTTTTCTTAATATGTGCACAAATCACGTCAATCAAACTTAAATCAACACCCACATTAAAAAAAACGCAAGAACTTATTCCTTAACCTAATCGAAACATAGAAGCCGTAAAGAAACATTCCGCAAGGAAAAATACACTTGTTTTCTCATTTTCTTATTTCAAACAAAAATTATGTTAGTGTCGGCAGTATCTTAGGTATACGCAATCCCTTGAATAGCGCGGTTTTGAAAAACGCGGTTTTAATTAGCGCCACCCCCCAAATTTGAGACCCTTCATCAATATACGCGTGCCAATTTTGATTAGCGAGCCTTTTTTTTCTTCCACGCGCCATTTTTTTCCTCCGGTGAGCTTTGGCAACCCACGGCAAAGTCTTCAGCGAGGGAGAGTTGAAGCGGGCAGTCAGGCAGACGCCATTCACTCGCCAACCTTCATCTAGAAAATACTTCTGCCATACTTATTGCTCGTTTCCATCAGACTACGTACCTAATTTTATTTTATTTTATATATTTTCGTTTAATAAATTACCTTTAGAATTATGGACAAAAAGGAACATCTTAAACGTAAACACATCACTTTGGAGACTAAACTTGATATGATCAAACGATTTGATAATGGTGAAACCAAAGCACAGATAGGTAGGAGGCTAGGTTTTAGCAAGTCAACAATACGCATGATTTTAAATAAAGCGAGCGAGTATCTAGATAAAGGCAAAATTGCATCTACGTCCTCAAGCATGCAATGCACTAGAAATAGGTGTCCTTTGATGATTGAAATGGAGGATTTGCTTTTCATTTGGTTGGAAGAGTGCAATCAGAAGCGCATTCCTATTGATGGAAACAACATCAAGATTAAAGCTTTGAGCCTTTTCTATTTATTGAAAAAAAGAAAAAATATCCAGAGGATGCTTCCAAATTTCCTGCTAGTAAAGGCTGGCTCGAAAATTTCAAAGCTCGATCAGCCATAAAAAATATTAAATTATGAGGGGAAGCAGTCGAGAACATTCATAAATCATGGGAAGAAATTACAGAGAGCTGCATGAGGGCTGTTTGGCCGAATCTTTTGCCAGAGTGTGCAAACGATTTTGGTGGTTTCAACGATCGTGTAAACGAAGTTATTGATGAAATTGGTACAGTTGGAATAGAACTTGGCTTTGAAGCAGATTCGGAAAACGTTAGGAATTGTTGTAATCTCACTCAAAAGACTTGGTTGACGACGATCTTCTCGCAATTGACCATGAATATGCTACAAGGAAGAAGATGAAAAGGGAACAGGAGAAAAGGAAACGGCTTCTAAAGCTTGAAGAACTATTCAATGCAATTGAAAAGGCAAAAGAAATCGTAAGAGAAATTGATCCAAACGAAGAGAGAAGTATGAACGTTCGTCGTGGAATCGATAAGCAAGTTGATTGCTACCGTAAGATTATTGAGGAAAGGAAGAAATCTAATACTGTTCAATTGAAGTTGGATATGTTTTTTTGTAACAAATAAACATTAAGTCTTACTTTATTTCTTTTATTTATATCCCTCTATTATTTGAAAAATATAAAATGAGTTTTTAGTGAAAAAAAATATATGTAATTTAAATATTTTTGAGGATTCATTATAATTATTCCCATTGTTTTGCTTTACACGGTAAAACTCGGGGATTTATTAACCGCGCTAATCAAGGGATTTCTAACTCAGGCGTTGCTTATGTTAATTTCCTTTATGTTTGATCGGGCTATTGCCTCGTTATTTATAAATCTCATCGCTGATTGAACGGGTGCTATTAATGCCAACCAACCTTTGTATTCCTTTTGCATGTAGTGGGTGAACGCTGGGGAACTCTCTTTATAATTTGGGATCCTGACCGACCGCTAGCAATAATTTTACTACGCCTTAGAGGTAATGAGATGGAATAACCATTTCACTACCTATAGTTTTCTTTTTGCAATGCAAATTTGCCTATCTATTGATGTTTTACAAGGAACGCCTGAGAAGTGGCTTTCAGTGATATTTTAGGGGCGAAAATTCTTTTGCTTTGTAATATCCCAAGAGTTTTTCGATTTCTGGAATAGTCATCTTTGTTTGGCAAATGAGAGTGACCACAATCGCGAAAGTGGAAATGGTCTAGTGCGAATGACTGCAGTTAAAGCTTGAATGGGGAGAATTAGCTGTACTTTCGAAAATCATTCAAGAATCTAACACTTTTTCGAGTTAACTGATAACGTATACATATTTACATAGTTAATCATATTTGGATTGTTAATGGTACACTAATGCGGAATTTAATATTACGTAAAATCATGCAAGTAATTAAACTACAAAGTATTATGAAGCCTTGTTAGCATCATATTAATTATTTCAAGCTATGGAAATGGTAGGTATTAACGTATTGCACACTTTAATATTTAAATGTAAATAAAAGCTTGGATTAGAAAGACATTTAATGTTAAAAGTACAGAACCAATTTAGGAGCATAACGCTCCAACTTTCTGCCGTACAAAGACACAAAATATTGAGCTAAGAAACTATTTATTTTACGTCAAAAATCTAAAAACAAAGAACATTGGATAATAACACAAGCAAAAACAAGGAGTATTACCAAAGATATCAGGAGAATCTCTTGAATTACATAGATTGATTAGCTCTTTACCAAGATCCGCTTAGATGAAACCTCTTATTTTAAAACGAAATTTGCCTCGAATTAATTTAAATAGACCTATTCCTTACGAAGTATTTATTTTATTAAATACCTTTCGTTTCTAATGATATTTTTTCATACCAAAGAAATTATTATAGACAGTATTCTGGCTATTTTTTTAGCAGTAGATTATCGAATGTACTTTGTGACCTCTTAATGGAAGATTTCGAGCTTATACCATCTCAACTATTTCTTAAATGAAACCTTGGAGTTACGTATAGGATTTATTTGACTATGGTGAAAAGGTAATAGGTTTATAAGTGAACTTAATATCCTTCAGCCATCCATTTCATTTAAGTTAAAATAGGAATCAAATCTAAACGATGAATTTTATCCCAACTTAAATAAAAAACAAAAACTAAACCCTCCATCCATTGGATAAACGATTCTTCTACCAGGAATTGTATCGTCGCCCCCTACAACCCCCCTCCCCTTAAAACATAAATACACATTCGAGTGATTTCAATCTTTAAAGTAAATGTCTAATAATTACTTGTAGTGTAGAATATGTGATGAAATATTCAAAGGACGGATCGGATGTAGCCAATCTCAAACGGTTTACGAACATCAATATTCTGTAGGCACTGGTAATGAGTGGAAACCTTATTCATTCACTAACTATATTTTAAGAACTCGATTTTTTTGAGTATTTGAATAATAATTTCATCTTAGTTTGGTTATGACTTATGTATATTTTAAATTTTTATCAAGGTAATTTCTAAGAATTTCTTTAGAATTTGAACACACAAAATAGTTTAGTTCAGAAAAAATAAATATGATCATCCAATGCTTTAAAAGAAAATACAGCACAATTGGTGAAGTTCAGAAAATTGATCAAAATTTAATTAAGGCTGGTTTTTTATTTTATCTATAACTATTTTTCAGCAATGTGATTTATTGAAGAGAGGAAATAGTTTAGAGTTAATTTTGAAAATTATTATAATCGGTGAAGTTCAGGAAATTTATAAAAAATTAACTATAGCTGCTTTTTTTAGATTTTAGATTTTAATCTTATTATCGAAGCGCAAGCTCATCTGATCCTAGCAACGATTAAGGACAAACAAATTCCATTTATTTGTCAAACGACTGGCAAAAACGAAAGGTAGTAGAAGCCTTATTAATCTACTCTATTACAAACTTTAATCAAAAGGCAACATCATGTTTAATCGGCAATTAGATCGCTTATCATATGCCAGATGTGATTCACCTGATCACACTATTTTGTAAATATTCCCTCCCTACTACTTCCATAATTTTGAGTATTAATTTTTTGTAATACCTTTTGTTTGTGTTATTGTTATTTATACCTAGAAAGAGTCGCCTACGGCGATACTTTGATCATTGTTGTACATCTGAAGGATGGAGCCTAATGTTCCAAAACTGACTCTCAGTAAGAAGTGTTCTCATCAAAAGGTTTTAAAGTGGCTGTGGACATTGGCATTGGACATAACAAGTCAGGAAGTATAGATGGGAAGAGGAAAGGTAAGAGAGTATAGTGGTGAAAGGGTTTTGACAATGATAGTAAAGGTAAGTTTAGCATAAGTTTGAAGTGGGTATATTTCCCTGGTGGAAGGGTATCTCCAGTAAAAGCAGGTTGTATAGTAAAAATATAGCACGCAAGAGCAGGGGTGCATAGATCCCTGGTCAAAAGGGTAGCTTTGGCAATGTTAGTCTCGTGCTGTGTTGTTTTGGGGGTGGGAGAAAGCACTTAGATTTTATCTATGATTTTAACGAAGTTTACCGCCATCATTCACTCGTTGCTTGGCCTATAGTTGCGCGAAAAATATAGTAGGAGATTTATAGGAGGTGCAAAGGATGACCTGAGAGAGACCACCAGTTTCTTAGCGGCACTGGGGCCGTGGGCAAGTACTGCTTCTTCTGGTGTCAGTTGAGGTGGTGGTATCACCGCTGGTAACCTCCCCCCCCATTAGAGGGGAATTTAACTTTTAATGACTTTAAAAGTGGCTATCTGAATTTTGATTTAGAGCATTTAGTGATATTAATAACAAAAAAAAGCAATATTATAAAGTTATGGACATTACATATGTTTTAAAGCGTTTTTTAATTTTACCATGATTGAATAAAGTTTCAACGGATCTGACCAAGATTCAAATAACGATTGGGTTCTTCCTCATAAAAATACATTTGCTAACACATAAATTTCTGTGAGAGAGATCCTACGAGTAACTTAGCGAAGCAAATTTATTCACAAGAGCTAATTTATAATTAGCTTTTACTGGTGTAACTTTTTGGTGTTACTCAACCTCAATCCCCGCATAAATGAGATCCTTTTTAGGTGAGTGATGAGATGCACCAAGAATCGCAGGAGGTCTTCTATCTTGTCACTTTTAAAGAGTCACATGGATGGATGCAATCTTGAAAAATGTCGAGATCTCTGCATTACTTGCCCAAGGAAACTACTTCAAAAGCAACTGTAGAGAGTATAAGCCATGGCAAGTTATTTTCATGTAATACTATTCCAAGAAATAGAAGTCGAGTTTTTTCAACCCACAAGAAGTGTTTGGTTTATATCTAACCGACAATTTTTTAATTGACCATGGTTTTGAAAGGTGATAAACAATTTTCCGGGACTTAATCTTACTAATTATACTAGCAAGCTATTCGTTCCTGAAGGTTCATAGTTTAATATCAAAGTACAAACGGGTCGTGTCTATAAAAAATAAGAAAGTGCATCTTAATCTGAGCTCTATATATTGCTATAGAGCTGCAACTACTATACTGGTCACGAGTTCAAATTTAAGTTCTAATTGAGATGGTATCAAGATCACGGAGACTACATGTATGTCATAATCGAAGCACTGTAGAGTCTGTTTCTTGCCCCTTTGTTTCAAGTTCTCGATAAAAAATAACCTTTTTAAGAAAAGAAAAATCAGATCTTGTAGAGATGAACCATCCATGTTTTTTCTATCGAAAATAACCAAACCTAACTAAACCTCACCTAATCAACCTTATCTAGAATAGGCTAGGTTAGTTTAGGTTACGTTAGATAGGTTAGATTATATTAGAGTCAGTCCAAAGGAACAGAAAATCATAAAACCAAAGGAATGGACGAACATTTGTTATTCTTCACACAACACCACCCAAGCTAGAATTATGGAAATGTCCTAGGACCGGATTCACAACGTTATGTTTTGGGATTATAGAAAAGGTCACAATACTAAGTTAATAGAAGGAAGTTTCTATGAAGTATACGATAAAGGAACAATTAGTGTGAGTGGGTAAGAAAGATGGTTTCCGAATTTTCTCTTGGAATCTTTAGTCTAAAGGATGAACCCTTTTCAGGATGACAAGTGGAATTTGATCAAAAAATAAAAAAAACAACATTGTAATGAAATGCGATGGTAACTTTTGAATATCTGAAAAAAAAACAGATTCAATTCAATTCCTTTTACATTGTCATTTAAAGGAGATAGGCAAGATTTCATTTGGGGGGCAATGGATTCCTCACGCCTGTCAAAGTTATACTTGCAACAACGAAACAACTTTTGTTAATCTTTTCTTTCTCGACTAGAAATTAATCATTTTAGTAGGATTTTTATAGATGACGAAAAGTGGGTTATGTAAAATAATATTAATTAAACGTTCCAACCTTGGGTAAAAAACAATACCTACGGAAACAAGACCCTTAGCTCTGGAAGATGCCCGATCGCCTACCTTGGTGGCAGTCGCCAGTTTGCCCTTTTGAATAAAATAAAACAATCCCTATCTGAGGTAGGTGTGATGTGAATGGAATAATCAATTTTGAACCTCTTAACCCAAACGCATTATAATTAAAGAAGATGACAAAACAACCTTAATGAACTTTTGAAATTTAATTTAAACAATTTTCAGGAACATCCTTTTGATAAATTAACAGAAAGATCGAGGCTAAGTAAGAAACTGGTCAAAATTATATTGCCTTTTAAATAAATAATGAAATACTGTAGAAGTCTAAATACCACGTAAATTAGTGTACGCAGAAATACTCTGACACAAGCTGCGCGTCTCCTTCGTATTCCAAATTCACCTTTCGCCTCGAATTCCCTTCGCCCTTTTCGCGCCTTTGAGATAACCAAATTCGAGACGGCCGTTCAGGAAAATGTCTGCCGCTGAATGATACCTGCTAGCCGACGAAGGTCCGAGTTTTCGCACCTTCGTAAACTGTGATGTGGAGCGAAGGTGTGAAAGATTAACTTTGTCTGGCAGCAAATCAAAAGGTCTTCCACGCAGCGATCCGGATTTTATGAGAATTCGGTGCTCTCTCTCGATTTCTGCTCGTGAGGGAAATAAAAGGGACACGTCTCCCTGGAGTCAGGCAGAAGACCTTGGACCTACGTCGAGTGTGTGGAGCTCGTTCCACAAAGGAATCAGTTCGCTCGTTGTTAGAAAGAAACTTCGGGGAATTTGTGTGTGGCCGTCACGGTACTTGTAGGTGCCAAACTCATCGCAGGCCGCCCCATTCAGAGTCTGAGCTTACACAGGACCTCTCTCTGCGGATTACCCTCGACGTAGCTAGGTCATCGGTTTTGGCTACCCACTACAGGAACCGAATAATCGGATAGTCACTTCGAGGAAAAAGAAGTCCGATTTGAGCCACAGTTTGGCTCGCCTTCGTGATCCGGCATTGGATCAGTATATCATCGGTCTAGGATTACCTTCTTATTCGATAACATCGGACGGCTGGACTAAGTGTGATCATTGTCACCAGAAGAAGATCTTCACCATCATTCTCAAAAATACTTACGAACTCAAAGGTATCGTTAAAGTGAATTATCCCCTCCCCTAACTTCACCAGTTTATTCGTAACTAGAATTCCCATCCCAAGCCCATAACTTCGTGTATTAAAAGTGATTAATTCACTAATTAATTCAATAATAATATTCTATTCATTCTGTCGGGTGCCATTAAGACGCAAGAATCCTAGTGAGTAATTTTCAAGTATAATCCCCACGACATGTTTTAGACTTACTTATTCAGTGCAAAGATTAATTCTATTTATACTTATATACGCTGTTTCTTATTTCTAATTCATGTACATTAAAGATTATTTTTGTATCTGTTTGTTTAACTATTTTTGACGATCCTTTGGCAATTATTAAGCAATCCACTCATCTTAAATCTCAATATTACACTGGTCCACCCATGACTGGCTTTTATTGAGTGGGAACACCCTCAGGGGATCATTATCTTAATTTTGATCAAAAGGGAAGCACTGGGGTTATTCTTATTCACCGGAAGTGGCTACGGTAGGTGTATTGGATACACTTCACCTCCGCTTCACCTGGGTGCGGTAATAAAATATATGTCCAGGAAGTAGGACTAGGATTACCCACTCACTAAATCTCGACAAATACCTATTTAAATAAAATAACTTAAAAGAGTTGTTTGATGCCTAGCAATAGAATGATGATAACCTTAAAAAAGCTGCAATACTTCTATATAGGATTACTTCATATTTAAAGCTTCATTATTATTGATCTGACCTTTTTATTCGGAGATGATGATAAAAATTATTTCTTTGAACTTTAATAATTGTAATCATTTGGCCGAACATTTAGCAGCAACGATGCTATTATAGTGCAGATATTAGAGTGAGGCATATTTATTTTCTCATTTCATGATTTTCAACGCATATTTATCCGATGTCTACAGAAACTCAGAACGAGAAAACAGGCAGCAAAATTAATCAGCCAACGTTTTGGTCAAATTTATAATTTACGAAGTGTGGACACAAAAATGGCTCCTTCCCCTTGATCCCTTGCAAAACCAGAGTATACAACTAATATTCAAGTATGTTTCTTAAACTCGTTAGTCATATTACAAAACACCCCGTGGTATACCACAAATCCGTGTATGCAACAATACACGAATACAATTGCGTTCCTATATGTAAAGAAAACCCTAACGGAACCAACGAGGTTATTTGGGCTCACCACAGATTATTTTACGATAATTCTCTTTCTCAAAATCAATCGTTACTGTCAAATTTGAATAATTTAATATAAAAGAATAATTGGAGTTATATGCCAAGTTTTATTCGCACGAGATACGATTACTCGTGGAATTAAGTACCAAAAAGCATAAATGAGAGAAATCTTAGATTAGTTCAAATAATAAACCTCAATATATTATGAAGACTATCAATACAAAAGTTTATGGCAGTATGAAGGAGAGGACTTCCAAGCGGTCAGGCGGTTGTCTTTTTGCAGCCAGAAATGATAGTGAAGTAACAAGTAGAGAGACTTGTACGTAGCTATGACAACTTAAATGCTGTCTTCAAATTATGGTATGCCAGTGGCAAATTCTGATACATTTTGCTCTGAAATTTCTTTAAATGAAATTTAGCCCTAATTATAGAAATTTATTACAGCTATTTATGAGTGACAAAGGGCCACAAGGGCTCATCGAAGCCACCTCATCATGCTATTAATCAATACTATATATAAATTAGAATCACTTGGAGCCATACCAATCACGCACTGTCCATTTCCAAATAATTTGCATGTAGACCCCAATTAACTCAAACCTTTCTAATAATTAATTAAACTCTTGGTATTTATTAAAAACATGCTAAATATATTCGGGTTATCAACCTTATGGCATAAATTGACTCACCTATCCTTAACATTACTAAACTAGCACAAATTACAACTTAACTGATTAGACTTTTCCAGTAGTCAACTACTTTATTCCTGGAAGAGTACATTCGTTTAGGCTGCCTACATCTATCTTTCCTAACTTTGAATCCCTCTCCACAGAAATTTTTGCATCTAACTACAAGAATTCTATTCCCCTCAAGTTCTGTATTTCAAAGAAATGTTAAAACCTGGATCATATCATATATCATTAAACGTGTTTAAAAGCAAAGAATTCTATTTTGTGCAGTCTATCATCATAGCTTACATATCTTAGGACTTGGATGAATTTAGCTGCCCTGCATTACCTTGCTTCTAGAATATTTACATCCTTCCTATAATGAAGAGGCCAAACTTTCACACAAAATTCTATTTAACGTCTAACATATTTTTTACATACCCTATAAATTACTTCTATACTTTTGTTGTTACCATTTATGCTGATCATTCTCAAAATATTATTTTTACTCTATTTGGCTTCTATGCATTTACCTATCCTTTTTAGAGGCTTAGGTAATTTCACTTACGAGTCATCCTTTGAGTTAAATTCTTGGAGTCACGACCCTTCCATTTAGTACAAAAAACTGATTTTCGGAGGCCAGGATACACTACTCTGAACTTATAATTACGATGCATATCCGACTTCTCAGCCCAGGCCATTATTTCGAAAACAATAATTAAAATTTTATTTAAAAAAGACGACACCTAAGAGGGCCACCGGGCACAAGGTACAATATAAAGAGTGAATTATCGATTAAGTTTTCTGTGCTCTGAAATTATTTATTACGAAATGTGTACCGATATCTAATATGAAACGGAACCTTTCATCTTGCATTGGACTCTGGTTCGTTTATGACAATGTGCATGATGGATTTCCCTTTCATGTGCTCTTCGAAACTGTCGTCTTTGCGTAACGATGGATGAAACTGAGGGCTTACTGAAGATCTATAAGATTTTGATTTTTTAAAAGGCGTCTAATATTTTCCTAAAATCAGCTAGCACTATATTACGACGAAATTCACACGTAATTCACTCATGACTTGATATTTTCCCATTAATTTTAAAATGAGGAATCAATTTTAAAAGCAAAGAGAAGCAATGATGAAATTTTCCCTCTGAAAGAGATCCTTTGACAACCAACATACTTTTTCAAAACTCTCAACATCACACATACATTTATTACACATGGAAACCACCGTTGGCTGAGGGACAGAATTTTTTTCACTTTTTATCGACTGAAGTTACTTGATTGAGAGAAGAGATTAGATTAATACCATAAGCACTTGAGCAGAGTGTCACAATATTATCCTTGTTCGACTTAAAGATTGCAAGTTCAGACTTTGATTTAATAGAGAATGCAGCACGTCCCTTCTTCTTCATCGACTTTTAGCTTCTAATGGACCCTTCTCTCTGCGATTTTTTCTTATTCAAAAATGACTCATTTCTGTGCGCTTATCCCCAAAAGGCAAGCCAGTAAAAATATGTCAAAATACAACTTGTACGATATATTAGGTTGAGGAATATGTTCTTGCGGTTTTTTTTTAATGTTGTGTTGATTTAAGTTTTGTTGACGCGATTTATGCACATATTAAGAAACAATAATAAATGATGAGATCAAAATTTGCAAAGGTTAGGCTATGTCTCTTAACAGCGTAGGCTATTAGGCTTTTGCTTAGGCTACTTTTGAAGTTGAGTAATAAGTCATTGTGGTTATTTAAAAGTTGTGTTAATTTAATTTTTGTTCTGTACCTTCAAAATGGAATGTCAAGTTGAAAGAAAGGCGAATTTTCAACACTTGTTGTTATTCAATTTTAATCGAGACGGGAACAATGCAAACGCAGCCAAAGCTCGTTGCGACATTTGAGTTGTGTACTGAGAAAATGTTTTATTAGAAAGGAAAGCTCACTGGTGGCTTTCACGTTTCAAAAACGGTCATTTCAATCTTAATGACGAAGAACGTTCTGGTCGCCCCATTAAGTTGGATGAAGATAAATTGAACGACCTTCTTCATGAAAATCCTGGTCAATCGACTAAAGAATTGGCTGTACAATTGGCTTGTGATCAGAAAACTGTAGTAAATCTCATTCATTCGATGGGGAAAGTTAAAAAACTCGCTGCATGGGTTCCGCAAGCCTTGAGCGAAAGCAACAAACTTCAACGCTCCAGGATTGCCGCAGGTTTGCTTGCTCATCACAAAGCTACTTGTGGATATAAGGACAGATTTCTTCACCACATCATCACTGGCAACGAAATGTGGTGTGTTTATGTCAACATGAACCATCGAAAACAATGGCTTAGCGCTAATAAAAACCCACTTCCGAGATTAAAGCAAGGACTTCATCCACGAAAGACGATGCTGTGTGTGGTGGGATTGTAAAGGCATCATTCCTTATGAGCTCCTTACGAGGAATGAGATTGTCAATGCTGAACTCTACGTTCAACAAATGTATCGACTCGTCGAAGCTATTCGTGAGAAGCGACCTCATCGACGTTATGGAGTCCTTCTGCAACAAGACAATGCTCGTCCTCCCATTGCCAATATGGCAAAAGACGCCATCCAAACGCTTAATTGGGAAATCCTACCGCATCCTCCATATTCGCCAGACTTGGCTCCCTTGGATTTCCATCTGTTCCGATCGCTCTCAGAAAATTTGCGTGGCGTTTCGTTCAATACTGGTGTGGAATTAAGAACCTGGTTAGATAAATTCTTCGAGTCAAAATCCAGAGATTTTTATTGCAAAAGCACCGAAAAACTAGTTGAACGTTGGGAAGAAGTCGTAAATAACAACGGAGAATACATTATTGATTAAATTGCATATTGTTATCAATTGAAAATGAAGTTTTTCTGAAATTGTTAATGGTAATGAATAAATTTGATAAAACTGCAAGAACTTATTCTTCAACCCAATACATAAGGCCGGGTTGGTTGGTCTATCCTTCTAATAAAAAAAATAAAAATGCCAAAATATTTCTTGCTGATTATGCATTAGGTACCTAGTCTTTGTCAGCGTTCTTCTTTCTCTACAAATCTTTACACTTCACCAAGACTTCAATGCAATCCAAAATATCAACAAGATATCAAAATCTACATTTTTTTTTAATCACCTCGTTTCATTTCTATTAAAATTGCACGAAATATTCCTTGAATTTTGGCTCAGATTGTATCCAAGTATCATTTTATAGAACAACGGATAAAATACACAGTTCTGACGAAACTAATGTATATTTGAAGAAAACATGCAATCAGAAAGAAAGAATAAAAACATAATATTCAGTTTACAAATAACACTCGTTACGAATGTATGTTATCACTATCTCACGTGTATTGTGAATCTGATCTGATGATGTTACGTATTTAGAAGCATAGCGAGGCGAGTTAGTTTCAAATTATCCTTCCAAAAGCAAGTTGCCAAGTCGAAAGGTGAAGGAATGACACTGTTCGACATGTTTAGTCATTGCAATCGTTCAAAAGATGGGATTTCATGCGTATGATAAGCTTCCTGAGGATACTAGATCCAGCCAGTCGTAGAAGAAAACGCATCATTCTTGAAAAATCTATCAAAAGGAATAAATATATCACGATGCATTGGGTGCAGATTGTAGCAGCTGACATCTTTGCTTGCTCCTACAAAAGTTCCTAAGAATGCAGTTGGCATTTCCTCATAAGATGTACGATTTATTTCAACCAATAACAACCCTTTAAATCAACCAATCAGTGTCGACCTCCCTCGTTCCTTGCCTCTTTCGTGCTTACCATCTATTGTGTATTCTCTATCGGCCGGAAAAGGTCAGTAATAATAACGTTCCTATTAATCAGCTTACCGCATATTCGATATAACATTTAATTTACCCCCTTCCTATGCCATTCATATTACTATATGTAAACTAACTCATATTCCTTCCTGGCGTATCAAATAATACCCTTGGTGCACATTCTTTGATCACTCAATCAAATAATTAATTCATTTGTACTCATTTATAATTACTATACCCCATCTGTTCATTTTCAGTTTTCTCCTTACTCTTTATTATACTTATGTTCTGTTTCATTGTTAAGTTTAAAAATAAACCTTGACAAAATTACAATCATTGCTCGCCCTAAAACTTACCGGTTACCTCAGTTCACGCTTTTACTTGGGACGATTCTCGTTTTCTCTGTATTTAATATACTTTCCCGAGAGCTAATTCGCTCTCTGCAATCTATTCTTTCTTCATTCACAGCAAAGTTAATGACTGTTATCTAGGCTAACTTTGTCATCAACCAGTCTAAACCCCATATTGCTTTAAGATGAAGGGGCAATTTTAGGGAACGGCCGTTAGTTCACGACAAAGTCCCATAAACATGAAAATAAATGACTCGCCGACTATCACATAGCGCTTGAAATAGGTGGGACTCATAACAGTCAAGTGCAAATTCTAAAGCTGCTAGGATAGACTTCGTTACTAAACATGTCCTTAAAAAACGTGCGAGGAAAATATGGACAAAGATTTACGAAAATTCACTGAAACAAGCAGAGAAAAGAACAATGAGGACGAAAATTATGAACGACAAGCCTTCCGTAGCAGTAGGCTTTGCCCTTAGCCAGGGGAAGGACCAATATACACGTAAACAGCAAAACAAGAAGAATAAGTAAACCAGGCCAAAATAAAGACAAGGGCATGAATACCTGAAAGAAACAAATTACAGAGGACCAATGATAAAGGAAAACATAGAAATAATCCAAGGAGGAAACCATAAATATATAAAGAAAAAACAAGGAATTAGTAGTAACGAGACGTTTAAAGGTACCCTAAACGAAACCATCAAGCCAAACTAAATGAGAAATTGATAGAGAAGTAAAAGAAACTGACATGAACTACATCCAAAATAAAGAGAAGTATAATAAAAGAAGATATATCAAACAAAAAGACCAGTCAGTAACTTGGATAATTCACTCTCACTTCACATGAACACTTTTCACTCCCCTACCCCCCTCCCTCCAAATAAACACGCTTTTTTATCTATCTATCAACCTTCTTCTCTCATCTCAACGTTGAATTAAAGGTCGGGGAGATGAAAATAATCTAGGTTTAAAATGGATTTATCGTTATATGTGCAGAAACAAGAGATGTTGACATACTCATCATATCTTAGAGCAAATCTCTAACCTGCAAATGCCAGCACAACGCAGTATTATCTGCTGCAAAGTGGATAACTAGGTTGGCGAGCATTGGACCGAAGGAAGAACTGAAAAACGAAATTGAACAACATTGTGCATCGGCAAAAGTCAGAGAAATAGTTAAATTACGCGATCACATCTGTGTCTTCAAGATTACACTTTAATCCACCCAAATGGCCCTAAAGCAAGGACGGAAGATCTACTACTCTTCAATATGAAGATTTCATGAGATAATATCAAACAAGAAAAGTTTTATAGCATACAAATGTGTTTTGTATGCGATAAACTCGAAACACATAGATCATAAAACTGCCCAGAAAAGGAAAGCTGTGGTGGAGCGAATGAGCGAACTGTTTGACCCATGCAAAAGCGCACAGAAGTCGTGCCGCAACTGTAAGGGCGAGCACAAGCCCATGGCCCTAAATTAACCAAAGAGAAAAGAAATACTAAAGCAGAAAAGAAAACAAGAAAACAAAACAGAAAACGTACGCAAGTGCCGTAAAGAAAAGTGACGAGATGCCACTAACAAGGGCATCTCCTTCAGAAGCAAGAATAACAAGCGACCTATGTAAATGGTCGCATACTCATATTCATCACGCATCGAAGTGTGGTCAAATACGATTGCTACATCCAGGTTCTGAATGCAGTTTTAACAGCAAATAACCACTCGATAATCATTATGCAGGAAAATCATGAATGCTCATAAACATTCAAGGAATCCTTTAGCAAAAACGAGTCAAACAGAAATGCAGGCATAACAGCGACGGTGGAAGTGCCCTCTTTGGAAGAATCCGAGAAAGAAGAGGATGTACAAGAAGTGATGAAGTTAATACCTCTCCCTAAAGTGACGAGGCCACGTGCACTTGTACAAGGGCAACAAAGTGTAAGCAGAAAAGCAAGAAGCCTGGACACTAATGATTTTCCGCAGGCTAAGAAGAAGAAGAAAAACAAGAAGAAACACCATTAAATAACTATATCATGCAACAAAGCGCAATGAGGATTTTGGAAATTAACACAAATAGCTGCATGACGAAAAGCTTTACGCAAATATACTCAAGAAAATTCATGCAGATTTCATCTTCATTTCGGAACACGGAATCAACATGGGTAATGAACAAATGAATATTTGTAATTACGACGTGTTGATCATGAATTATTTGCATGTGCGATGTGATGGAGCCGCTATTGCGATTAAAAATGAATAAAATAAAAGCAAGGTAGGAATCGCGAAGAATCCTATCTCGCGATAAATTTCGAACCCGACATAGGAAAGATAGTCATAACATGTTTTAATGGGCTAATCCCATTAACAGAGTCATCGAAGAACGCACTATTAATAAACACGAAAGGGTGAATGAAGAGATAAATGAGGAAATCATTCAAATTATTATCCAGAAAACAAGAGCCAGAAGCATGTAGGATTTCCAAGCTCAGCTAGCCTCCTAGCTGACGAAGGCAAACTGCCGTTTTACTCATGAGGAAAGTGTTTAACACTGGAAAAGAAATATAAGATACCGATAATGAAACACTTAATTAAGGAACTTTGACTGATTATGACAAAACCTACCAAATATGAAACAAAGCTACCTATTAAGACAAGAAGAAACAAGAAAAATGAAATAAGAAAAAGATTACAAAAGACAAAAGAGAATAAACTAGATACAAAACTACTAAGTAAAAATTAAAAGATAAAACAACCGCAGACGTTGACTGCATATGCAAAAAAACATTAATGTTTTAACAACAAAAGGCTTTAACGCCGTTATAAGAACTAAAACAATAACTACAACGAAAGATCCTCAGAAACAAAAATATAATGAAAGCGATAAGCTTGATCACGAGGCGCCTTGCATCCCTTTGCAAATTTTCTACACTAACACCTATTTTCATCACTTTAATTTCGATCTCTCTATCCACACATGCTTTGGCCCCTTCCAGATAAACACATACTTTCATTCATTCGTAATTCATAAACGAAAATATCATGTATAATTTTAAAACCGAATTATTTAGACAATAAACAAATAAATAGAAAAATACCCCTACCACTTTGTCCACCTAACAAAAGATACCCACGAAAGAATATAAGCTCTTATTACGAAGGTTAAATTGAAAGAAGTTATTTTAGGTATCAAAAAAAGCCCCTGGAAAATCTAGGCTCACAAGAAAATATTTTTAGAAGCTACAAATTACATCATGTAGAGAGGCTTAAGAACTTATTTTATGCAAGACTTAATACCGGGTGTCCCAAAGTTGAGTGCGTATTTTGATTAAATTTAAAACTTCTATGAAGAATTATTGAATTATGTTCATCATGTTCAAATTGTAATCTGCACAAAGTTTTAGTGTTCCATGTACAAGGTGTCCCAAAGTTTTAATTGATTTTTAATCCTTTTCCTAATTATTCCTAATGGATATACAAAAAAAATTATGTTTATTTTTTTAGCTAAATTATGATCACAAAATTGTTGTCTTGGGCATATCAAGTCTCTGAGTGGCCTATCTAACCGAAGTTCTTGGTTTATTTTCAAACAATTGTCGAACTTGTTCAGTTTTATTGGGGTCATTCTTTTTCCGTCCTCTTCCTTTCTCATCATGATGGGATCCGTTTTTTTTTTAATTTGTTCACAAGTGGACGAATCGCGTTGTCTGTAGGTCCAGGTTTTCTAAACTTTCTTTGGAACTTTAATCGTACTTCATTAAATTTTGCTCCTTTGATACAAGCTATCACAAAAAAAATACGCTCCTCTGCATTAAATGATTCTGAAAAGGATTGAAACACAAATTCAAATTTTGGGAGACCCTGTACATGGAATTTTGTGCAGAGTACAATTTGAACATGATGAACATAATTTAACAAGAAATTTTCATACAAGTTTTCAATCCCATCAAAATACGCACTCAATTTTGAGGACAACGAGTACAATATACTTTCCAGATGAATATAAAATATCGTATACTCGTATGATCTTTGTCCCTAAAGAAGAAAAATCAGCCACGCAGGTGGAAAACTAAAGACCTATCTATGTATATTCCTGCTCTTTTTCATCCAAAAGATTTACAAAAATATAATTTATCGCAGACTAACAGAAAACCTAAATGAGAACAATCGCTTAAATCCCTAGCATTTCAGATTTCACCAAAATCCCCTTCTCTCTCATTCCCACCCTCCGAAACCTGTCAAATCTGATTCGAATGAGGTTATAATTTAAAGGGTAAGGAGGACTACAAGGGAAAGGTGGGACCAGGCTCCTTCCATAGCCCCTGCCTTGCTCACTCCGATGAGGGGGATCGGTCGATATGTTCCATTTTCTCTCTCTATAACATTTGTTTCTATTGAACGGAATCACTTTACTGAAATCGTTCTCGGATGCGAAGAGCTTAACCTTCTGTTAAATGAAGCAAAACTCGCAAGCGATAATGTGAAAAATTTTGAAAGTCCCAAATAGAGAAAGGATATATGCATCTGCTTTACTGATCGGAAGTCCTTCTGTTTTCAGTGGACGAAGTGGATACCCGAAAGTCGGAAGTTATCTTTATTTTCCTCTCTTTTTCCCGATATAACTTCCACTTACTTATTTCTCTAAAAGCAAGATAAAACAACCACCACACTGCTCATACCATCTCGAATGTAGGATGAAATGAACTCCATAAGGACATCCCGTTAGGAACATAAGCCAGAAATTTTGTCGAGGCCCCTTATAGTTTAGTTCCACATAAATAGGTAAATAGGGCTCTATAGGCTGTTAGGTAAGATCCTTTAAGATTTTACGTGAAAGTAAAAATTAATATCAATTCTAGGAGAAGGAAAACTGAAACAGAGTGCCAAGGAGCTCGAAAACAATCTCCCACTAGGGAAAGTTGTCAGTCTAGCATGCCTTCAAGTACCTTTTCAAACATTAGACCAAGATAAGAAGTCAGACAAAGAAAAGATCTGTGATACCCTCTTCGGAAAATTGAAAGTAACACTAATAAGTCATTGGCATCTAACATGGCTACATCGGGATTTGCAACGCCGACAAGGACTTGGAGAAACTTTTATACAAGGAATGGATCATGGTACCATAGAAAATTTGGGTGGTGCCCAAATCGCATCTACATCCAAAAACACTGCAAACAGAAGGGAAATCTGCTGGAAATTTGATATATAGGTCGGGCCGCACGATAAAAATGAAAAAGACAATAAATATGAGAGAATACAAATAAGCGAAGTTCTTATATTTTGCCACTGCCATAGATAACGAATACTTGATTGGTAGCTCAAAATCGGGCGATTCCATAGTCGGGCTAGCCAGTAAAAAACAAAAATCCTTCTCATTTCTTTATTTTTAAAGATATTTCCCCCAAATTTGTCTTTTGGCACCCTGGGACCAATGGACTTCAAGCTGTCAAGTTAAATTTTTATTTGACGAGCAGATTCGGCGTATCGAACGAAAGTGTGACTTATTTAATGAAAAAGAAAAAATAAAAACCTTATATTTATAACTGATGTTGGTTATATTCAATTTAATTTTATTTAATAAGGCTGTGTACAATAGGATTCTTAGATACTACAAGGTGTCTACTAATATCAAATTTCAAAATTACATAGGTTTTCTAGGTACTTAAAAAAAATAAATGGCAAAATCTCTAATTAAAACTGTAATGAAAAATGGGTATATTACATTTAACTACAAACATATTTCAAGGTATATTCTAATAAATGAAATAAAGTTGGTAGCATCAATTAAAGAAAAAAGAAGAAATCCCGCCAGGGCCCACACCTGACCAATCTAGCAAACAATTATATTCCCATTAGGTATCATTTAGCTAGACCCCGCATTTAATTTTTTTTTATAACTTTATAAATATTTTTCATAGCCCATGGTTAAGTACCGACTATTTTATTCTGAAATAAGTATAATAAAGTAATAGCTAGTAAGAATTTAAGGTGTGGACACCCTGTACTAGTAACCTATTTCATGGTTAACCTGTATTCGAATATCTACCCTACAAAATAAAGATACATAAACAATGTCAGTGGCTATGCACACTCAAATTGACTTAGGACTTTTTCTCATTAAAAAGTTTCTTCTTCTTGTAGTCACTTTTACTCCTGGTAGCTTTCTCGGGTGCATCTGGATTACCTCTTTTTTTGACTCTTCTTTTGACTTTTGCATGGGCATGACTGTTAGCTTTTGACACCATATTTTTGCCCATGACATAGAAGAGTGTCCTGGCGATGGCAAAAAGAACGGTGTTGACCAGGCTGCAACCCTTTTCACAGTCCAGCAGGGACATGCATAAGTCATTGCTCATTATTTCCTGGTAGACACTAACGAACACTTCTTCTAAAGAGTAGACTGCCTGGAGCTTGGCCCTCCTTTCCCCTGGTGTTGTAATCTCCTTGAAGACTTCCACGGCCATCATGGCCATGTGGATGCACTCGTTTGAGGGGTAGAGGAGACCCCCGCGATCCTGGAATTCAATCACCTCTCTGAAAGTCTCTGGTAGCTTGTCGGGGTCGGCCACCTGCACTGAGTGCAGAAGGGTGTTGCCTTCTAACAGAACCTCCTGTCAAGAAACACACTTTAGGAGGCTGCGGGCCTTTCTGGCAAAGTAATACTCCATTTGTAATCACATGAATAACAGTACAGTATTATTAATTAGATTTTATTGCTGTCTTTGACTCGTGTTTAATAAATTTACCAGGCAATGGCTCCGCCACTTTCCTCTACGGAGGAAACTTGCACTTCGCTAATAAGATTAAAATTTGAAACTGCCCAAAAAGCAGCCATGGTTAAATTTTTATAAATTTTCTGAACTTCGCCAATTATAATAATTTTAAAAAGAAACTCTAAACTAAATTTCAAAATATCACGTTGCTCAAATATAGTTATAGAAGAAGACATATATAAATAAATCTTCTGAACTTCACCATTTGGCTTTTAAAAAATCCGCAAAATTTCGATACTTATATTTATTTCTGAACTTCACCATTTTTTTTTATATTAAAAAAGAATTATTAGAAATAACTTTGATAAAAAACATAAGTCATCACCAAATTCAGATTAAATTATTATTCAAATACCCCCCAAAATACATTTCTTAAATTATAGAGTTAGTGATGATAAAGGACAGTAAAATATAATTTTACCGTAATAACTAGCCAGAGATGATTTGATCAACCCAAGGCATCAGTGAAGCTGCAGTTAAGGTTGTGTATCGTAGTTACAACAATACCATAGATTAGGGTTGCACCGATATGCCAATTAGCCGATAACCCATATATCGGCCGATACCGATATATCAGCGCCGATACAAGGTTAACGAAATCAAAATGAAAAATATATATTTGAGAATATTTTTTGCCGAATGGAGGAGCTATTCCCGTATAAAAAAAATATGTTCAAGGACGCCATTTATGACAATTCTTGACGATCGCAATCTTGTTAACCCTAATCGTCCTCGTTTGTTTACAAACGTATAAAATACTATAAATAATAAAATCATTCGATAATAGTTAAGTTTATTGTAGCGTGAATGCACTATTAATTTAAATTAGTGTATTATTTACGTAATTATTGCTATAACTTTTAAGTTATTTTATAAATTAACGCGTGCATTGTGAGACTTAAGGCTAAGTTTGCAATTTCTAAATCATTATAGCGTCCCTCCCCAAGCAACATATATTTATCACATGCTGGCTTCCATTATTTAACACACATTATAACTTATTCACTTAAATAGCAGGAGTTCACATCTTCACTACTTACAAGTACTAGAGCTAACAAGCCTACAACGCTAAATAAATACAATTAACATATGATTTCAAAACTTTTCAAGAGGGCAGCAGCGTCTCACCCAAAGTAAATCGTAACAATGACTGGAATCGCCCCCTGGCGGGCATAGCGGCAAACAACTGCGCTGACTTATCGCCCGACTATAGAAGAAGCAGAATCCGGAATTTGGTGAAGCTACCAATCAAGTATTCCTTATCTATGCCCCTGCATAAGTATAAGTGCACAAGATAGTGTGTGCCACGAGAAAAAATGGCATCTAAAAGAAAGAAATAGAAATACTTATGTTTAACGTGAAGATTACCATGGAACGGAAGAAGCATATTAACATCAAAATATGCTTCAGGTGTTATAAAATGGATAAACACATTACCAGACAATGTACCGGAAAAAAATAGTTGTTTGGAATGCAAACTAAATGATCATAAAAATCGAGACTGCAAAGAAACTAGAAAAACGTGAATGAATGTAATTCTTCTAAATAAGAAGAAATTCATGAAGGAAAAATAATCTAAAGACGAAGAATAATAGAAAAGAAATGCAACTTAGGCTGGAGTCGTAGAAGTCACATTTGAACAAATGAACGAAGCTCAGGCTCCCCTCAAATTATTCTAAGGAAATTACCTACATTACTGATGTGCATTCCATACTCGCAAGGCATTTCATTAACAGTACAATGCTAGATTTTAACGGGATGAAGAAAATGTAGTTCACTGCGAACAGCTCTTCATCCGTAAGCCGAAAACAACATAGTAAAAATATTTACTACTCATTAAGGCACAAACGATTAGAAGATAAGGGAAATTGAAGTAACTTCCGAAGAACCGAGTTAAGATAAAAAAAAACCCGAGAAGATCATGGAGGCATCAGACATTAACCTAGTAATATTCGTTAGCTAAACATTATCTCTCCCACGAAGCAAATACAAGATGACAATAGAAGTACTGAAAGAAGGCAAATTTAAATGGCTTTCTAAGGGAAAAACCTCGGATAAAGAAGAGGAAGAGATAGAAAACATATACTCCAGGACAAGCTACGTCTTAATCATGGAGACTGCGTCACCGCATAGACTTCAAAATATGAGGAGGGATAAATTCAGAAATTGATCAGAAGCAAGAAAATGATTCATCCGTCAGAATAGCAAAGACAATTAAGAACTTAAATAAACATAAACAAATAAAGTTAAAAGAAAGTGAAGTCTGAAATTACTGCAAATAAATTTAAATTGCTGGATTGGTAATCGTCATCATTAGGCAATATATTGAAAGAGACCAACATACTCGTAGATATAATACTTATGTCATTAAGTCCACTTGATTCCTTTGGGAAAGGCGAGGGAGAATGATGAAGGGGCGACTGGAGACACTTTCATGCCTCCCTCTCCAATATCCTCCAAAAGTCAAACCATTTACGGAATCAGTCAGATCGAATCGTTGGCCGCTGCTAAAAGCTTTTCTCGAAGAGGAAAAGTCAGAAAAACCCGTAATCAGTAAAAGAGGAAGATTTCGCAGTTCAACCTAGATTGAAGAAATACATGCCTTCACTGATATGTTTGGATATTTCTCAAGTTTTCTGTGGACACGTTAGATAGCTAGATAGGAATCCTATCCTTAATTTTATTTATACTCATTTCATCTTCAAACAACATAACTCGACCAGCACTGCAGTCAGAACCACTTAAAATTAGGGCATGGGAAGGTATATAAGGACGAATATGCACGTAAAAGAAAAGGAACTTCCTGTTTTTCAGACTTTTTCAGATTGTTTTAAAAAGAGCGAAAATACTATAGATCGAGGAGGAAAGCAACAATAGAGCTCCCTGGGCTGCCGTGACTAAGGAAAGAGAGGCCTGAAACGTCAGCTGCAAATGAAAGAAGGTAGTCATGAAAGCCTTCGATTAACACTCAAGACCATAGAGCAAGAAAGCAAACACGATAAATAAAAATTATGTGAAGCACTCTAATGAAAATTCAGGGTCATTCAAATTGGCATTTTGGAAATTCACAGTTGATACGTGGAAATCTACAATAGTGAAAGCGATGTAGAAAATTTAAAAACATCGAAAGTGTTTATATATTGGAAAAAATAGTAGCTAAACCTAGAATTCTACTCCAAATCAGAGTTAACAAGATCCTCGATTATCGGAAAGTAGATATATAGGCAGACTCCCAAAACAAAGAGGAAATTAAATAATAAAAAAATCCCAAGCGTACCAATATCTGACCTTCAAATTTAGAATCGTCCCTACTTATTCAAAATAGTGTGTGTAACATCAAGGATGACCAATACATGAGCATATGGAAGGAAAGAAGCATATCAACATTGGGATAGGCTTTAACTGCTACCAAATGGAGCCTTATACGACGAGATAATTTACCGAATCCGAGTACAGCTTCAGAACTACTTAAGATAAGCGTGCGTGGCCAAGACTATTGGGAAAACACCCCAACAAGAAAAGCAGAAAATGATTCATCTTACGAGGATAGCCAAAACTAGTACAAGAAGAAAGAAAAGATGACTGAATGTAACACAAAGTGGATAGATACCACGAAGTTTCCATCAACGAGAACTACCTACAGCCAAAAGTAAAGAAACAAGATGGTATAACTAAATCTCTGCGCAAAGAAATATGCATGAAAACAGCTCTCATCGCAGCAGAACACAACAACATCCCAATAACACGACACCAGACACTTTCTTCTTAACAATAGATAGAGGAAATGATGGATAAGAACGAAAAGATAACGAGACATACGGCCAAATATTTATTCTTGGCTTAGGCTTGCATGATACGCGCTGCTAAACATAAAGAAGGACGATACGAGTATGAAGCATCGTATAGAAGAACAACTAAGAATATATGTGATAGCTTCATAGCAAAGAATAGATCAAGAAAGAAGCACCCCAAAATTGGAGGATAATCAGCAGGACGAATGCAAAGCCTCAAAAAAAGTAAAGGTAATTGCTAAGATTAGCAGCCCCTGATTTCAGGCGCGATTTTTGGGCTATTTTGTTTAGTTTTTTTTTTCAGCTATCCGACTGGCCAATAAGCGTAGTGTATAATATACTGTCATTGACCAATTATAATCGTTTATTTTTCCAAAGCTTTACTTTCTGTTTGTAAATATTGGGAAAAAGTATGTTTTGGCGGTATTTTTTATTTTTTTGTAAAGTTTATTATCGATCTAGTTTAAATACTCTACGCCTGCCACCATGACGTGTTCTTTTTTTTTATAAATAAAATAACTTTTTCTTCTTGTCAAGGAATTTTTTTGCCAAACGAAGTATATAAAAAGCTTTTTTTAGAAATTTTTTGGGCTCCTTTTTATTTTTTTTGCCTCTATGCAAACTATTAGTTGTGTCTCGTATAAATACTCGCGTGAAAGCGTTACGCATCAGTTTTATCGAAACGGGTAGTTCGTGTTGTGTATGTTCAATATCGGTCCACCATCTACATAGGTTTGATTTCCACTCATCCCGAGAAAAGTAAAGATTTTTTAGCTAGCCATCAGTTACGAAAAAGCAAGACCGAGTGCCCTACTTGTAAATCTGAAGTGACGGTTGGTCAGGATGTTTTCCTCCCTTGCCGTAAATATTTTGTTACCGAGACTGGAGCCAACACTCAAAATATCGAGAGAGCCTGGAGAGATACGAGACACCATGTTCCCCACTATGGACGGAGAGATGCCCATATGGACGGGTATCTCGCAACCTCTCTTCTCATTAAAAAATATCCCTGCATAAAAGAGAGGTTCCACGCATTCCGGGTCGCCTTCGCAAAATTAAACTCACCGCCTCGAGGTAAATAATTTATACATTTTGAAATCTCATGTTTGGCTTTCGAATTAGGAATATTACGAGGGAGGATGGGGAGGAAGCCCACATTTACAAACTGCTAATTTTTTTAATTTTTTTTATTCTAGTGTAAAAAAAACGAAACGAAACTAGAGATCTAAAAACTATAGGCATAACAATATTTAGTATTCGACTTTTGCATTCAAATCTGATGTTTTGCTCTCGAATTAGGAATATTAACAGTACAAAAGTGCCTCAACAAAGGTTACTTTTTATTCTCCTCTTGGTAGAACAAAGAAGTAGCTAAAAAAGTAGCGCAACAATCCAGAGGCTGTTAATCTTAACAATTACCAAAGTAAATTATCATTAAAGAATGACCAACGGGATCAATTTTAGAAAGTGAAGGTAGTGAGCCGATACAAGAACTTGTTGTAGCCCATTGAAAGGCAGTGTTCTCAATCACTCCTGAAAAGAATGCGATATTTAACCCTTAAATTGATGAATTGGGTGATGAAAGTCCAGGCGCCAGTTTTCATACAACACGGGGAAGAAATAATGCGACCAAGAGCCACAGTAATAATATAAGAAGTACAAATGCCATTAACTTACTCAAGCAAAGAACACCAGGCCCCGATGGCATCACTAAACTCTCACTAACCAAGGCACCTGACAAGATAATAAACGCTGCCAAGAACATCTACAAAGCGGGCCCAAAAATCAGATACTTCCCAGACGACTACAACCTTGCCAAAATAATCTTTGTCACAGAATAAGGCAAATCACCTAATCTCCTCACTAGCCACATACGTATATCGCTTCTAAATTCTATAGAAAAGGTTTTATCAAATGTAATGAAAAAATAAGAAATAACGAGAACCAGCTCAGATTACATAGTGAAATATGCAACATAAAGGTCCTTGGCAGAGTACAAGCCAACTCAACCTTTGACTCCCGATTACACAGACAAAAATTTAACTAGGAATGGTGGGGGAATCATAGTATACCTAAAATTATAGTTCAAATAAATCGAAACTAGCTCACATAGAGCTAAACCCGATAAATTAAAAAAAATAATGTGATTTGACCTACGAGATATAGACTAGTTACCCCAAATAAAGAAAAATTCACACAATTAAACTCAAAATACAGAACACGATTAAGAATACCAGAAAAATAGACCAAAAGTAAAGTTCAAAGCGAAGTGAAATTGTAAGGTGCCAGGCGCTAGTACAACAAAGTGAAGTCCAAAAAATGTCGAAATAACAAAGCAATGGAAAATTTAGTGTAATAAATTCTTCTATCTTTTTAACTAAAAAAGAAGGTATGGATAGATTAACTCATTATCTCTTAATATTATTTATTAATTCTTTATCCTTTCACATTCTTCCTTTTCCTGTCTAATATTCATCTCCCGCCGACCTTTCTTCTCTGGGGCATGAAGCTGTAGGAGGGAGGCGACTGGACCCAGCGCAAAAGAGCCTTGAGTTTGCCACCTGCCTCACTAGGCGTGATAGGAAAAGAAAAGGTGCCCTGGGTTCAATGCCGCTCTCCTTCTTAATATCCAATAAAATTCCAACCTTTGTATCCATAAAAATGACCAAGTGTGGTCGAAAAACCTTTTGGATTAATAATAGAAAATAATTTAAAGGCTCATTTGCATCATTGACAAGAAGCTCAATAATACATAATTGGCTGTTGGTTTATTGATTTTAATAAATTATGTCCTTAACATAGCCACCTCCAAATATATATATATATATATATATATATATATATATATATATATATATATATATATATATATATATATATTTATATATATATGATAATAAATCCACTGTGGAGGAGCGTAGTATATATTATCTAGAGACCAGTTTCGGGATGGAGTTTGTCATGCCAGACTCAGTCGAACACTAAGAATACATGCAGTCACACCAAGCGTACAATATATATATATATATATATATATATATATATATATATATATATATATATAGTATACAGAGATCAAATTGGAGTTACTAATTAGGGGGTGTGCATTTAATTTCCTTAAGGATATCTTTTAAGATTAGATCTTTGACCTACGAGTATTGGCTGCATTTGAATTGCCCAACCGAAAGGATAAAGTTGAGGATTTCATCTATAATGGTGGATTCACTGACCGTTTTTAGCGGAAGTCCTTACACGGGTAGATTAGTTTGGCCTGTGGGAAGTCTATCGGAAGATTAAAGTTATTGGTGTATGTGAAAAGACTAGAGGCTGTGTTTCCTATCTAACGTCTCTTCTGTGTTCGTACATTCTCTTATCCAGATTTCTTCCTGTTTCGCCTATGTAAAATAAAGGGCAGTCAATTTCTTTACAAGGGATTAAATAGACTCATGCTTCGTTGGTTATTTATATAAGTGTGGTGGTAGGGAATGATTTTTTAATGTTCGAAGGGTATTTAAAAGTGGTGCAGTTAGGGGAAAAGATATTATTTAAACCTTTCAGCAATGGAAAAAATGGAAGGGAGAGGCAGTTTCTTTTAGTATGTGGATTCCTACTTTTAGGTCAATAGAAATTTGACTTGGCCTTAGATAAGCATTCATTGATGATAAGGAGGAGATATTTTAGTTCTATAAATGTACAGGTGGTGAAAGTAATTTCATCGGACAAGAAACATGGGTCACAAATTCTAAAAGCTCTCAAAAACCTATCATTACAAGAGTAAAAATAGAGGTAAGCATTGGAATTAGTGGTTTCTTAAACAACCTAAATAACCTACACCCTTTTATAAAATTCAAATTTGAATGTGAAAATAACACTTGTTTACCTTTTCTCCATGTCAAAATTATAAGAGTAAATGACTGACATACCTTCTCTGTATATCGTAAAACCTCTCCTCCTCTCGTCCGTAATTATGTATACGGCGGAGTTTAGAACTCTCTGAAGTTTTATTACATTAGTCTTAAGAACTATATTCAGTTGTATTGCCGGATAAAGCAGAGTTGCTTTACAGAGAGCGTTATAAATCTTAATTTTGTTTTTCCTATTTAGGCCTCTGAGTTGGAATAATTTCGGAAGAATTACCTTCGCCATGTCTATTCGTAAAAAGTTTCTCCTCGGAGGTTGGTACCGCGTCATTATTGTTAGGTTCCCCGTAGTGGTCATTTCGCTAATTGCCAGATATTCTTTATCTAATTCATTTAGTTTCATAAATCTGACATTGTTTCTTTTCACAATTGCGACGCCGTCAAAGTTAACATCATCTGTATTCTTGGATATTACTGTATAATTAATTATTCTGATTTTATTAACCTCTGTGTTTATATAAATTTCATTTTATATTATACTTTCTGGGTCTTCTTTTAAATATGCGTTGATTAATGAATGTCTTTTTCTCGTTCCAGCCTGCAACATTGTGACGTATAATTATAATTTTTTTTCACCGAGCCATTATTTTGATGTTTTTTCTTTCAAACTTAATTTATTTTCTGCTTTTCTAGATTCCTTAGTGATGGACGATTTAGCTCAACCGTTCCGCTTTTTCTTAAATTTTTCTCTGGTTATTAGGCGACATAGTTCACGGGGAATAAGGTAAATTGCCACCAGTAATGAGTTTGTAAATATCTATCTCTGTGTACGGACCTTCATATTCATAGTTAAAGTATCCTTTCTTTAACCCTTGAATTAATTCTTCGTTGTTCCCCGGGAAGGATCCCTCCTCCGACGAGAAGTACCTCAAGTTAAGTTCTTGTTTCTCCTCTCCATCTTCCACGGTGGGTTCGGCGGTGGATGCTTCACTCGCTACTTCTTGAATTTTGGCTTGGGCTGATGGATTAATCACTTAACGATAACTTTCCACCGAGGCTTCCTATGTCTACATTACTTCTACAGTACGCTGTTGCCTTCTTTCCTGTTCTATCATCTCTTGATTCCACTCCATTTACAGGCTGTGTTTCCGGCTTGCTGGCGGCTTGCTGGCGGCTTGCTGGCGGCTTGCTGCCGGAAGACTCAGGTTTGTATCGTACGCTCAAGATATCTGCTGACGGAGGATTCTCGGGGAACCACATCTCTTCGAGACCATTATTTTTTAACATCAGGTTCAATTCTTTCGAGTATGTCTCCGGGCTGGCTACATTTAGTACAAGTTTTAGAGGAGCTACATTGAGTATATTGCTTAAAAAAAAAGAAAAAAGATTTTGAGTTTGAAATGAAAATTATTGTGGTAAATTTGTCGAATGAAAATTTTATCAGTATTAACTATTTAATCTGTTAAAAAGTTTTAGGTCATATATATATATATATATATATATATATATATATATATATATATATATATATATATATATATATATATATATATATTTAGGATAAATAAGCAGACTAAATTTAGGAAGTTCATTACTATATTATAACTTCTTGGTACCGACGTTTCGGGTAGGAACCCATTCTCAAGGATCTGAAATTTGTAATATATACAAACATAAGAATTTTTTAGATAAGTTATCAGATATTTATAAATTAATTATATAGAAAATGGGAAGCAGCAGAGGTGGTAATCTCCAAATTATAAAAATGCAGGGCTTTTAACTATTAGGGAATATTTTTTTATTTTTAAATAAAACTGAGATTAATTAGTTTTGGGCGTGTTCATTGTAAAAAGGGAGAGATAATAGAAATATTTAAAAGATAGGGGTTGCTTTGGGGGGAGTATAGTTGGGGTGTGTAATTCGTGGGTGATTATAGTTGTAGTAAAAGTAGAATTGAGCTTGTGGCAGAGTTTAAAGTGGGGTTTTTAAATCTAATATATAGACATTCCAGTGTACGTAGTTGTTTTTCGTTGTTTGCTGTGTCTTTAATTGAACAATTATTTAAGTTTGGTTTATGGTGTTGATGTCTGTTTTCGTAGTGTATTTGGATAGGGGAGAACTCGATAGTAGTGAGTGGGGCTCCAGTTCTATTGTTGATGCCTAAATGTGCGCAAATAAGGGTATGTAGTGTGTGCTGTGTCGATCCTAAATACACCTCGGAATTATATCTCGAGCAGTTGAATTCATATATGATGGAGGGTCGAAGCATCGTTGGTATTTTGTCTTTAATGTTGTGAAGATGTTGTACTTTGCGTGTGTTATGACTTCTGTTTTTTTATCAAAGTTATTTCTAATAATTCTTTTATAGTATCAAAAGACAAAATGGTAAAGTTTAGAAATAAATATAAGTATCGAATGAATTACAAATGATGAAGTTCAGAAAATTTATTTTTATATATCTTCTTCTATAACTATATTTTAGCAACGTGATATTTTGAAAGTTGGTAAATTTAGTTTAGAGTTCCTTTTTAAATTATTATAATTGGTGAAGTTCGGAAAATTTATAAAAATTTAACCATGGCTGCTTTTTCTTAGATTTTAAATTTTAATCTATGTAGCGAAGCGCAAGCTCCCCCCCCCTCGAGGTTGGGAGTGGTGAAGCCATTGCCTGGTATATATATATATATAATATTAATCTTTTATGAATGCGAAGCGAAAGAATGATGGGATAGAATGAGTCACGCAGCAGCGGAGTGGTCTAAGGAGTTTCTTTAACTAAAATAAAAGCGGTGTCTTCTGCCTGGGTGCTTGGTTTGATCCCCACCCATAGCAGGGATTTTCTTTGTTCTATGACTCATGCGACCTCATAATTCTCTCGTGTTCATAAAAGATACATATCTCAAATATGTATAGTGAGGTAGCCATTTTGATTACATAATATATTACAATCAATAGATAAATAGGCAGGTATGCATTATTGAGTGAGTTTCTTGGCGAATGAGAATGTGAGGCAACAATCTGACCGGGCCAAAAGTAGTTTAGGTCATCTACGTGATATCAACTGTTCATCTGATAGGCTCTTTGAAGCCGAATCTGAGATACTTTCCATTTTCAGCTCCCCAAAGATTTTGAGAACTTGGTGGCGGACAAATTAAAGAGATAGTGGCAGAAAATTCAATTAGAATTGAGGACACTACTATAAATCGTTACCGAGCAAAATATACCTTCTAAAATTAGATACTATCTTTAATGATACCGTGTCAGTGAACAGAAAAGCGAAATAATTAGGAAATAATAGTGTGCAAAAGTTGCAACTATCGTAAATGAGCTCGAAATCATAGTCTTATCAAAATAACTTTCAAATCCATTGAAATTGATTTTAATTACAAACACATGGTCAGCTTGGTTTCTACATAAAAATTTGCCCGGTTCGAAGAAACTCAGAAGACTCTATGTCACTTAGTGTGGGATACAAATGCTGCACTGTTTAGAAAAACAACACCCCAAACTGGCTAATCCACTAAAAAATATTACAATTAGAGTCAGTTTGTCCTTTTTCGAAGATTTGGCGCAGCACTTGAGAAAAATTCACCAACCAAAAACGTGAGCATAAAGCATTAGTAATTAGGTGCCCAAAGGCGATAAAAACCTTAAAGCAATAGAGGTGAAAACTAGAAAATAAAAAAGAAGAAAAATAACATACGAAACTTACCGAGGCAAATAGTCCAGGAACCAAAGTTCTAACCTTGCGGTTGAAAATGTGGGCAAGGAGATCATGACTCTCATCAGTATATTCATCTTCACAAAATCACAACCAAAAGAGCTATAAAAATAACGGTCCGAAAAAGAAGTTATAACCCCACCCCCCCAAACAATTGCCCAAAGATCTATTTAAATAACAATTAAAAGATGACAAAGAAACCTAAGAAACGGATATAGAGAGAGGGAAAGGAAAATAAAAGAACCACAACCATATGAAAACAGAGAGAGAGCAGCAAATTGTTAGTACTTTCATAGATTAGCTGCAGGGAAGCGAACTCTAGCCCCCTCATGAAAACGACCTCTTGCCGATTATAACGAAGGTAGCATTTTTCGAAATATGCATATTTAAACGAGGGCTCTAAAATGTACAAGTTTTCCACCGACAAAAAATACATGAAAACAACCGCCGCGTTAATATACAATTTTAAATGGACTGCGAATGTCCAACCAATAAGGACAAAGTAGAAAAAGAACGCTTACAAAAAAAAACAATCGGGCCAAGAAGACAAATATTTTCTAGGGAATGTGGACACATTTAAATCGATCAGATACATCCAGCTTACTCTTGACATAATATAAATGTGATAATAATTCAAACAAATAAATATCAATTGAGAATTAATACGTTAATAGGAAACGTTATAAGAATATAAAGTAACAAATAAAACTGATTATAAAGTTAGTAATAATCCATATAATATACAAATTATATAATATTAGGTTAAAATGAAAAAATAATGTATATAAAAACAATATCTTAACCATGAGTAATCTGAGCACTATTATATTTAAATCTTTAAAATCAAAATTTGTAAAACTCAAATGACTAATAACATGTTAATGAAAATACTTGAAAAAATTAATGAAGCAAGTTAAAGAAATAATATAGCAAATGATAGATAAAAATTATTGTTAAAACATGGAGGAGGTAAATATCAATTGAGAAATAAATGTCTTCTTAAATGGATGCAAAACGCGGGTAAAACCCTTGCCACATTTTTATTTGCTAACAAAACGAAAGATTGTGGCCTTTCATTAATTCCAATTACACACACACACACACACACACACACACACACATATATATATATATATATATATATATATATGGTGCGGTTAAGGTAATGGCATAATTAGACAACTGCTCTGCTTCAGGTCCAGCAGGTGATCCTATCCTCCTTGAACTGAAAGACAACACTTAGGGATGACCCATCCATCAGCCCAAAAAAGCTGATTTCAAAGACACGCCTTTATGTCGTCTCGTTTACCGTCACAGAAAACTGTTATTATTAATATATTAACAGCGTTGACTGAGCCAAAACGCTCGAAAGATGGAAAAATATCCAAGACAAATTGGTGCGGTTAAGGTAATGGCATAATTAGACAACTGCTCTGCTTCAGGTCCAGCAGGTGATCCTATCCTCCTTGAACTGGAAGACAACACTTAGGGATGACCCATCCATCAGCCCAAAAAAGCTGATTTCAAAGACACGCCTTTATGTCGTCTCGTTTACCGTCACAGAAAACTGTTATTATTAATATATTAACAGCGTTGACTGAGCCAAAACGCTCGAAAGATGGAAAAATATCCAAGATAAGTGTTGTCTTCCAGTTCAAAGAGGATAGGATCACCTGCTGGACCTGAAGCAGAGCAGTTGTCTAATTATGCCATTACCTTAACCGCACCAATTTGTTTTGGATATTTTTCCATCTTTCGAGCGTTTTGGCTCAGTCAACGCTGTTAATATATTAATAATAACAGTTTTCTGTGACGGTAAACGAGACGACATAAAGGCGTGTCTTTGAAATCAGCTTTTTTGGGCTGATGGATGGGTCATCCCTAAGTGTTGTCTTCCAGTTCAAGGAGGATAGGATCACCTGCTGGACCTGAAGCAGAGCAGTTGTCTAATTATGCCATTACCTTAACCGCACCAATTTGTCTTGGATATTTTTCCATCTTTCGAGCGTTTTGGCTCAGTCAACGCTGTTAATATATTAATAATAACAGTTTTCTGTGACGGTAAACGAGACGACATAAAGGCGTGTCTTTGAAATCAGCTTTTTTGGGCTGATGGATGGGTCATCCCTAAGTGTTGTCTTCCAGTTCAAGGAGGATAGGATCACCTGCTGGACCTGAAGCAGAGCAGTTGTCTAATTATGCCATTACCTTAACCGCACCAATTTGTCTTGGATATTTTTCCATCTTTCGAGCGTTTTGGCTCAGTCAACGCTGTTAATATATTAATAATAACAGTTTTCTGTGACGGTAAACGAGACGACATAAAGGCGTGTCTTTGAAATCAGCTTTTTTGGGCTGATGGATGGGTCATCCCTAAGTGTTGTCTTCCAGTTCAAGGAGGATAGGATCACCTGCTGGACCTGAAGCAGAGCAGTTGTCTAATTATGCCATTACCTTAACCGCACCAATTTGTCTTGGATATTTTTCCATCTTTCGAGCGTTTTGGCTCAGTCAACGCTGTTAATATATTAATAATAACAGTTTTCTGTGACGGTAAACGAGACGACATAAAGGCGTGTCTTTGAAATCAGCTTTTTTGGGCTGATGGATGGGTCATCCCTAAGTGTTGTCTTCCAGTTCAAGGAGGATAGGATCACCTGCTGGACCTGAAGCAGAGCAGTTGTCTAATTATGCCATTACCTTAACCGCACCAATTTGTCTTGGATATTTTTCCATCTTTCGAGCGTTTTGGCTCAGTCAACGCTGTTAATATATTAATAATAACAGTTTTCTGTGACGGTAAACGAGACGACATAAAGGCGTGTCTTTGAAATCAGCTTTTTTGGGCTGATGGATGGGTCATCCCTAAGTGTTGTCTTCCAGTTCAAGGAGGATAGGATCACCTGCTGGACCTGAAGCAGAGCAGTTGTCTAATTATGCCATTACCTTAACCGCACCAATTTGTCTTGGATATTTTTCCATCTTTCGAGCGTTTTGGCTCAGTCAACGCTGTTAATATATTAATAATAACAGTTTTCTGTGACGGTAAACGAGACGACATAAAGGCGTGTCTTTGAAATCAGCTTTTTTGGGCTGATGGATGGGTCATCCCTAAGTGTTGTCTTCCAATTCAAGGAGGATAGGATCACCTGCTGGACCTGAAGCAGAGCAGTTGTCTAATTATGCCATTACCTTAACCGCACCAATTTGTCTTGGATATTTTTCCATCTTTCGAGCGTTTTGGCTCAGTCAACGCTGTTAATATATTAATAATAACAGTTTTCTGTGACGGTAAACGAGACGACATAAAGGCGTGTCTTTGAAATCAGCTTTTTTGGGCTGATGGATGGGTCATCCCTTAGTGTTGTCTTCCAGTTCAAGGAGGATAGGATCACCTGCTGGACCTGAAGCAGAGCAGTTGTCTAATTATGCCATTACCTTAACCGCACCAATTTTTCTTGGATATTTTTCCATATATATATATATATATACATATATTTATATATGCTTTAAATATCCCAAAGGAAAATAAAACACAGAATAAGCCCAAGCACTTTCATGTTTACATAATCAGGGGCAGAAAAACAATAGAATAGAGAAACAGTCATGAACAGAAAAATGTGACGTCAATCAAACATACTTACGAACAAAGACAATCGTTTTCCTTCAGTAGCAAGGTAAACTATGTTAAACTTGCGAAATCTTTTGTTCATCTTGAAAAGCATGGGAATATTAGCGTCAATGATGTGAAATTATGTAAAGAGGTTGTCTATTCTTCCCTAAACCGTATAACGGACCTATATATTCTTCCACGACGGTTTGTTTCGTCTGTTCAAAATCTGAAGAATAACACTTCCCTGTTTTTCAATGAAGCCAATAAATCTAATTCAGTTTTAAATTTGGATGGGCAAAATTACATCACTAAGATGGATAATCTACTAAACAATGATTTTACTTACTGCAAATTGAATAAAGATCCATTGGCCTCTACTATAGCAGTTTTTAACAAGAAGCTAAAAAGTTGCATTAAAGATAAGGACATATTGCGTAATTCAGCTGTGTCTGCCCCTACATTACTTTATTTATATGGGTTAGCCAAGACTCACAAAGAAAATATCCCCATGCATCCGATCATAAGTTCTGTAGGTTCTGCTGGTTATAAATGATCAAAATGGTTAATTTCTTTATTGAGCCCTCTTTTAGGCAGCCTAACCTCCGCTTATATTAAAAAAATCATTGTGATTTCATTGATAAACTCAAGCGGCAGACGCTTAACTTCAAATTTAATATGATTAGATTCTATGTTGTCTCCTTATTTACAAAAGTCCCTGTGAATGATTTTCTCATGTGGCTACCGGAAGCACTTGATCAAATTTCTTTGCCCATTCTTACACAGGTTTGCATAGATTTAATCAAAATTTGCATCTTAAACTCTTCGTTTAGTTTTAATGATAAATGGAAACTCCAACGTTTCAGCATGGATTTGGGAAACCCTCTCTCCCCGTTTTTGAGTCTAAGTTATTAGCCCCCATCCTCCCCCAAATTTCTATTTGGTACTGTGGGGGAATTCCACGTGGAATTTCTTTTCCAGCATGAAGTGACGTCCATGCGTTAAAAAAAATTCTAGAATTTGGTTAGGCTTAAATTGGTAAGCTCCTCCTCCCCCCCCCCCCCATCCACAAGCAGGAGCCTCGAACCGCATCCACCCCGGATCACCTTTTCGCGGGATAGAATTGCCTGGGCGTGAAGGTTCGAGGCCATTCGAGAGTAGCGCTGGCCAAACACCCCATGTTTCCCCCCACTTCTGCGGGGGAAGCCTCGGATATATAGGGCTCGACTTCCAGTTTTGAGATACAGAGTTGAGGAGTCCCGCCAGGATCCAAGAAGCATTTTCCCTAGTTCACGTGCGCCGAAGCACTGATCTCCATATTCTCGCGCGTTGGAATTCCCAAGGAGGTACTGTCAGATCGAGGGATAGCGTTTTCTTCCCAACTCATGGAATATGTCGGCAAGCATCTGATTGTAAAACCTTTGTTTACCACCTCTTACCATCCGGCTGGGAACGGTATGTGAGAGAAATTAAATGGGACCCTCAAATCAGTCTTTAAAAGGCTCTGCATTGACCAACCCTGAGAATGGCACCGATACTTGCCGGTTGCCCTTTTCGCGTGCAGAAAGATCCCTCATCGAACCCTTGGATTTACCCCTTTTCAGCTCTTGTATGGACGGAACTTTCGCGGCTCCCTCAGCCTCATGAACGAACACTTTACTAATTCCCAACTGGACGACGAAATACAGACCTCCTACTCTTATCTCCTGGATTGAGAAAAAAGTTAGAAGAGTGTGCTGATCTAGCCTATAAGAATGCGGACGTAAATTTAGAGAGGTATAAGACCTACTTTGACCTTAAGTTACGAGAACGAAAATTCAAGCCTGATGTGGAGGTGCTGTTACAACTTCCCACGGGAAGCAACAAACTCCTTAGCCAGTGGAAGGGACCCTACCCCGTCCTTGAAGCTAGAGACCCGTGGATTACCTCATCCGTACTCCGGCGAGAGCGAAGGTTTTCCCCGTGAATATGTTAAAAGGGTACCACCGGCGCGCAGGTACCCACAGCTTTGTAGCCCCAGACGAAGAATCCCCGTTGGAAGCAACATACCCCGCTGGCCCCCTCAACGTCGTCCAAGTAGTTTGTATTGAGTCAGATAATGAATATCCCCTTCCGTCACTACTCTAATTTCCAAATCCATCTGAGGAGACCGCACTTGATGTCTGCCTCCGGCTAGCTTCCTACTCCAAGAGTCAGCTGCAGCAGTTTCTGAGCGGATTCGACGATGTCATTTCTACCACTCCCGGCTGCTCTAATCAATTATAGCACGACTTTGTCCTTATGACCCAAGAAGCCGTCCGCTCCAAGCCATATCCCCTCCCCATCCACCTTAGGAAAGCTTTCAACGAAGAGGTGAATAATCTGGTAGCGTTGGATATAATAGAAGCCTCAGCGTCCGATTATTGCTCCCCCATTGTTATGGTTCGCAAACGCGACCACAATTTCTGTATGTGCATCGATTTTCGCAAGTTGAATTTGGTAACGGTGTTCGACGCAGAACCCATTCCCCTCATAGATGGAAATCTCCATTTTGGGGGGGAAATGAAGTTTATTTCCGAATTAGACCTATGTAAGGCGTACTACCAAATTCTCCTTCGTCAAAAAGCCCACAAGTATACCCCCTTTCCCACATATAAGGGCATCATGCATTTCAAACGACTTCTCTTTGCGCTAGTCACTGCATGCAGCCATTTTAACAAAATGATGCAAACGATCGTAGACGGGCTGCCCCAGCTCTCTTTTTATTTTGAAAACCTGCCCTGCTTCAAAAAAAATCCCGGGATCCCTTCTCGTGGGACCCCGAAACTTCCACCAGGTTCCATCAGCTACAGAACCAGCTAACGTCTGCTCCCATTCTGAGGCTCCCGAACCCGATTAAGCCCTTCGGCATTAAAACCGATGCCAATGATGAAGGAATTGGATATGTCCTCCTTCAATATGCTGACAAAGGAGACAGCCACCTGGGGGCTTACGCGAGTAGAAAGCTTTTACCACGCGAGCAAAATTACTCAGTAATAGAATGGGAGGCCCTGGCAATAGTCTAGGGGTTACCAAGTTCAGTATGTACTTAATAAGAAAGCCTTTCGTAGTGGAAACAGACCACCGTCCCTTGTCGTTTCTGACAAATACAAAAAGTCAGAATGGGCGTATCATGAGGTGGTTGCTGATACTCCAACAATATCAGTTTGAAATATTGTATTTCCGCGGCAGTGACAACTGTGTTGCAAACAATTTGAGTCCTAACTCGGTGGCAGAAGAAGCAAACGGCCTACTAAATTAAATAACTGTAAATATGGTATTTCTCCTATAACCTAGAGGGTAAATGCTTGGCAAAAGTTTGCCAATATTATAATCCCTTTTGTATATATTATCTGATTAATGTTCTTAGTATGATTTTTTTTTGTCCACTAAGTTGTTCAGTCATTAGTCCCATATTCATGCATCCATTCAATTGCATCCTTTTGTTGGTTCCACTAAAATGTCGCCAATGTTTTCCGGGGATTTTTGTAGTTTAAAATTGTGCAAGTTAAATTGTCTCTAGAATTGACCAGTTTAAGGCTTATGTCCGTAAATTTCCAAGAGCGCAGATTCACGTTTTTTTGTGTGTGTATACCTGTCGTAGCAGGTCAGAATTTCCCTAGACCATAGCTAATTCTAGTTCGACGGGTTGGATGATTCTTTCCTTCGCAACTGCTCTGTAAAACATCATCTTTCGGATGAGAGATGTGTGGGGGAATTCCACGTGGAATTTCTCTTCCAGCACGGAAGTGACGTACATGCGTTAAAGAAAATTCTAGAATTTGGTTAGGCTTAAATTGGTAAGCCCCTCCCTCCCCATCCACAAGGGGTGGTCCATCTCGGACCACCCTTTCGCGGGTTAGAATCGCCTGGGCGTGAAGGTTCGAGGCCATTCGAGACTAGCGCTGGCCAAACATTCCATGTTTCCCCCACCCCTGCGGGGGAAGCGTCGGATATATAGGGCTCGACTTCCAGTTTTGAGATACAGAGTTGAGGAGTCCCGCCAGGATCCAAGAAGCATTCCCCCTAGTTCCAATTCAGGTGCTTAACAACGAAGCAAAGTGACGGCTAAACTTTTCGTGTCGTTGGAATTAGCCCAGCCAGTGAGGTATTTCCATTTCACGATCGCTACCGAGCGATTTTTCTGACTCCACTCATGAACTCTTGTAGAAACCCTCCTCGCGATCTCCTGGTCTTCGGATGGCCAAAATACTCTCCCCTGGACCCGACGTTACCGCCCCCACCCCCTTGGAGAACCGTCATCACGTTAACTTCCCGCTCAGAAGCTCCGAGTACCCTCGCCCTCACGTTTATTGCCTGCAGAAGACATCCGTGAAACCTTACTCTGATGTCTCACCCGGAATCCTCCGTAAGCCAACCCCTCCCTTCCCTCAGCAACCCATTTGAGTTAATCCTTCCCATTGGTATAGTCTCCTTCTGTAACGCTTTAATTTATAATTTCAGAGTCTGATGCATAGCTCTGCAATTCCCCCCCCCCCTCATTTACCAATATAATTTTGCCCATTGATTCTCTTATTTTATGTAATTAAAATTATATTTTTGAACATGCCTCTTTAAATAAATTTGAGCTGTGCCATTGCCCAAATTTTACCTGACCTCGTTTTGCACTCTATTCTCGCTGCTCCGCGCGTCGAAACTCGTGGCGTTCCGCCCCTTTGTCGGTTCACCTTTAAGTTATTAGTCCCTTCCCCATAAATATAATATGGTATTGATATAATATAATGTCATACCACGACAGATACCATTATGTAGATGATGTATTTGTATTTGACCTATTGACCTATTGGTGCCATAATTAACCTCATTCCCTTAAATAATTTCACTCATGTATTAGAAGAAGCCGGAGAAATATCTTCTTTAGACACCATGTTACCCCGTACGCCGCAAGGTTTTAAGTTTTCGGTTTTCCGGAAGACAACTCATGTTTCGTCTGACATCCATTATTATTCGAATCATCCGCAAAAAACTAAAAAATCAGCTTTTATTTCTTTGTATTTGCGTGCCTTTAGAGTATGTGATCCCGAATTTATCGATGAAGAGTTAGAAGCAATCAAAATCCTTAGTAAAATGTTAAATTATCCATCTTATTTTCTAAATGATTTCCTGCGCAAAGCTAAAGAGTTGTTTTATGGAAATAAAATTAAATACTCATTTACGGGAAATAATATTTTAACGCTTCCTTTTAATAAACACTTCTGTCATGCTCTGAAATTATTAAGATATTTTAATGTTAATGTTGTATTCTCTAATAATTCCACGTTAAAAACTTAGTAATTGAAAATTCTCCCCCAAATAAAATCGCCTGCATTTATAAAACTCCGTGCAAAACTTGTCTTAGTTTTTACATAGGCCAGTCAACAAAAAGGTAGATGTGAGAACTAAACAACATAGGTACTGTTGCCAAACGGGGCAAACCTCAAATGCTCTGTTTATTCATCAATCTACTTTGAACCATCAAATAGATTGGTCTAAGGCGAAATCCATTATTTTTGTGTTCAATTTTATTGATAAAAATTTAATGGAATAGGCCATGATCAAATTCTTCCATAACATTAATTTCAATCTAAGTTAGAGTCTTTTTAAATTAGATAATTGGATCATGAATAATATTTGTTTACAATATAAATTTAATTTGTTTAATTGATTTGTATATTGTAATTCTGCGGATAGGCTATTCATTAGTTCGTCAGTTGGTTCCCCCCCTAAAAGATTGTCTTTGTTGGTCAGTATGTTTGAATGACGTCACCTTTCTTTGTTTATTAACTGTTTCTCTATTTCATCTTTCTTCTGCCCCTGATGAAGTAAACACGAAAGCGCTTGGGCTTATTCTGCGTATTATTTTCCTTTGAGATATTTCAAGCATCTTAGATCACGTTTTATTTGGTGATTATTTTTGCATATATATATATATATATATATAAATATATATATATATATATATATATATATATATATATATATATATATATATATATATGTATATATATATATATATATATATATACGAGGCCAGTCAATAAGTTTTGCAATTCAGATATAAGGAAACGAGATATGAAGAAAGGTGTTTAAATATTTTTCAATATAACTACCCTCCACTTCAATGCACTTGCGCCACTTGTCCCTGAGTCTTAAATTCCCGACAACCACAAATCTCCCGATTGCTGTTCAATCCACTCCTGGACGGCAAGCTGGACATTTTCATCATCCCCAAACCGGCCTCTACGCAGTGCAGCCTTGAGCTGGCGGAATAAATAGTACTCACTAGGGGCCAAATCTGGACTGTATGGGGGATGGTTAGGCTCCTCGAATCCGCACTCGCACAGGGCAGCTTGTGCAACTCTGGCCTTGTGGAAAGGGGCATTGTCGTGGAGGAGCAGGACGCCGCGTGGAAACTTGCCCCACTGCATCTGACTGATGTTCTTCTTCAACCCATCTAGTTCCTCGGCGTAATATTGGCCTGTGATGGTCCTTCCACGAGGCGCATAGTCCACTATCAACACTCTATCAGAATCCCAGAATATGGTGGCCATGATCTTCTCGGCTGAGGGTTGGGTCCGGAACCTGATGGGGGTCGGAGATCCCCTGTGCTTTTAGGCCATGCTTTCAAGCTTGGTCTCTGAATCCGAGTGATGGAACCACGTTCCATTACCTGTCACTATGCGTGACTCGAATCCCGCCGGGTCTTGGTTGTACAGGAGCGACAGTTTCTCCAAACTTTGACGACGTTGAAGTCGATCATGGGGCGTGAGGTTTCTAGGAAAATAACGGGCAGAGACCTTGGTCATGGCCAAATTGTCGTAGACGATGTTGATAACACTTCCATGCGATATTCCAAGTTCTCGCTCGATTTTTTCGACCCTCACCCGTCGATTTTCGAGGATCATTCCCTCCACACGGGCCATATTGTCCTCGGTGGTCACGTCTGATGGGCGTCCTTGATGGGGCTCATCTTCAAAGGACTCACGACTATGGCGGAACTCCCTATTCCAGCGAGCAATGGTTACATAGGAAGGGGTGGTGTCGGTGTACACTGCAACTATTCGTTTATGGATCTCTTTTGCATTCTTGCCTTCCTTAGTAAAAAATTTGATCAGTGTGCGGTGCTCAACCTTCTCCATTGTTGAAAAATTTGCAACTGACGATCTGCGATCAGCTACTGCTTCTTAAATAGACGAGGGAGGAGCGTGCGGCTGCAGGTCCTGACTTGTCATAACTTGTCCTAACATCCCCACAAACAGCCATCCCCCTTCCTCTGTTTGCCCTACCGTTTCGCAAAACTTATTGACCACCCTTCGTGTATATATATATATATATATATATATATATATATATATGGTAATTTCCTTTCTTTTTATTTTTACAACCCATACCACTATATACATATGTACATAACTATGCTTACATATATCACATATCCATCCACATCTACATACGTGTTTTGTTAAGAAAGTTTAAAGATTTGTAGAAATTGAAGAAAAATGTGGCTTGTCCGTATTGTTTCTGCCCTGCGTGAATTAGATTATTCTTGAACGTGCTGGAATTTCTTCCCACAGTAACTCTGTGATGAATGAACCTTGTCTTGTTCACCCGCGACCCTTTTATTATTAAATATATAAAATCATAAAGTATGAAATCCTTTTTCCAATGAAAACTAGCTCTTCGTCCTATTTCTCAAGTTGTTTTTATTTGTTTTATTTTTTAATAAACGGGAAAATACAGGGAATCGCTTTCTTTCCATTTTCTGCATGAAATCCACAAACACAGTAATAAAGTCATTTATTTCTCTAGTCAACTTTTATTAAAAAATTGATCAACTTGAAGGTACATTTAAAAGTGATTACTGCAACACCTGACGCGATTTGCAGTTAATATTTCCACTGTTGCTTTAATACACTTAACTTTCATATTGTCATAGGTCCAAATTCTATAATTCCAAATTCTCCCACACTCACTTATATAATCTTAATATTCCCCAGGAATTTACACGTTGCGCGATAAAAAATTTAAAACGTTTACGGACTCTTCGAAATTCTACATTATTTGTCGGTTTCTCATCTATTAATTTCTTGCTAAAGAAGAGGAAGCTCTAGACACTAATTCCAAAAGCTCATCCAATGATGAAAATAAGTTTCGAATCTGGACGGTGTTAAATTGTGTTTGAAAGACATGTGAATTGTGTTCGGATTATTTTTATTCTAGCAGAGGAAAAGGAAATTTGTAATCAAGAGAGAGCATAATCATTTAATCGAAAAATAATACCAGTAAGCATAGAGGCTCACCCTCACCAGAGAGACAAAATCTTTTAAGATTGTTTAGGATTTCGGAAATAAATCTCGTAACTCATAAATGACTCCCTTCAAATGGCTATAATTTCGTACTTAGGAGATTTTATGCTCTTTGTAGAAAATTTTTCATGGTTATCGAATGGCCTCTCCTGGGTACAGCCATTACAATTGATGAGGTTTTCTGTAGATTAGCAGTTTTTCTGACTCCTGGTTCTCAGCGTGCACTATCTTCGTTCCTCTTGTCAGTTCGGCCTCATATAATTCTCTACCTAGAGGCCTCTGGCATTGATAGTAGAGCGTTATATCCGTTCTATTAAGAGCCACAAAATATAAATTAACAAGGCATGGCAAAATTAAACCATGAAATGCTTTGTGAAGCGTTGTTAATAAATTGACTCATAATTGACAGTTTGGAATTTTAATATATATATATATATATATATATATATATATATATATATATATATATATATATATATATATATATATATATATATATATATGAATGCAATAAGCCACATTGAAAGAGAGAACAAAATAAATTTTTCTTACAGTAATATTTATTACCTTTTTTTGGAAAAAATCCGTGCAGGGAAGCGATTCGAACCATAGACACTGAGGCAGCGAGCACCGCTTCGATCCCAGTTAAAAGTATGCCGTTAGTACACTACGCTACGCAGAGAACCCCAAAATTCTCCGAATAGAATAGCTTTTAAGGAACAATTTTCGCAAAGTTCGAACGGGGACTATGAAGAAAATAGAAAATTAATTGGGCATTCAAAGAATAAATGAGGAATAGTTAAACGCGTGGTAAATAAACAAATGTATATAATATCTCTCAAAGTAGCGCGAGTGAATAATGAAGATGAATGCATAGTGTACTAACGGCATACTTTTAACTGGGATCAAAGTGGTGCCCGCTGCTTCAGTGTCTATGGTTCAAATTGCTTCCCTGCACGGATTTTTTCCCAAAAAAGTAATAAATATTACTGTAAGAAAAAAAAATATTCCGTTTTCTCTTTCAATGTGGTTTATATTGCATTCATCTTCATCATTCTCTCGCGCTACTTTGAGATATTATATATATATATATATATATATATATATATATATATATATATTTATATATATATTCGCCATGATTTCTTCAACAAAGCTTGAGTTTAATATTAAGTAATGACAAAACGAAGATAGCGGGTCCCATCCTTATTTCTAAACTCATCTTTAGGAGCTATAAAACAAACTTGAATTTTAATACAGTTGGGTTGGCTGTTAAGTTATAAATAACGGAAAGGATGACTCATCATTATTTCAATTTGGGTGGTTGTTTTTAATACGCAGAGATTCTTTAATGCGGAGAGTGGATGTAGATTTAGTAAATTTTAATACAGAATAATGACGCGTTATAAATAACTTAACAACTAATCAAACTGTATTTAATCTCAAATTTCCTACTCGTTTTCACTTGTCATCGTTATCCAACCATGTAAGGTAATGATCTGTTTCTTTCCCTATTTTTACTATATTTTATATTTTTTTTAACTTTGATTCATCGCCCACATTTTATTCTTTATTTTTGTACCGTTACGTTTATTTTGTTTACATTTGATTAAAGTAATTTTGTTTCAAATATTTTCTACTGTTATTGCCTCACTAGTTTTTTGTTCGTTTGGTTTTCATTAATATACCGTTCATTTTTGTATTTTACCGTCGTTTGTTCCAAATTTTAATTATAGTTTACTTGTGCCGTAGTATAGATTTAACTTAAGATTTCAAATTTGTTTTATAGCTCCTGAAGTTGGGTTTAGAAATAACTCGATACGTAAAGAATAAAGATGGGACCCACCTTCTTCGTTTTGTCCTTCTTACTTAATATATATATATATATATATATATATATATATATATATATATATATATATATATATATATATATATATATATATATATATGCGGTTAAAAGGCTATTTTGGGCAGACACAGTCTTCCTCAAAGCGCTCGTAAGGAGCTCTTCTGACATATACGAGAAGGTAGCACTTAAAATTGGCGTTCTCTCAGATAGCCAAGTGTTATCTTCTCGGGTATGTGAGAAGAGCTCCTTCCCAGGGCTTTGAGGAAGACTGTGTCTGCCAAAAATAGCCTTCTACCTGCATAATTAATTGTGTTACTACACTAGTTTTTCTCAATATATATATATATAAATGGTGGGTAAGGTATTTGAGGCCAGATTTAGAAACATATAATGATGTCTTTTTTTTGAAAAAGTGGTGAGGATAGGAATAAACATATTGTTTGGAAATTTTATTCTATAAAGTCTTCTTCACCTGTGATAACGGCTTCTAAGCGTTTTCTAAATCGTTTACATGCTAGGATCAAGTTGTTCTTGTTCATATTGGACATTACTCTGAATATGGAGGCTTTTAAGTATTCTTTAGTGTTATCGAGGCTACCTATTAACCTCTTTCTCAACTACAGTACATATATAGTAGTCTAATGGATTGAAATCTGGAGAGCTTGGAGGCAAAATCTTAGGGGTTGTGTGATAATGAAAATTTTATGCCATCCATTCCTGCGTTGCTTGAGCCTTTTGTGATAGTGTCTAGTCTTGTTGAAACACATAAGATCTTCCGTTGCGTATATTGTCCATCTATGGCTCAACCATCTTTGTGGATGAAGGATCTCGCGACCTTTAAAATTATTTCTATTTCTAAATTGCTATGTTAAGCCCTTATAGCCACGATAATTGCGTGGCACTTCCTTTATTTTGTAAGCATAGGGTCTGCAAATGATAAAACTGAAATATAGAAAAATATAAAGTCAAATAATATGTAACTATAGTAAAAATAGCATATGTCCTCAAATACATTACGCACGATATATATATATATATATATATATATATATATATATATATATATATATATATATTATATATATATATATATATATATATATATAAATATATATATATATATATATATATATATATATATATATATATATATATATATATATATATATATATATATATATATATGTATATATTATATATATATATATATATATATAATATATATATATATATATATATATATATATATATATATATATATATATATATATATATATATATATATATATATATATATATATATATATATATATATATATGTATATATATATATTATATATATATATATATATATATATATATATATATATATATATATATATATATATATATATATATATATATATATATATATATATATATATATATATATATATATATATATATATATATATATATATATATATATATATATATATATATATATATATATATATATAATATATATATATATATATATATATATATATATATATAATATATATATATATATATATATATATATATATATATATATATATATATATATATATATATATATATATATATATATGATATTAAAATTAACCAATAGGAAAATGCAAAGTTGACTCCAAGCACTTTCGAAATATATAAGGTGTCTTCTCCATTTTCATGCTATTCCTTGAAAATGAACTTACAAATATATTTCAAAGGTTCTTGGATTCATCTTTTCATTTCTCTGTAGATTAATTTTCATATTATTGCTTTCCTCACATTCCACTTTGTGAGTTTTTTCATATATATATATATATATATATATATATGAAAGCGCTCATTAGCAAGTTATGTTATATGATATTGAAACCATTGTATAGGAGCATAATATTTATTCACGAGACTCGTTTCGATATGAAGTTTACCGTACCCTCGTCAGTCATATACTGAGAATTAAATATTTACAAAAGTCGATCCCCAGCCTCAATATCGAAATAAAAAAAGAGTAAAAGGGTCATTAAGCAGGGTGTTTGGTTCAGCGATCATTATCTATACTGTATATGATACGGTTTATTGTATAAGAGCTACATTTAAATTCAGCATCAGAAAGATTGAAATTGCTAACTTCTCATATTAATATCGATTCTAGAATTTTCTTTTGCGAAAATCTTTACAATTGTATATTATTTGAAACTTCTAACAATATATTTGGTAGTGGTAATTATAATGTGATTAAAAAATCTTGATGTATTACTACCTCGCCTGATATCAAATTTACGTTCATAAATCCTTTAATGTTCTCTCAGTCTCTCCTATATACGACGAGGGACAGTTGGTGGATGCCTCAAAGATTTAATATACACCTGGCTTATTTGGCAAATCTTTGGCTTAGTCGAAGGAAAGGATTTAAGCATAAAATGTGAGTATTTAAATGTGGTTCGACCTGGAGAAATAATACTGCATACTCCTCTGAGGAGAGGAAAAAATGTGATGGATAGACAATTCATATACTCTCTTGTTTCTATTCTTGGGGCTGTAGAATATACATTTAGGTTTAGATAAAGTTTACAAGGTTTGCAATTTCATTTTTCTCTAGTGAAAGTTCGAGTATAAGATTGTCTATTACCTTAGAGAGAACATCAAAGGCTTCTTAAACTGGAGTATTGGTGAACAAGCTACATAAATCAAAGATAACAAGGCTGATACCTTCTATGTTAGTTTTTCTTAGTGTTTTCTAGGAAATCAGAGAAATGCATTATTTGCCAAGAAGTTGTCAATCCACTAGGCAAAACTAAAATTGTAAACCTAGTAAAACTATGAGTTACTGACAACGTATTCATTAGTGAAATGGGTGTCTTTCATTATAAATATAGGCCTATCATTTGCATTCCCTTATCGCCTATTTTATGTAATCGTTTTATGGAACATTTTGAGGGGACCTTACTTATTTTTCTTATTTCTCATCCAAATTTAGTATGGTTTAGTTATGTAAACGATGTCTAGACGGTTTCAATTTATTTGATAATTTCGTTAAGAATCTCAACGACCTTAATCTCACCATCAATTTCAAAGTAAAATAGGAAAAATAAAAAAAATTTACTAGCGTTTCTTCATGTAAAAATTGCAAGACTCATTGATAAAAAAAGCTTATCTATTTATTCTAAACCGACTCATTCTAATTCTTACATCCATTTCCTTAAAGCACTTAGAATCTGCGATCAATGCTGTTTACAAGAAAATTACATATACAACCTGCACAGTCATTGAATTGAATTTTGCCCTCCACATCAACAATGAGACCTTATCTAAAGCGAAATCTATATACTTCCATCGCAGAGTAATATGAATTGTGTATACGTCTCATGTTCTCCGCTCCTCAGATGAATAAGCAGTGGTACTTCTCAAGGTCGAACCGCGTTAAATTACCTCTTTCCATCCTCAAATCTTTCTCTTCGACTAATTAGGGGATTAGCCAAATAAGACACGTGAATATTTAATCCCTTGTGCAGGCATCAAATGTCCTTCGCTCTCTATAGGAGAAACTGGGCTAATAACACAGGCCTGCGTTTGAAAATAAATTTTTTGTTCCTGCGGCTTTCTTAATTGATTCCTAACGTAATTGTTCTCCTAAATTGAAATATGACATTCATTTTGCTCAATCAGGTCTGGTTTTTGAGATACAGTGCACTACTGTTTTTAGAAAAGAGCCATTTTTGAATAAATCCCTTATTTATATAAAAGTTATTTAATAAATTACAATTAATTGTAATAAAAAAAATACCGACTTAATTCGACTTTCTTTTAATCAATTTCAAACTTACAGACTACTTATGAGCTTACCCAGGAGGGCAAAGGAACTTTTTTCCAAGAAAAGAAGTCCTTGATGACTTCCGCTTGTGAAGCGATGTTGGTTCGTCGCGTTTAAGACACCAGCAATAGTCAGCTAACATGTTGATGTCCCAGCGTCCTTGATATCTTGTCTCCATCGTCTTTATGTCTTGGTGAAATCTTTCTCTTTGTTCCTCGCTATAATCTCCACAGTTGCCGAAAAATAGTCAAGATGTGACTGGATAAAATGCATTTTTATCGACATGCGAGCTCCCATTTTTTTGAAGCTTTTCATAAGCTCATTTACATGTGAGATATATTCTGAGCTTCTTTTATTTCCCAGAAGACCGTCGATTACTTTACTAAACGCTCGCCATGCTTCTTGTTCACTGGCTTCCATATTGGTGTAAAAATGCTTGTCCTTTAACAGAGTTCTAATTTGGGGACCATCAAATATGCCTGCATGGAGCTTGGCATCACTGATCTGTGGGAATTTTTGCAGTAGATACTTAAAAGCTTGGCCTTCTTTATTCAGTGCTTTGACAAAGTTCTTCATCAGGCCAAGCTTTATATGAAGAGGAGGCAGTGAAACATTTTTGGGAGGGACTAGAGGTTGAGCTACCACATTGTGGCAGCCAATTTGGAATGCCTCTCGAGATGGCCAATCTTTTTGCTTATAGTGAAGACTATCCGCCTGGCTATCCCATAAGCACATGAAGCATGGATATTTTGTGTAGCCTCCTTGCATCCCAAGAAGAAGGCACACAACCTGAAAGAAAACATATTGATGTACATGGTTTCTAAGAACTTCTATTTTTTGCATAGGCAATTTTCACTAAGTTTATTAGGGGTAGGGAGAAACTAATATGTGTATAATATCCTTCTGTCATTGGTATTTAGAAACAAACATTCCTTGAAATATTTAACAAGTTCAATAAAGTAAAATATATCTTACCTTGAGATCACCACATATTAACCAGTTCTGGTTAGAGTACTTGATTGTATTAATCAATTCTTTCATATTTTCGTAGCTTTCTGTTAACTGAACTAAATGGCCAATAGGTACAGATGCCATTTTATTGCCAATATTTAAGAGTACTGCCTTTAAACTTCTGCTAGAAGAATCAATAAAGAGCCTCCATTCACTTGGTTGGTAAGGAACGCCAAGTGCCTCAATTAAACCTTTTACATCATTGCAATACACCAAAGAGTTGCAAGAATCAACTGCAAAGACCTTTCGAAACTCTTCGTCTCTATTTCTGAACCAAAAGTATGTAGTTACTTGAAAGAGGAGGTTGCTCTCACTAAGACGGGATGCAAGAAGTTGTGCGTTCTCTTTAGAAAGACCAAGATCTCTAGTCAAGTCATTTAATTGACCTTGAGTGAGTGGTCTTGGCAAAGTCATTGTAGACGTAGGCTGATATGTCACTGAAGTGTCAGTGTCATCCACTTCTATATCTTCTATATTTTCTTGTAGCTCAGTATTTTTAGGTGGAGAAGGAACTGGAACTCCTGGACCATGTGGTTGTTGTTTGTTGGCAGAAGGATCATCAGGATAGACTACAGTGTGTTTGTTATTTTTATTGACACCTGAAAAAAAGTTTCGCATACTTAATTTACATACTTTTAATTCACTCAACCCTCGTTTCCACATTTTTATACACATTTTTCATACCAGGTAAATTTACAATTTTTAAATACAATCAATTTTTATATACAATTTAACCACAATTTTTCTACCAGCATAATACACTATTTTTATACACAATTACAATTTTAATAGGCTACCAAAAGATTTGTATAAACATTTCTAGATTTGTCAAGGTCTATATTGTTAAAGTAATTATCTCACCTTTAAGATTTGTCATGCAAAAATAGCAGTCTGTAATGTGGTCCTTGCCTTCTCTCCACACCATAGGTACAACAAATGACAAACAGTTCGTTTTGCTTTCACTCCAGCGTCTTAAGGCTATGACACAGGCTTTGCAGCACATATGTGGAGCAAAGTTTTTGTCTTGATCACCTTGCTTTATTTTAAAATATGCATTGTAAAGGAACTTTAATAATGGCGTTATAGTGCATTGCTGGTCACTAAAAGTTACCTTTCCACAAAAAAACAAAATCTACCAGGACTGTTTTTACACTTTCTATTCATTTTTATGAAATATAAGGAGCTTTGCTAATGTATTTGCCTGCAAAAAAATTCACAAAGATAAATAAAGTTTTATAAATACACTTTAAACACTGTTCATAGATGAGAAAAGTCATGGATTAAAAAACCAACACTTAGTTGGAGAGTGAGCAAGCAACACACAACCACTCGCGCTCGCGGTCAGCTAGAGACTGAGCTCTCTAACGCCATCTAGGGAGCTTGGTCTGTATCTTAAAAACTAGACCTGATTGAGCAATATGAATGCTTGATTTAGATTTAAGAGACAAATTTCATTAAGAATCACCTATGAAACCCGCAGGGACATTTTTGACGCAGACCAGTGTAATATTAGAAAAAAAAATTAGGAATTTTAAAGTCAGGCGAGACAGGTATATATCCAATATTTTTAATCATATTAACAATAATAACCACTAAATATATTTTTAGAAATCCCAAATAATATACAATTTGAAGATTTTTGCAAAAGAAATTTTTAGAATCGATATTAATAAGAGAATTTATCAATTTCAATCTCTCTGATGCTCAATTTAAATGTAGCTCCTAAACGCAAAAACAGTATGTGTAGTTAATGACCTCAGAAAAACACACCCTGATCAATAAACTTTATTCTCATTTCTTTTATGTCTCATTATTGAAGCTGTGAGCGACCTTTGTATCGATTTCATTTGCATTATAAGACTGACGAGGGTGTGGTAAACCTTTATACCAAAACCAGTTTCTTGAATAAATATCATGTACTTATACAGTGGTTACTCTATAAGTATATATACATATACATATTTGGAGAGAGAGAGATAGAAAGAGATTACGTATTGTTCAGTAAAACTAAACCAATTGAACGAAAGGAACCGTTCATCAGTGCTTAAAAAGCTTCTGTGTTCCGAAGTTTTCTCTCTCCCCTATTACACTAATGCCCCTTTGTTTTGCTTTCTTTACTTCGGAATTATAATTGCCCATTAACTCACACAGGCACATAAACCTTTAGAGCGGATATCGACTACAACTAAAAGTGTATAAAAATGATTCAAATTGTTGGTAGAACAAAGCTTGAAATTGTATTGAAAAGAAGATAGGATGTCCACTAGGCCCGAGAATTTGGTCAACTCATGGATTTAATACATACTTTTTAGCATGTTTGTTTGCGCCGTTTGCTGTTCCCTTTCATTTTCGTTCAAAGTCTTTGTACTCTTACTTATTCTGTTCATTTCCTGTTTCTTCTCGTCACTCCTGTTTTGTAAAGGTGTTTCAATGGGATGTAGGAATCCTGTCGCTTTAACCAATGATCATTAAACCTAGAAGTTTCTACAAGTTGCCACCCTCTGTGTATGCCTTTAGTCTGAAAATGTACAGTACCACCTAAAAAGATCAAAGCCCCCTGTATTTCTAGCAAAACTTTTTCCATAAAATTGTCTAGAAAAAATCCAAGACTTCCGAGATTAGTCTATGAATAAAACAAAAGTTATCAGTAGATTCAGAAAAATTCAGAAAAATTCAATTTACAAAATTATCCGAAGGACAGGAAAACAACTTTATATTTGAAAATAACGATTCAATTATTAGTTATGAGTACTTAATATTTAGTGTATAAGGCTTTGCTCTGAATGGGGAATTGACATCTCTTACCACAGCAAGGATCCAACTTTTGACACTCTTGTGCCTTAATCCTGATTCATTTATCTTTAAAAATTTCTATGATTTCCTGAACTGTTTTTCGATTCATCGTCTTCAATCTCTATCTGAGTATCTTTCAAACATTTTCCATGTATGTATTTTAGGTCTAGAGTCTGTAGGCCAGGCAATAATAGTGATGTTCTGGTCTTGGGACAGGGGCGTGATCATGCATTAAATTGTAGGTTTGGGTTTTAGAGGCTTGTATATTGGACAAAGCATGCTGTAACACAATTCCTTGTACACATGTGCATTCACTTTATTCCGTAAACACACAAGGGCCCTAGTGCCAAAGACAAAAATCACGCCCCGAACAAAACACTTCCTGCATTAAACTACCTATTAGGGAAGTGGTAGAGTCTTTCGCCCATTCTGCGACGAACGAACATTCTGCTTTCTGATTCAAACAAATTGACTTAGATTCGTCACTGAAGTGGCCTTTGCTCCCTTGATCATTGCTTCCTGTGCGTTTTCAGTCGCGAATGCAAGAAGACACTTCTTTTTCCTCTGACTGATGAACAATTTGATCAGTCGGAAGATTGCCTTCGTCCAGCCAACATGGAACACTCTTCCTGGAGATATTGATGGAAAATAATTCACTATTCTTTGGAGAAACTGCATCTCTTCCCTTTGAGGTATTACTTGTCCCACCGATTGATTAACCAGTGTTATAGCAACCTAAAAGACCATCATCTTCCGGACAGAGAGAGAGGCATGTTAACTGGACGATAGCTAGCAAGACATAACGTCCAATAGAGTGAACAAGTAACATAAGGCTTATGAAGAAACATAAGCTTCTGAATCATTTGGGATAATTTAATTTCTTGATTAACTTGATTATATGCTGCTAAATTTCATTTACTTTATCCAAATTTGCATAACATTCACCCATACGTAGTTAAGATTTGTTAATTATCGTGCACCAATTTGCAAACCTTAGATTTTCTCAGGCAAAAGTTATGGAACATGTTGTGATTGAAATTCCAGCCTTCTGATCATTTGGACGGCACTGTATACATAAATTGTAATCTATACTAGATCAATAGAAATGATAAGCACAGTCATAACAATTACATGACTTAGAGGCGAAACTCAGTTTTCTGCACTGTTGCATTCTTTTTCTCAGATATATTTTGTTTTTGGTTTCGCTGTACTTCTTACGGGAGTACATGGAGGTACACTTTAGAGGAGATTTTATTTTCAGGACGCAAAGAGGAAAAAATATATATGTAGACATTCGCTGTTTAGTAAAAGTGAATTGGGATAAAATTTGAATAATATATAAAATATTGAGTGAAGCATTTCTGTTAACCAAGGTCTTGCTTGTGCGGAGGATTAAGCGTCATTCCCGTTCGGATACCCGCCTGTGTCCTTCCTTAGTATACAGGGAGTATATTCTGGAGTAGTATCACCACAATTACAACTGGAATACACAGGCATCCCAAGAAGTTTGTATGGCAAATTATTTACATAATTTAAGAGATTATTTGAAACTGGGATAGAGCTGTAGGACAAACAACTATACACTACACAAATTCACTTTGATTATATATATGCCTTAACTTAAATGATATTTGTACTGGTAGCTAATTATATTCATGTACCATTTATACTGACACTAATCTAAAACTTTTTATTTAAAGTTTTATCTTTGAGGGTTTAAAACGCTAATTAATGATAACAATTGTTGAAAAATGTCTTAATATGGAAACTTCTAGCAATGGTTAGGAATCACAATTAGAATTATTTGTAAATATCAGCGATATTGGCAAGGAAGGCAGCCGATGACTCTTTGGTAATAAAATAGATTTTTTTTTATTTCAGTTCATCATTTTTGAAAATGGTTCCACATCTTTTAAGCAACCAGTAGATAACTTTCTTGTAAATCCATTCGGCCTTAATGAAATATATGATGATTATATATCATTTTCCACCTATTTCATATTTGAGTAAGTTTTGCAATCAAAGGGAATATTGTATTGGCTTAGCTTGAAGAAATGGTAAGCAAATAGTACCAGATTCGGTAAATAAAGATGACGCTGAAGAATAATTTCCCAACCTAACATATTTTATTCTAGTTTCGATCGTGCCACGTGTGTCTGTAATTTGCATGAAGGAGGAAGACACACATTCGGTTGATCATTGAAGGAATTATTTTTCTAGAGCTTCATTTAAATGTTTAAATTGATAAACCCACCATTCAACATTGGATAAATGTTTATTATTTATCATATCATAATGAATAACTCCTTTCACCTTCCGACAAATGAAAAGCATAGCTTCCTGCTGCTAGAGAATAATTGAGGAGTAGTATAAGTTTTATGTTTGTTATCAAGCCATTGTTTGTAGCAGTTAATATTGCAGTACAGAACCCAATTTCAATCGATCTTACCAATTAGATTTAACAATGGTTCACGACATGTACAGGGAATCGAGATGGAGAAAATTAACTCCTGAACGAATGTCTTTTCGAAAAAGAACGACAACATAAAGGCTTTAAAAGCATCAAGAAAAATTGAAGTGTGGTTGCTTCTACCAATTTTGGAAATCGAAAATGCATTTACGAATATCTAACACATTTTCCATATTTTTGTCTAATGTTTTGCTACTATTTGCTTTCTTGGATTCATAAGACATGATGGGCCTATGTGTTTCAGTTAACTTTTGGCAATTTTAAAAAAATTTGGATGCAAAATAGGACGTGTTTGCATTTGCTTTGATTCGCCTCCTAAACCAACGAGGACATTGACACCTCGGAATGAATTTGGACGATGTTGAATGTAGAACTTTACCTTGGATGATTGCAAGGAAAGGGATTAGAGTTTGTGCGTTATTGTAGTAAATGATTGTCTCACATCCTTCAAATTTATACGAGTACGTTGGTTTTGGAAGTCACTAAAATCAAAATAATATACATCCTACTGGCACTCATTTTATTACCATTATTGGAAAAAAACAAGTTGTGTACTCTTTAAAAATATGGAATCAATTAAAGATAAACCAACGTATACAAAATTACAAGCAAGATTTCTAAGAGACTCATTATATAACCTAGAATATCCTTCTGAAAATAACTTAGGTAATGAATAGATATTTGAATATATGAAATAAAATGGTAATACGTAAAAATGTTATTATTTACTTGAATGAAAATAGTTAAAGCCAATTCATTTGCTATTATTGTACTGAAAATGTTCGGTTTACTTTTTTTATTGTAAAAACTGTAGTTCTATAGTAATTGATTGTGCTTTTCAACGTACTTTAATATTAATGTTATCTTGCAAAATAAATTAAATTCTCTTTAACTATAGTGAAGTTATAAGAGAGTTCGATTAGAAAACTTGCAAGAAAAATGTAGAAGTAGGCTTCAATTTGGAGTCTTTCGTCCATTAAGAATAAAGTGATTAGCGGCAAATTTGAGCTTAAAATTCGGCGAGGATATTTCGAGGAGAGTTGCCTGATTATCGTCCATTGTTGCTATATATATAAGCAAGAGGTGGGATTGTCTCAGACTTAGGAAAGATTCTCCTTCTTTTTCCTGGGTATGGTGAAGAATGGGCTAATCTAATGTGCCTGGTGTGAACTGACCTGAACTGACTTATGTTTAAAGTTTTCCTTATCTTGGAGAAGAATTTCCGTTACAGAGAATATTACTTCTTAAGGAAACAAAAATTTATAGCAAGAATCTTATCTGCGAAGTGAGATTAAGCTTTGTTTTGCTCTCACTCGATTCATACAAGCAATCGGTAGCTTGGCCGGAAATTTCCCTTTTCTCCACGGGAAGGCAAGTGTGAGTATATGGAAGTTGTAAGGGAAAAGCCGGGTGCCGGCGTCACATAGTCTTTATCGCACAGCTTTAACTTGCAAACTGGATTCCAGCCTTAAAACTCGGAGCGCTAAATTAAAAATTCTTCCACCAGAAAGTTTCAAGAGGGAAATTATTTGATAGCCCTAAATTTATGGGAGAAATATTTAATGGCTTAAACTTACTAATAAACAAACACGTTCAATCTTTAGTGTAAACAACATAACCTAAACTAAGCTAGATTTTGTTATGTTATACACTGTACGCTAAAAAGAAAATATGTTTTTAAAGAGCCCATTAAAGAAGTGCCGTAATGTCAATTAAACCTCCTACAAATATCGATAAATTATAAGTTAATCTAACCTAGGTTAGGTTATGCAGATAACTTAAGCAAGAATTTAGGTGGGAGGTTGTTCAATAGTGATAACTTACGCAAGATGTGGTTCGATGGCTGGCCAGCATAGAAGGCTGTTCAAGTGATCTCATAGACTTTCAACTTGTTATCTGCACTATGCTCGAGACAATTCCGTCTTTTATAAACCTAAGATAAGCAACCTGCAAACATTTTCAAGTGAGATTTTTTTACTATGGCAAACAGCACAGATATTGTGCAGTGCGCATTTCTGCAACTTGAAACATCCATTTTAAGACATAAACAATGAAACGTCAGAGTTAAGGAAATGCAATAAAAGAATTCCGCTGTTATTTAAAAAGTATTAAAAGGAAGGATCTAATCATATATACATATCGGAAAATTTTCTTAAAGTGGAGAAAACTATTTTAGGATTTAATGGTTTTTCATCAATATTCTTACTTATTTTAAGAAGTTTTGGAACTACCTAAATGCTTCTTGCTTTTAATTTATTTGCCAATCTTTTACTATTCTAAAGGACGAAACAAGACTTATTAGATATAATAATTTTGCGATTGAAAAATAAAACGCCTAATTCTAACCGACAAAATATCTTCTTGTCACCATTATACAAGAGGACCAATGTTCATATGGAACGTCAAAATTTTTTTAATGAGTCGTGCACCATTTTATTTTTTACAGCTACAACTCTTCTCTTATTTTAGCCACTCTGCCTATAAGCTTTCCCTACATTTATGGTACTGTTACTTTATGTGAATTCACATGGAGTCTTAGATAAAGTAAGGGATGCAACTGGTAGAAAAAGATCGAGGACGCCTACAGGATATCCAAATGCAACGGGTCAAATAAACTTGCAATACGAAGAACTGGACTGTGAGATACATTCTCTCGTAGAAGAAACTTCCCCGCATTAGGGTAAATAATCACCATTAATAACAATCTACGACAAATTTCGCTGTCCCCCCAAAAATAGACCTCATATGCCTTTTAATATGAAGTTGAGTGTGCTAAAACTCCAATTTTATAACAAAAATTCCCCATCACGTAACATTTTCTTGTAAATTGCCGATTTAATAATAATGCAATTGATACCGATTTCCACAATACCATAAATTTATTTCGCTCCCAAAGTCAGATTAAACGCGTTCATTATAATTAATTCATGAATATAAATATAATGAATCAGCAAGTTTTTTAGCACTATATAATATATTAATTAATATTTTAGTATTTACATCTTCGTTTGTAAGACCACTCAGGCGTGTCACGCTTCAGGTTCCAGCAGAAGTCAGCCATCATAGCAGCGCTCCATTTTGCCTTATACCTGTCATCCATTGATGCTATACTTTGATGGAACCTCTCTCCATGTTTATCACTCAAATCTCCTGCATTCTCTGGGAAGAGGGACAGATGAGAATAAAGAAAGTGTTTCTTCAGTGACATATTGCATCCGAGATCTTGGTAGCACTTAATTAGGCTCTGCACTATACGCTCTCGCTGGGACCCTTGGTGCTTTTCCAGAAGTCTTTAGCTCAGTTTTCATCCATTGTCGTCTCGAAATCCTCATTGACTATAAGTTGACGAATCTGAGGGCCCACGAATATGCCTTCTTTAAACTTGACATCACTTATTTTAGGGAAGGTCGCTTTGACGTACTGGAAACATGGCCTTTTATGCAGCAGTGCATTAGTAAATTGCTCAATTAAGCATAGTTTTATATGCAGTGGTTGCAAAATGATTTTTTACTTCTTAACAAGTGGGTCTATGGGGGGGAGGGCCTACTTATATCAATTAATTTCTTGACTGAAGTTGCCCCTCGAAACATTGTCTTCTAGTAATCTCACTCATATAATTCTTGTAGGCTGAGGTTCCTTCTTTATTAAGTTGGCTGGGTTAATTCTTGATCTTCTTTTTCTTGATGTATCTTCCTTTTAACGACGATGTGATGATTCCTTTCAATTCTGATGACGTGATGACTTGATGATTTCTTGAGACGAGTTAGCCCTTGATAGTCGTTTTCTTTCCGTTTTCCTTGACAGCGGTTTTCTCTTGAGTTGATTTCTTGAGTTGTCCTTAAAGCGTTTTTCGTGGTCTCCGTTTTCTTCGAGAATTTTCTTTGTTGAAATTGTGGACTTTGGGGTTTGATCTTGGGTCTTTTGAATCCCAAGGTTAGCACTCTACCATTACGCTACGGCGAAGTCCGTCTCGACTTGGTAATTTAGTGGGCTATTTATATTCTCGCTTTGGAAGGAAGTTTTTTTTCTCTTATACATCTTCGTCGCACCCCTACACAGGTCCCTTTCTAGAACGCGGAGCGAATTTGAGGATTGAGGAGAGACTAGTATTGGATTTCTTAATCGAGGATTACTAGTAGCTCTCCCTCCCCGGCCTCCGAGTCTGCTTGATTAGTGGAGCTAATTAAGTGGGATTGAGGAGAGCGAACTAAGTCTTCGGCGCTAATCAGGAATATCCTTTCCCGGGTCTCCGGTTCCCAGCAGCACTTTTTCTTAAACTCTAGTAGAAGAGCAGGTGCAGTTGTAACGAAGATCAGAAGATTGTTCCGCCTTTTGATGGTCACCAGTTATGCCGGGGGGGCCTTCTTATATTTATTTATTTCTTGACTGAAGTTGCCCCTCGAAACATTGTCTTTTAGTAATCTGACTCATATTATTCTTGTAGGCTGACATTCCTTCTTTATTAAGTTGGCTGGGTTAATTCTTGATCTTCTTTTTCTTGATGTATCTTCCTTTTAACGACGATGTGATGATTCCTTCCAATTCTGATGACGTGATGACTTCTTCTGCTTCATGTTGATAGTCATTTTCTTTCCGTTTTCCTTGACAGCAGGTTTCTCTTGAGTTAATTTCTTGAGTTGTCTTTAAAGCGTTTTTCGTAGTCTCCGTTTTCTTCGAGAATTTTCTTTGTAAAAATTGTGGACTTTGGGGTTCGATCTTGGGTCTTTTGAATCCCGAGGTTGGCACTCTACCATTACGGTAGGCGAAGTCCGTCTTGACTTCGTAATTTAATGGGATATTTATATTCTGCTTTGGAAGGAAGTTTTTTTTTCTCTTATACATCTTCGTCGCACCCCTACAGGTCATCAATTACATTATGGCATCAAGGCGTGTTAGATTTCCGTGGTGACCATTCTAAGCGTACATAATGTTCTGATATGGCCCTACTGTCCCCCTTGCAAAGGAAGCACATGAACTTGGTGTATCCAAGTTCTATCTAATTAAGTATGGCTACTACTTTCAAATCCGCACAAATCAGCTACTCATATTCTTGGTAAATTATACGGTAAAAAATATAAGCAAAGTTCTCATATGCCTTTCTTAAAATAACTGATTGAGCAAGTGGACCCGAAGGCTTTGTGTTCTAATGTGCAAAAGTAAAGCTTTTATGATCTAAAGGGATGCATCGATGAATAACCTCCACTCATTTGGTTAATAGGTCAGCCCAAGCGCATTAAATAGGCTTCTGATATTATTACAATAAGTCAAGTTGTTTTCAAAAGTGAAGAATTACGGTAGATCTGCAGAATGCTTCATAAATACTGTAATTAAAGCATGTTCAATGAACAAGTTCCACGTTTGCAGACGTGAGGCCAGGAGTTCACTCTGTTGCTCAGTAAGTGATAGTTCACGAACTAGATCAGTGAGTCCCAGTTAGGTTATGAGGTGTGATTTCTTTTCAGATTCAAGCTGCGCCACATGTGGTGTATCTTGAGGTTCTGAATCGTCTGAGTTGCTCCTGTCATCGCTTAGTAGTTCAGAGGAGAGCTGCGGTACAGGAATAGTACGTGAATGTCGAACTTGGCGAATAGCAGACTGAAGAGCTGGATACATGATAGATTTCTTGCCTTTTCTGATGCAACCTGCAGTGAAATAAAATATAATCAGACTAAAACTGGATATTACTGGCTGTGATCGCTTTCAGAAATAGTTGAAATATGTATTTTGATCTTTTTAATTGATACATCTCTTAAAAATATATTAAAGACCAGGAAATAAAACCAATTGAATACACACTTTTAATATCTGTTAAGCAGAAGCAGCAATCTGATGAATGGTCTTTAGGCTCCCTCTGACCATTGGTATGCCAAACATGAGGCCAATGCCTTTTCCTTTCACACAGGCAGAAAGTGAACTTGTTCACTTGACACAACATATGTGAGGTGCCCAGTGTTTGCCCTGATCACCCACTTTACTTCCAATGTACGGCTCATACAGTTTCTTCGCAGGTTGAGTCAACAGACTTTTGTATTGTTTTAATGTAACTGATCCACATAGATAACAGAAACTGTCTGAGGAATTTTTGCATTCTCTTTAATGATTTTAGCTCTGTTTCCTGTAAAGGATTAAAAACACTTAATTATGTGAAAAATAATATAAATAGTAACAGAAATAAATATTAAATAAAAAAGTAAATTAGTAAGCATTTATAGTAAGTAACAAAATTATCAAGCATTACGTAAGAGTTACCACGGAGTTTGACCCATATAACTAATAAATTACAAGAAACTGGAGGGTCACAGACAGAAAAAGACGGATGTTATATTCGTGATTTACGCATAAAATAGCCGTAGAAAAAAAAGTTTTTCTCAGTTCCGTTTTTTGTTTTATTGATGTATAATGTAATCAACCCCATAGTGATAGAAAGGCCGCTGTCCATTATAAATAGAGCCTGTCGCGGTATGACATTACATTATATCAATACCATATTATATATATGGGGGAGGAACCAATAACTTAAAGGCGAACCAACAAAGTACGGAACGCCACGAGTTTCGACGCGCGGAACAGCAAGTAAGAGTGCAACGAGATCAAGTTAAATTTGGGCAATGGCAAACTTCAAGGTTATTTAAAGAGGCATGTACAAAAATATAATTTTATTTACATAAAAATAAGAGAAATTAATGGGCAAAATTAAATCGGTAAAAGAGGGGGAAATTGCAGAGTTATGCATCAGACTCTGAAGTTAGAAATATATGTATTTGAGAAGGAAACTATTCAAATGGGGAGGATTAACTCAAATGGGTTGCTGAAGGAAGAAAGGGGTTGGCTTAAGGAGGATTCCGGGTGAGACGTCAGGGTATGGCTTTGCAGATGTCTTCTGCAGGCAATAAACGTGAAAGGAGGGTGCTCGGAGCCTCTGAGCGGTAAGTTAACGTGATGACGGTACTCCAAAAGGTGGGGGGCGGTAACGTCCGGTCCGAAGGAGAGTATTTCGGCTCCACGAAAACAAGAGGCGAACGAGGAGGGCTTCGACAGGAGTTGATGAGTAGAGTCGGAAAAAATCGCTCGGTGGCGATCGTCAAATGGAATTACCTCACTGGTTGGGGCTAATTCCAATACACAAAAAGTGCAGTCGTCACTTTGCTTTATTGTTAGCACCTGACTTGGAACTAGGGGAATCTTCTTGGGTCCAGGCGAGACTTCTCAACTTTGTGTCTTCCACATGGAAGACGAGCCCTATATATATCCGAGGCTTCCCCCGCAGGGGTGGGGAAACAGCACTACTCTCGAGGTTCACGCCGAGGCGATTCTAACCCGCGTAAAGGTGGTCTCTGGTGGACGCAGTTCGAGGCTACCGCTTTTGGATGGGGGGGGGAGGCTGACGAATTTAAGCCTAAACAAATTTTAGAATCTTTTCCAGCGCAAGGACTTCACTTCCGTGCTGGAAAAGAAATTCCACGTGGAATTCCCGCATAGAGCCCTTCAAGTAAGTTCGTTGCAAAGGATGAATTGAGTTGACGTCCTTCGTTGCAATGGTACCCAGATGATGAGCGGACAGATCGGTTTATGCTGACAAGCGGGAGCCACCTTCGAATTACTGGTCACAACTCGAAGCAACTAGACGGCTGCCTGAATTTTGTACTCTACATCTTTCCACAGCAATAATTTTCCTAATTTCATTTCACTTGGCAATAATCGCCTTCACTCCAACTCAATATTTTTCTAAATGACCTTTTTGTTGTCGTTCAATAAATGGTTATATCATATAAGTGTGATTATAGTAGACCTATTAATCATGCACCCATTTCTTCATTCATTCCTAACCTTTACCGTTGGAGAGAGAGCTGTAGATATTTATCCTTATTTAATTAAAGAAATCCTTTTCTTTGCGTAACCATTACCAAAATAATTTAATTACCAACATCATAGGCATAATTAACAAATATGTAATAATTTCCACCTGAGCCTTCGAAATGCATTGGAGTCAAAAGAAATAATTAGATCGTAATTTAGATCTCATGTGAAGCTCAAATCAGCAGGATTTTTCGCACTTCGTTTTAATTTATATTTTAACGTCTTATTTTTGCTCCGAGCTTGAGATTTTATAACTTTTTTAGACAGGGCTCTAATGAAACCATACAATTCAAACCAGACACTCTATCAGTATAGAAGACCACCGAGGGTAATAAAACTTCCAAAACCGAAGAAAGCATCTTTATGCTTAATGCTACTGGGTGGTATGATTGGACACTTCATTGGTTTTGGAGAAGGAGTTTTCCAATTATATTTCCACAGAATATCTTATTAGTCAAACAACTTAACTTGAACAATGAATCATGTCCACACTACAGCATGTAACGTTATCCATATACAAAAATAAACTTTTTCTTATTTTCATAAGTTTCTGTACATTTTCCGCAGCTATTTTATCCTGAGAGCACATCAGCATACAGCTTTAAATTTTCTGCCTTGAAATTGGCCAAAAGCACCAGTTGCGGTATCTCTCGAATTATGTTTTGCGCTATAACTTTCGATTTAAAAAAGATCGAGCAACAAATTAGGTATCAGGCGAAAGAGCATAAAATAATAATAATATAATATAATATAATATTATATAATATAATATAATATAATATAATATAATATAATATAATATAATATAATATAATATAATATAATATAATATAATATAATATAATATAATATAATATAATATAATATAATATAATATTTAAAATTAATAATTCTCTATCATTTTTCAGGAAATAAGAGTCATTGTTCCTTGAGGTAGGCTTTCTCGATGTATTCCCTAGAGTCGACCAGGATTCATTGATCAGGCCAGATGGCTGTCCAGAAAGCTGTACTCCATCTAATGCCAGGGATGCATTATATCAAAGCTGAAAAGACGCAACTCCTTCCTTGCGCTGTTCTACACTCCTGTATATATTATGTCAAAGTCAGCTGTAGATGCTCCTGTGAATGATCTAAATATAATCTAGAAGATATTAGAGTACAATAAAAGTGATACAGAGCTTGCTTTGCACCACTTAATGAAAATTAAAACCACAAATTGTACTTGACGCAGGAAATCCTGCCATTTGACTGTTCAGTAGTAGATTGAATAGACACATTGAAACATGATGTACTCTTATCTGCCCACTTAAATGCCAGTGAGAAGCCAGCCACCTTCAGAACCGGAAAACTTCTATTGCACAGAGTCTAGGCTAAGACCACTCATATTGATCTCATTGGACCAGAATCACATTTCCTGCTGGACACACTAAGCATTGAATCCAAGTGGATTATGGAACCTTGGCCACAGTATAAGGAGTACACGAAATCGGTAGACTATTTTAAAAACCTGAAAGAGGTGATTGACATTGCCGAACGTGGTATTAAGATATTGATCGAATTTTCAAACTCTCAAAAACTACGTATATGTCATTAAGAAATTAATCATTATGCATTTCTTTCATATCTTGATCAATTAAATTTACCATATCACTGAAATCTTTGTATGTTCTAATGCGCTACATTTTGCCAAGACTATCATAATTTGGTCGCATTTTGTTACTTTATCTTTTTTAGATAAAAGATTATAATGAAGCATATGATTCAAGGACCTCTGTAACTGATGATTTTGGGTCGATTTCAACCAGAAAAGTTAAATGCATGCGAAAATGTACTTAGTTCTTTCCAATGTTTATTTTAACGGGGTTTTAATCTCTGATCTTGACGCTAAACTCTAAAGGAAAGAATTAAACCCCGTCAAATGAATACCCTGCAGACTGAGCTTGTATAATTTAAAGAATCATGGCAGTGAAATGACTCAATTGAGCGGGAAGGAGAGCATCTATTTGCGGGGCGGCGATAAGAAATTAAATATTCTGCCGGAAAACAAACAAGTTCCATGTTAGATAACTAGAGGTTGTCTAAGTTAGATCACCTTTAAAATTTAATCCACTTATATTTGGCACCTATGTATATACCTATTATAACAAATAAGTAGACAAGGGTACATACACCCCCCAAAATACATAATAATACTTATAAAAAGGAGAAAATATTTGAGACGAAGCGATGTTTATCGTTCATTAAAGAGCAAAGTCCTGAAAGATCTTTAATTCATTTTCGCGTCTATAGAAGACATGTTGGTCTATTCTCTAGACCACGAAACTCACTTAAAAAAACTAAAGTAGGTATTCGACCGCCTCCTAGCTGTACACCTGTGTCCCAATCTCGTCCGTGGTTTAAAGCGGCGCTTCGGTCTCGGTCATTAATCGATTATTTTGCTTCTCCTGGGCTCAAATATCCATAATAAAAGTTCCTGCATCCAAGGTAACTCGTCGAGTAACATCTTGCAAAAGGAATGAAACACGCTCCAAATGCGTAGACCCAAAGACAAGCCACAAAATTGCACGTGAAAAAGCCGAATTTAAACCTCGACAAGGTTCCCCGGAACTTAGAAATCCAGGCGATTTTACAACCAAAGACAACGCATAGTTTTTCCTATCCTTGCTCGCCTGAATCATAGAAACGATTCGAATGCCCCAGCCACTTCACAATAAGACGGCAAAGCTCTACGCGCGCACCTCACCACCGACCAACTTAACTTTCCTGCTACGTTTTACTCAATTAATTCATACGCGGTTGAGTAAAGTGATTTAATTCTATTCCAAATAAATCTAATTCAACCAGATAATCATTTTCATAGAATACCGCTTCATGATTTCTAATCAGTGAAATTAATTACTAAATTTATCTGTGCATTCAAATAGAAATGTAAATTGCAATGTACGCAGTGAAGGTGTGCGGACTATCGGATAAACTCACTTGTTTGGCGTGAATGAAGGGTGTTGCATTGCAATAATAACCTGTGTTTATTTAAATTATTCGCCTATCCTTTGCGAAAACGAATTGTTACCATCTGGAAAAGTCGAAATGACTAAGTAAGAGAAAGATGGATAAATACGAGAAATTATATAGAAACGAGACCTGGATCTAGAAAAACTGGCTACAACTTGGCATGTAACCTACATTATTTAGAAGACATTTAAAATTAAGAAATCTGGCCAGTTGGCTACAAGAACAGATGGTGATGAGTTTGCTGAGGGCATTTAATCCATTCTTAGGATATTGATATTAAAAATATTAGGAGCAGTCACCGTTAATTATCTCTTCAGAAATGAGCTCGTCACCAAAATGACGCCCTTAAAACTAGGAATTCAAAAGCCATTCTTGGAACGCCTCGCAACAAAGAATGTCCCAGATTATAGGATGTTTTGTGTAATATGAGTTGTTTCCTTGTAATAACAGTAATAATAAACATGAAAATTAGGTTCAATAAAAAAACCCATTTACGTCGAAACACTCAGCATAACATTATCACGCAAGGAACGTAAGTCACATTATGTAAGACATACATATACGCATTTTCGTCACGTAATTACAAATTAATATTCATATTTTTTCGATAATGGCCTTTAATATACGCCAAAAGAATCAGATCACTTAGGGGTCCAATGGTAATCAGAAGATCTAATTTATGCGCTTGCTTAATTAAGGTTACTGTCCTGTTCCTTTCTGACTCATTTCAATTCTACTCATGATGTTTATTGATTATTTACATCAATCAATTTTGTTAATGAAGATTTTTGTCAGTGTTATTAAATAAAAGATGTGAGATTTGCATAGAATTCTCTCCAATTGTGCCGCATACTACATTTTTCTAAACTTCAAACGATGGAAAGAAAGGTTGACTAACGAGTATATCTTGATACAGAGGATAAAAATAACAGTGTTTTAAAAAGATAAAATATTGCGCTGAAAAACACTTAAGAAATCTTATTATTATTAAGAGTTGTAAATGGAGATAGACTGCTGGAGTGCAATGGAATCTTTATTGGAATAATAGTTTAAAAAGTGCTCAGACTTCTATCTTGAGTCCTACAATAAGTTTGGAATTAGACTTGGATACAGAAAGTTGAGAGAGAGAGGGAGAGAGTGAGACAGATGTAGGATTGGAATAATTATAGTTATTCTAATATTTAAATTATTGTTGGTTTATTACAAATTAAGCATTTTAAAAATAATAATATAAATATAAAAAAGTGCAATCATTTGCTTTATCCAAAATCGTGCTCTGGTTTAAGGCTTTGGAGTTTACTCTTCCATCAATTGGGTAAAATGATGACAAATATGGATAAAATGAATGATGTGTAATTATGATCTATTTCGTAGTATTTTTTTCTAGAACTTAATGTTTGGATCTATGTCAATTTCAGAAATTGATCTTTCCAAAGGAAACCTGCAACGATTGTTGCTCTGCCCTAAAGTGGCCTGAAGTTCAAGGGAATTGTTGCTAAGGGTATTACATCGAGCAGCACTATCTTTCAGATCATTGATGACTTTAAAAAGACTGGTTATTGTTCTGTGAAGAAGACTTCTGGACAGCAAAGAGCTTCAAATGAACGCCAATGTCGCCTTCTGGTAAGGTTCTAGCTCAATCATTGGGTTGCCTCAAGTGCCATGCTTTCTGATGATTGGAAATAAGAAGTTGTGAATGCTTCAATGTACACATTGAGAGGTACACATTTCTAAACGGTCATAACTGGAGAAGAGGAGCAAAAAAGCCTCATCTCACCAAGAAGAACCTTACAGAGAGGCTTCGCTTTTGTAGGAAATATACAGGGTGTTTCAAAAAATAGATGGCAGAACTACGGTACTATTCACCCTATGTCAAATAATAAAAATGACTCCCATGAAAATATGTCCGGAAATGCTTGGTTTCCAAGTTATAGGCTATTAAAATGCATGCTATCGGAGTTCCTTTATTTCCCCCAGGTGGCACATACACAAAGTTTTTGAGTGCCCTAGAGAAAAAGTTCAAAATGTGCACCCCTGCCGTAATGCGTTCTCACTTCGACGTCTTATGGACTGACGAACACGCCTCCAAATTCCTGCAGTGTTCCATATTGTCTTGCACCCTGCTACAATTCGGTTGCAGAGAGTGTCCTCATTACCTAAGGGAAATGAATACACAAGTGATTTTAAATGGCCGCACAGATAGAATATACAGATCAGATGAGCCATGTAATTAGTCCAGCTCTTCCTATCCACCGACCAAGAAAACTTCTATCAAGCTACCTGCGTACTACAAGGCTGAAGTGTGCGGGAGCACCAGCATTCATGAAATGCAGTTGACGACGATTGACAAGTGGAACGTCGTCCAAGTAATCAGTTATGTTGTCTTCCAAAAGGCGCTTGTATGCCTCACCCGAAAGCCTGTTCGGAACTACATGAGGTTTAAATAACGTATCACCAACAACACCCGCCCACAGATGTCGAGTGAGAACCACTGTTGGTCACGTGATAATATAATTTCATGTTGATTTCTTTCTGCCCATACATGCTGGTTGTGGAAGTTGACTATTCCACCTCGTGTTAACTCTACTTCATCGATGAAGAAAACGAAGCTGGAAAGGTTTTGATTTCTAGCGCACTGTTCCAGGAACCATTTGCAGAACGTAACTCTTGCAGGGTAATATGTTGGTGACAACGCCTGTACACGTTGCAGATGATATGCATACAGATGTTGTTTTCTTAACACTCTCCAGACATTCGAATGAGAAATAGACACTTGCCTTGCTAACTGTCGTGTGCTGATTTTAGGAGTATCATTCACAATATCCAGTATCTCCTCTTCTTCCTCAGGCGTTGTAGACCTTGGTCGCCCTCTGTCAGAACCACGAGGTTCGAAAGTCCCATATTCATATAGTGGGCGATGGGTATTCGGAAATGTTTTCCGATTGGGCATCTTCGAGTTGGAAACCTTTCCTGCTATGGACGACGATTTTTTACAGCATTACAATTCTCCAAACCATCCACGAAGTTCATATCCGCTCTCTCTTGAGCGGATATGCACTTCGTGAATGGTTTGGAGAATGTTAATGCTGTAGATAACTACTTGATTGAGTCAACGGAATCCTGTGTTAAAAGACACCACCTGTTGGAGATAAAATGATCCCCTATTTTTCTGTTACTATATCTCCCATTTTCCTTTTTAAGCCTTAATGGTACACGCAATAATAATTTCCTTAGCGTCTTTTCGGGTCGTTTTACCAGTTTTAATTTCTTTGGGCCTTTAAAATATATATATATATATATATATATATATATATATATATATATATATATATATATATATATATATATATATATATATATATATATATATATATATGCATGTTTTATTAAAAACCAGGTCTAGTTGAACCTTGATTAGCTTCTTTCTTTGCTTTTCTAATTTCCTTATTATACTTTTTTTTTTCTTGCGAAAGGTTATAGATAAGTGTTCCGATATTCATGGTTTATTTTAGCTAGCTGACCTTTGTTCACGTTTGACCATCTTCGAAGCGAATTAATTTTACACTGGTTAAACATTTAAAGGCATTACATTTATATACTAAAAATAATTTAGATAATGAAAAGAAGTGGGAATGTGGTTGACAGGAAGTAGTTAGAAAAGGTACATTTGGGAATTGGATTTCGATCATTATTGACCGTTAATTCGTAAAGAGTTTTAATGTTCGCTGGGTGGCGGTCAATTGGGCATTAAATCTTCGGTTTATCTTCGTGGTTTAGGATCACTTCCAGGATATGAAGGCGTGTGCGGTTCCTTCTCCTTTGTTAATGGTGTTTTGTACTAAAATTTCTCGTGTTAGTTGAATTCCATGTTGCATGTAGTGGTTCTTGATGGCGCCGTTTTGCAGATACATGGTGAGTCTACGAGATAGGGATGTGGTTGTCATTTCAATGTATTTATTTAAATTATGAAGCTTGCAATCTTCATGCGGACAGGTGAATTCATAAATTAAATTGGAAGTCTTCAATTCTCTTTTCGTACTTGTAACGTTGATAATGAGGTTATTACTTATTTTGGGGTTTATAATATATTGTAACTTGTAACGTTTCTTCTGGACTCGTGCATTTTTTAGTTTGTTCTTTCGTGAATTTTATACGATTCACTCATTTGGTTCATATATAAGATATTTATTGGTTATTTCTTATTGTCTTCATTTTTATTATTCTTATTTTCATGTAATTTTTCAGGAATGTATTTGTTTCTTTGTCCACCATAGTGTTGTAAAAACCATTATTGATGAGGACTTGCTTTATTCTTTGAATTTCATTATGGAACAATGCCCATGACGAACAGCATTTGTATGCGCGTCTAATGTATGTTCTTATGACAGTTTTTTTCTATTTTTCTGGACATTCGCCATCTCCATTGAGACAATTCCCAGAATTCGTTGGTTTAGTATCTACCTGGGTTGTGTATTTATTTTCACTTGCTGTCACTTCAATATCAAGGAACGGTAATTTTCTGTTAGAATTGACTTCATACGTAAATTTTAGTACAGAGTGCTCTTCTATTCTTGTTTTAAATCTTCTCAGTTGATTTTTATCTTTAATTACAAGATATATATCGTCAACGAAACGGCAGTAGGTTGAAGGTTTGAGATGATTCTCCTTCAATATTCCTTTTTCTAGACGACCCATGTAGAAGTTTGCATAAGTGGGTCGGAGTGGTGAGCCCATTTCAACTCCGTTAATTTATTTGTAGAGTTTTCCGTTAGGTGCGCAAAATGGTGCTTCCACTGTGCGCGCCTTCAAAAGATTCTTCAATGTGCTGGGGTCTAATTTGGAGCAGGTTTGTCCGAGTTTTTATAGACTTCGTCAATTATTATGTTTATTGTTTCTTCGGTGGATACGTTTGTGAAGAGGCTTCCTACGTCCAATGAGGCTATGATTCCATTTGGTTTTGTAGTGTGAATAATATCAATAAATTCATCTGCGATTTAATAGAATATTCATTAGGGATGTAGTCACTGATAAGTTTTTTGATTTCTTTTGAACTTTTGTATGTTGGCATGGGAATTTGAGAGACTATGGGTCTTGAGGGGTTGTTATTTTTATGCGTTTTAACATTACCGTACATGTATCCTGAAGTAAACTCGCCTATGAGTTTTTGAAAATGTACACCTCCTTTCACTTTATTCGCTTCATATCTTTTTTGAGAGGTTGATATCTTTTTGGAGAGTTTCCGTAGGGTCCCTTTGGATTTGTTTGAATTTAGACGTGTCTTCCAGTATGTCTTGTATTTTTGAGGTATAGTCTTCTTTCTTAAGTATAACGTAAACTTTTGATTTATCCGCTCTGCGGATGACTATGTCCTGGTTGTTTTTAGATTGTTTGATTGCATCACGGACTTTTTTTGTCAGGAGTTTTAAAGGGCCAAAGTTTCGTTTTTTCGTTGATTCTGCACGTAGTTGTTGCTTTATTAAAAAATAAACCATGAATATCGGAACAATTATCTATAACTTTTCGCAAAGACGAAAAGAGAATAATAAGTAAATTAGAAAAGCAAAGAAAGATGCTAATCAAGGTTCAACTAGACCTGGTCTTTAATAAAACATGCATAAAAGAAAAACTAATACCTAAATATATACATATATATGTGTATATATATATATATATATATATATATATATATATATATATATATATACAGGGTGACCCCCCCCAAAAAAAAACCCCAAAAAACAGGCACCAACTACTTTCGATAGGACTCATTTCTTAATTTTCTGCAGGGATTGAATGAAACTTTGGTGATAACTAGTTTATTGTGTTTTAAAATATCATATCAAAACATGAGAGTCTTTGGACTTTTCTTCTTTATTCTAGAGTATGTGTTCGAGATGACCTCCATTTATCCCTGTGCATTTCTTGAGGCGCAGCACAAACTTGTCCATGACGTCCTAACAAAACTACCGATTAATGGCTCTGATCAACTTTTTAATGCCTTCCTTGAGTACCGTGAAGGTTTTGACTCTCCCTGAGTACACTTTGTCTTTAAGGTAGCCACAGAGAAAGAAATCATGGAGCTAAGGTGTTGGCTGTGAGGTACCCACTCAAAATCTGTCTTAAAACTGATCACACGGCCACCAAAGTTCTCTTTCAGACAATCTTGGTAAAGGTTTGCGAGAGTTTGTTCCATCTTGCTGGAACAAGAACTTCCCTATACGCGACGGGAATAGGTTCTGCAGCTCCCTCTTGAAGGTATTGAGGACCTCAACATACCACTTTTTTATGATTGTCACTGTCGGGCCAGATTCCTCGAAGAAGAATGGTCCGATGATGCCTCGGTCTGAGATTGCAGTCCATACCATGCATTTAGGGGAGTGTAGGGGATTGATGGCTACCTCATTTGGTCTGGAGGTCCCCCAGAAGACATTGGTCTTTGAGTTTACCTTACCTTAATGATAGAAGTTAGCTTCATCTCAGGTCCAAAGGAGGTTAAGAAAAGTTGGGGTCTCCTGAATCTTCTCCAGTATCTTGACTGCAATAGTCCTTCTCTGCTCCTTGTATGAGGCTTTAAGGGTCTGCATCGTCTGTATTATGTATGAGTAGGCCTTTACATCCATTAATAGCACTCTCCTGCAAGTCTCACGGGATATACTGAGGGGCTAAATTCGCTTGTGCACAGAGCGTTTTGAACTATGCTGAACTGACACTCTCACGCTCTCAACTAGCTCAGCTGTACGCTTCCTTGGGCGTCCTGAACCACTTGGACGGTTGCCACTGGTTCTCGAAGTGGTTCATCCACTTCTGAATTCTGCTCTTGGAGAGAGATATTTCACATTCGAACTAATGCACGAAAGTATCCTGCACTTTCTTGAACGAGCCTGTTTTCTAGTAATGTTTGACGCAGTATATTCTTTGCTGGAGCTCCCATTGAGATCTAGTTGTGTTCACAGGCGTTGATTCTGTCACGTTCTGCAGAGTAAGGGTGATTAGTGAATGAATAAAGAATATATTACAAAAATTGTGTGCAGGCTAATCTTTTTTAGGTTCCACTGTATTAATCTATATATATATATATATATATATATATATATATATATATATATATATATATATATATATATATATATATATATATATATATATATATATATATATATAATCTATATACCTCTCAAAGTAGCGCGAGGGAATGATAAAAATTAATCCATTAAACCACATTGAAAGAGAAAACGGAATAATTTTTTCTTGCAGTAATATTTTTATTACCTGTTTTTCAAAAAAATCCGTGCAGAAAAGCGATTTGAACCAGGCACACTGAGGCAGCGAGCACCACTTTGATCCCAGTTAAAGTAAGCTTTTAGTACACTATGCTACACAAAAAAACAAAAAATCATCTGAAATAGCTTTTAAGGAACCCCTTTGCAAGTTTGAACGGAGACTATGAAATAAATAGAAAATTAATTGGGAATTCAAAGAATAAATGAGGAATAGTTTAACGCGTGGCAGATATACAAATGTATATATCTCTCAATGTAGCGCAAGAGAATGATGAAAATGAATCCATTAAACCACATTAAAAGAGAAAACGGAATAATTTTTCCTTGCAGTAATATTTTTATTACCTTTTTTTCGAAAAAATCTGCGCAGGGAATCGATTTGAACCAGGCACACTGAGGCAGCGAGCACCGCTTTGATCACAGAGGTGCTCGCTGCCTCAGTGTGCCTGGTTCGAATCGATTCCCTGCGCGGATTTTTTGAAAAAAGGGTAATAAAAAAAAAATAGATATATATATAACATATTTTTAATTCAACAGCAGTAGTTGTGTTGTTGATTTTTATCTTAACTTTCTTAAATTTTCTGAGAAGCTTCGGGACAAAAAGAAAAAAATTCTTAGAAAAATGAGCTTCTAGATAATAAATGCTTTATCATAAGGATAAAGAAATTGAACAATGGCTCGAATGAAAAAATCCGGAAGTGGTAGATTTCCGAAAGAACTATAAGTACATCTTGTCTTGTACAGTATATTAACCTTCAAAAGATACTCTATTCATCTTCTACACACACAAAAAAATCAAATTTAGCCATAAATAACACCTGTCTACCTCCTATCCAAAAACCTCAGGCCTTTAATATCGTATAGCTTCGCTTGACAACCCCCCTACAAGACGGCGCAAGAAACCGCCACACCCAGAATTAGTCCACACTACTTTCAAAAGATATGTTTAACGCCAATACTACCATTATTCTCCTCAAAAACGAGCTAGAACAGATCAACTTGAGCGAAATCAGGGTTAAAAAATACAAAATAATCCTACAACTAAAACAAGACACCGTCCTATTAAGAGGTAGAAGACCTGCCGCTGCTGACTCATTTACCATAATACAGACACCTTTACACCAGCCCCCACCTATTTATTCTGAACACTACTTTCTCTGTACTTTATTCAACGCAGGGCACTGGCCAACGATTAAAGATGTTTAAATATAGAAAAATATGTAAAGGATAGTATGTGAGGGTATAGATAGAAAAGGTTGTATACAAGTGAAAAAGTTAGTGTGCCAGTACCTCTGGCATTTGCTGCTTGTGTGCGTTCTTTACTTACCCTTTTTACTTTCTATTAGGTTAAAAAAGCATTCAAGCCCTAATATATATATATATATATATATATATATATATATATATATATATATATATATATCAGTGCTGGGAAAACGAATCGAATTCGAATCGATAAACCTTTAAAATCTATATATTTTCAAACTCGAATCGAAATTTAAACTCGAACCGAAGAGAATTAAAAACACGATTTCAAACTTGAATCGATTATAAATATAAGTTTGAAGTGAAAACGTCGATTACACTGTATAACACGATTTTTGTTACAGAGCAGAAAATAGGTGATTCTAGATGATTTTCAGGAGCTGATTACAAATTTGGGATTAGAATTTTCATATCACGTCTAGTTTTTGTGTAATTTGAATTTTCCTTTTCAACCCATTTCACACATTTGTTTAATATTGTACCAATATGCAATATATCATTGAATTCTAATTACTGGGGGGGGGTCATATTTTTTCGGATTTTCAGATTAATACATACTTATGATAACTTTTCCGCTACTGGTAACTAGTGAAGAAGATACCAGGTTTTGTTCTGATAAGAACCTTATGATAAGGATCTCACATTCTGTATCGTTTGGTTGCTCAAATTAGTATTTGAAATCTTGTCATAGCTTCAACTTCTAGACGCCGATGTGTAAACAGCCCCAACATATTTTGTTATGTTTGTGGGCAATTCACACCAGTGGCACAACAGAGAATAGCAGTAACGATGAAAAAAGCCTACAAATACTATTTTGGATGCAAAGTATGGGATAAGCATACAGAATGGCCCTCTCATATTTGCTGCACGCAGTGTATCACAATGTTGACAGCTTGGTTAAATAGGAAGAGGAAGGCAATGCCACTTGCTGTTCCCATGATATGGTGTGAGCCCTCAAATCAGTTTGATGATTGTTATTTCTGCCTAACAAATGTAGCTGGATTTTCAAACAAAACCAAATCTAAAATTGTCTATCCATATTGCCTATCACTTCTTCTTGGGTTACAATTGGGATACACAAAGTACCTGCCCATTTTATGCCTATGGGATAGCAGAGATGATAAAAGTCACTATAAAAAGCGAGAATGGCTAGCCAGAAAAGAACACATTGTTGGCAAACATAATGTTGAGCATGATGCTCTAGTAGATCCAACAAAGGTTCATGTTCCAGCTCTTCACATTAAATTAGGATTAATGAAAAAAAATTTAAAGGGTTTGGATCAAAGACGTGAAGGCTTTCAATATTTAAAAAACAAATTCAAAGGATCATTAACTGATGCCAAAATAAAAGCTGGAGTTTTCACTGGACCACAAATTTGCAGAGTTGTTTTTGATGATTCCTTCACTTTGTGTCTCAATGAAAAGGAACGCAAAGCATGGAGATCCTTTGTGGAAGTCACAGAAAACTTTCTCGGAAATTTTAAATCTCCAAATTACCGATATTAGTAAACAATATGCTGGAAGCCTATGAAAAGATGGGATGTAGAATGTCACTTAAAATGCCTTTTCTGCATTCTCATTTAGATTTTTTTCAGGAAAATCTGGGACCGCTTAGTAATGAACATGGTGAACGTTTTCATCAACAATTTTGGTTATGGAGACGAGGTACCAGGAAAATTAAATCCAAATATGAGGGGGAATTATTGCTGGTCTTTACAAAAACAAACTTTGATGTCTCACCAAAGAAAAACGATAAGGCTACAGCAAAGTTTCTTTAAATTATAAGTGCATAACAAACTTAATCCAGACAATAAAATCTTCATAACTTGAGAGGGAGGGAGGTAACTTCGCCACTGATATACATTGTCTGTCCTAAGCCAGAATAAAGAAGGAAGGTCCCTTATTTTTTTATTTTTTTTGCTTAAAAATTAAAAAAAAAAATTTATATTAATCGGAACAAATAGCGAAAAAGATGGGGGCGGTCATTACACAAACTTTAGACGTGATAGAGAATCTTGGTTTTCAAATTCAGATTCAGTTCCCGAGAACTAATTAGAAACACTTATTCACATGTCTGTAACAAACAAAAAGTTAAAATTTGTTGCCTAGTGTTATCATTAATAAAATAATTTAGGAATTCCAAGAAATAATACTGGTTTAACTTGTGAATAGTAGGTAAATGTATATTTTAATCTTTAGTCTCTATCCTAGTCCTAATCTTGTTTTGCTAATCACAGAATGACCCAAAGCTACACCTTTCTACTGTTCCGAGTTTGAAAATCCCTAAGAAATCTTGAATTTAAATTCATGTCAAATATATTTCCCATGTGGCTGTCAAGTTTGTTTTAAAAAGAGATTAAATTGTTCTTATAAGATAAAATTTGTATTCTGGATATTTATTGCATAATATTTCAAGATAATAATGAAAATTTGTAATATATGCTTTACACTATTTTGGGGGACACATTTTTTTAATGTAAAATGTTTAAAAATGCTTAATGGGTCCTGTATATTTATTGCATAATATTTCAATAGAAAAAAGATGTAGCATCCCATTAAAAACTTCCATTTGACTGCAGTTCTTTCATCCGTACATACGGTTCCCGTGCATTGGGACTTTGCGAATATTTTACCCATTAATTTGCCCATTAATTTAGGCATCTGGTACATATGGATAGCTATAGTAAACACGAAATAACACAGTAAATCACGAATTTACCTTAACTGAAGGAAAATGTGTAATAAGAGGAGAAAAAGTTTTATAACTTACTTTGTTATAAATTATATTTTACGTGGAAAAAGCAAATAGAACTCTGGAATAATGGATTTAAGCCTTTTAAATACAGGCTGAACTTGAACTAGAATCGAATTTGAATCCAAATCCATATTAAAAAATCGAAAGGCCGAAAAATTTGAATCGATATTCATTTAAGTTCCCAGCCCTGATATATATATATATATATATATATATATATATATATATATATATATATATATATATATATATATATATATATATATATATATATATGAAAATTCATGCAATATCGCAAAAAAAGATGAGGAATTAAACCACATTCTCTGAAGACAATTAAATTCAGAAAAGTTTCGGTGTATCTCACACCCTTTTTCAACTGACACTGGATAGAAAATATAAGAATAGTGCTTACAAACATAACACAGGGTCAGGTCGTGAAAGATCCCCTCTTTTTTCCCCCTTCAATATGTTTAGACCTACTCCCCCCTGATTAGCCACAAGTAGGGGATTGGGGGGAAAAAAGGGGGATCTTTCACGACCTGACCCTGTGTTATGTTTGTAAGCACTTTTCTTAAATTTTCTATCCAGTGTCAGTTGAAAAAGGGTGTGAGATACACCGAAACTGTTCTGAATTAAATTGTCTTCGAAAAATGTGGTTTCATTCCTCATATATATATATATATATATATATATATATATATATATATATAATACTTATATTCTTTTTAGCTTGTCCTTCGCGCCAGATTCACTCGAGTTTCTCCCAGATTGTTTCTGCTGTTTAGGATGTGTCTTACCTTATATATACGTTGCTCCTTGCCTAGTTTCTTCATTATTAGTTGAAAATGGTATCTTGCCGAAACTATTCCCATAGTTATAAATAGTTATATATATATATATATATATATATATATATATATATATATAAATAGTCATGTGAGTTGCTGCTGACCAGTCTAATCTTCAATTTCACGGTGAAGGTAAGGACACATAGGAGGCTGAGGTACGTGTGATATATTTATGGAACAACGTTTCGGGCGTATCACCCATCTTCAGGTTCTAAAACATAAATTAATCTAATACAGTTAAAGAATATTAGTAATATTAAAAATAATTAGGTTATGACTATGTAGGTAAATCAAAAATTAGAAAATAACTCAGGAATTTAAAAGTCAAGAGAATCAAATTATCAATCTAATATAACACTATTGAAACCCCCCAAAAAACTCACAACAAACAAAAGTAAATAATTACAGTATAATATTGCTTAACGATAATTCAGGAATTTAAAAAGCAAGAGAATCAAATTATTGATCTAATGTAATCACTATTGACACGAAAAAAAAAGCAAAAACACAAAAGTAAAAAATTACAGTATAATATTGCTTACCGATGAAGTTCAGGAGAAATCACAAAGTGAAGAAATTATAAAGGATGTGGCTTAAAGAAGGATGGAATTTGACTGGTTGGTTGTTAAATAAGAGAAGGTTGGTTGGTTGTTGAATGAGGTAATTAAAATTAAGAAATAAGAAGCGGAACAGCGGTATTATCTATGTTGAGTGTAGGAGATTTTGTACGTATTAGTATGGATTCCAAAATTCTTAGACTATATTCATTGTTATTATGACCAATTATTTTGAAGTTATCTATGCAACATTCTTTCTTGCATTGTATACTATGATTTCTAATTACAGAAGCTTCCTTCTTAGACCATATTTTTCCAGTGCGATGGCTTATTCCCATGTGAGAACAAAACCTCTCTTTCAATGAGCGAACCGTACTACCAATATAGGTTCCTTGCAAACAACAAGGAAGGGTAAAAGCATAAACAACACGGCTGCTCATTTCTAGAGGAAGTAGGTCTTTTGACGAGAAAAAACTTTTTATGGAAAGTGGGTTAACAAAAGTGATTTTGAAGTTGGTATGAAAGAAATATTTTTTTAAGTAATTTCTTGCATTTTCTAGTGAATAATTTATTGTAAGGTCCCATTTCTGGTACTACGAAAAATTTTTCATTTTTGGGAACATTATATGAGAGAAAAGATGCAGAGTAAATTTTGGTAAGAAAATTATTGATTAGTTTGTCAACCAAGGGTGGGGGGTAACAATTATTTTTAAAATAAGACTTTAGAGTGTGGAATTCATTGTGCATTAGGGAATAATTGGAGGAGAGATGGTAACCTCTATATATTAGAGATTTAATTGCACTGAGTTTGTGTGACAAGTCACAATGGCTGAAAAAATTGATTCCTAGGCCACTAAAGGTAGGCTTTCTGTATATTGAGGTAGTTAGTTTGTCGGGGTTTTCTATAATGACGTCTAGAAAAGGAAGTTGATAGTTACTCTCTAATTCAATGGTATATTTAATGTTGCGATGATAAGAGTTTATAAAATTAAAAAAATGGTGGGCATGTTCTATATTATCAAAAATAGCAAAGGAGTCGTCAACATACCTACGATAAAATATGGGTTTGAAATCTAAAGGGCAATGTTTCATAAAGTTATTTTCAAGATGAATCATGAAAATATTAGCTGCTATTGGAGCAATTGGTGATCCCATTCCTACTCCATCTATCTGTTGGTAAGCCTTGTTATTAAATAAAAAATAATTCTCATTAAAAATCATTTCTAAAATAGTCTTGAACTTTTTGCGAGAGAAATTGTGAAAGGTGCCTGTTTTGTTAAAAATTAGATTTAAAATAATATCAGAAACACCTACAAAAATATCTCTAAAACTAGAAGATAAAGTTAACAGAGTTCTGTTAAATCTAAAATCCACTAAAGTTATAGACCAACAAACTTATGATGCCCTACATTCTAGTGGTTCTGGGTTAGGCTTATTATACGGCCTCCCAAAGCTACACAAAGCTGGTGTTCCTCTCCGACCTATTCTGGCTTCCTATTCTCTGAAAAATTTTAACCTTTCTAAATATGTTGCTTAATTGCTCTCTGGGTTAGCCACAGGTCAATACACCATAAAAAACAACTATTCTTTTGTTAATGAATTATTGTGAAACAATTTTGCACCCTCAAAAGTCCTAGTCGGTTACGATGTATCCTCACTATTTACAAATGTTCCTGTTAATGAAACAATTGATATTATTTTAAATCTAATTTTTAACAAAACAGGCACCTTTCAAAATTTCTCTCGCAAAAAGTTCAAGACTATTTTAGAAATGATTTTTAATGAGAATTATTTTTTATTTAATAACAAGGCTTACCAACAGATAGATGGAGTAGGAATGGGATCACCAATTGCTCCAATAGCAGCTAATATTTTCATGATTCATCTTGAAAATATCTTTATGAAACATTGCCCTTTAGATTTCAAACCCATATTTTATCGTAGGTATGTTGACGACTCCTTTGCTATTTTTGATAATATAGAACATGCCCACCATTTTTTTAATTTTATAAACTCTTATCATCGCAACATTAAATATACCATTGAATTAGAGAGTAACTATCAACTTCCTTTTCTAGACGTCATTATAGAAAACCCCGACAAACTAACTACCTCAATATACAGAAAGCCTACTTTTAGTAGCCTAGGAATCATTTTTTTCAGCCATTGTGACTTGTCACATAAACTCAGTGCAATAAATTCTCTAATATATAGAGGTTACCATCTCTCCTCCAATTATTCCCTAATGCACAATGAATTCCACACTCTAAAGTCTTATTTTAAAAATAATTGTTACCCCCCACCTTTGGTTGACAAACTAATCAATAATATTCTTACCAAAATTTACTCGGCATCCTTTTCCTCATATAATGTTCCCAAAAATGAAAAATTTTTCGTAGTACCAGAAATGGGACCTTACAATAAATTATTCACTAGAAAATGCAACAAATTACTTAAAAAATATTTCTTTCATACCAACTTCAAAATCACTTTTGTTAACCCACTTTCCATAAAAAGTTTTTTCTCGTCAAAAGACCTACTTCCTCTAGAAATGAGCAGCCGTGTTGTTTATGCTTTTACCCTTCCTTGTTGTTTGCAAGGAACCTATATTGGTAGTACGGTTCGCTCATTGAAAGAGAGGTTTTGTTCTCACATGGGAATAAGCCATCGCACTGGAAAAATATTGTCTAAGAAGGAAGCTTCTGTAATTAGAAATCATATTATACAATGCAAAACAGAATGTTGCATAGATAACTTCAAAATAATTGGTCATAATAACAATGAATATATCTAATAATTTTGGAATCCCTACTAATACGTACAAAATTTCTTACACTCAACATAGATAATACCGCTGTTCCTCTTCTTATTTCTTAATTTTAATTACTTCATTCAACAACCAACCAACCTTCTCTTATTTAACAACCAACCAATCAAATTCCTATCCTTCTTTAAGCCACATCCTTTATAATTTCTTCATTTTGTGATTTCTCCTGAACTTCATCGGTAAGCAATATTATACTGTAATTTTTTACTTTTGTGTTTTTGCTTTTTTTTTCGTGTCAATAGTGATTACATTAGATTAATAATTTGATTCTCTTGCTTTTTAAATTCCTGAATTATCGTTAAGCAATATTATACTGTAATTATTTACTTTTGTTTGTTGTGAGTTTTTTGGGGGGTTTCAATAGTGTTATATTAGATTGATAATTTGATTCTCTTGACTTTTAAATTCGTGAGTTATTTTCTAATTTTTGATTTACCTACATAGTCATAACCTAATTATTTTTAATATTTTTAATATTCTTTAACTGTATTAGATTAATTTATGTTTTAGAACCTGAAGATGGGTGATACGCCCGAAACGTTGTTCCATAAATAAATCACATGTACCTCAGCCTCCTATGTGTCCTTACCTTCACCGTGAAATTATATATATATATATATATATATATATATATATATATATATATATATATATATATATATATATATATATATATATATATATATATATATATATATAAGCTTATCGGAAAAAAATATTAGTCACTTGTAACCATAGCAAGGGCCTCTTGAACGCCACTTTGCTCTATATGTTCATGTCATGGAATTCCCTGTGTAATGTTCTCTCTGAAATGGGTGGTGAAGGACCATAATTGACGTTTTGTAGCAATTCATACCTGGAAGCAAATCGATTTGCAATTACAAACCTGGCGATTCTACAACGGTCCCTGTCTGTCAACATCTTTTTCCTTCCGCAATTCTGGTGAGAGTTTTTCGCATTTTGGGAGTTCTGTCATTGCTTGTGTATCCAGATGTCCGTACTGTTTGAAACACGGCCAAATTCTGCACCTCCTTCACATGATACCTTTGGAGCGGCCAAATACAATCAGACCTTTTTGCCATTCCATGACGTCGCTTTTTTGGCTCATTTTAAGTAGAGCTGATTTGCTATCTACAGATCTTTACGCCGTCGGCAACACAAATAAAGCCTAACTAACGTTTCCACGGAAACTAAGCTACGCCTATCGGCTTCTTTCGTATCTACGTCAGAAATGTTTGTCCAGGAATTCATTGTTAAGTAGTCTAATTTGTTTTATCACATCTTCCGGAAGATATGCATATATTTTGGGGGTTCATTCAGGCAGAGTTACGTTTACCGGGGCGATATCACCAACATCATGCAGGATCCTTGAAGGAACGCAGTCCCAGATCTTCTTGCCTGCGACATGTAGGGAGGTGACGGGGCATAGGACTATGGGTCTTGCCAAGATCAGGTCCACTTTTTTCTTGTTCATTGGAGACAGTTCCCTAAAAAGGTATATAAAGACTGTAGACTCTTCTTAGCCTGCGCACGATGACGAATATACCCTTTAGAGTTAAGTTTGAGGCCAATCGCTCAGCCTTCTTGAGATTATAGGTAATAATCCCCTTGCCTCTTGTGTGTATGCCTTTGAACTTGCCAACGTTAGAACGTATCTTGTTCCTCCTCTAGTGTTGCCCAGATTGGCTAACACTCCAGCTGTCCGGTTGGAAATATCGTTTGGGTTAGAGTAGTCACCGGTGTTCGCCTGTGTGATATCGTGTACCAACTGTATATATTGTGTATAATTGTGGGGAGGGGGATGGAGGTCGCCGGTATACAGAACAAATAATGGTGGAAGCCAGACAGTCTCCCTAAAGGCCAGCTGCCTCCATGGTGAATCATCACCCTTCGAAATCGTTGTTCTTGAGGACTGCCGGACGAACTTAAAGGTCATCGCAGAGGACTTTGGTGAAGTAACTTCTATTTGAGGGGGCGTAATTCCTTTTAAACGCCTGGCCTTCGCAACCGGTATAATAGCGATGACACCTCTCTAAGTACGACGTCTGCGTTTTTATTTCTGGCCTTAGCAGAGGGAATTCATTCTGTAATCATGACAGCGCAGTCTCCGTGACAAAACTCCTTTGGAAATCATGCTGGTGTCTATTATACAGGTTTTCAACTTCTATCTAATTTGTTAGCCTGGTAAGTAGGAGTTTGGTGGTAGTTTTATAATGAACTCTAGCATGAAAATTGGTATGTATCTGTTAATCTCTTTCCTGAGATTTCCAGGATTTAGAAGAAATATAATTTTAGCCTTTTGAAATAGATCCGAATAATTCCCCACCTTTAGACCCATATTGAAGATACGCAGCATTGCCTTATTGCTGTTAGCAAGGGTTTTCACCGAATACAATTAAGAGATACAAGGATGTTCTTGGAACTACAATTGCATGATTCCATTGGTAATCAATAATTAGTACAGTATTCTTGCAATCATTCCAGATTTCTGCATGTTTGCCAAGTGTGCATATAATATACAAACTAGGAGGCCTGATCATATTCCTTGTAGTATTGTTATTTGTTCTCGCTTCCTTCATTTCTTTGATGGTTGATTTTGTCACTTTTGCATAAGTGTCCTTTTGCACCCTTGTGAGTTTTTTCTCTTTCATTCCTCTCTATAATTTCTTTTATCGTAGGACAGTTCATTGAAATGGTGCGATAATTACTTATAAAGTTTAAGGATTTCTTTGTGGTAGAGTCACATTTCTTCCATTCATGTTGAGCAGATCATTCCGAACATCTTTTTTCGGGTGACTTTACAGTTTTTCGTAGTGTAATTTTTTACTGCGTAGCAATTTGAACATATTTCTATGTTTATATTTTTTCCTTTTCTATATTTTCTGCTTGGATTCTCATATTAAACGCAAGTATCCTATTTGCGGCTATCCTGTTAACCATTTCAGTGTTTGTACGTATGTGGGTGCTTTGTCCGAATTTGAATATTTGATGAAGTAAAGATTGGGGTTGCTATTCTCAATTTCTTGTTTGAAGTTTTCTGCTGAATGTGATCCAGTTCATAGGTGTACTTTTCTGCAAATTACGCTTCTATTCACTATAATTTCTGGAGGAATTGCTGGGTTTATTCTTATTTTCTTTAGGGCTTCGATTCCTCATGAAACCAATCATTCAGCATCTCTTTTTTGATGGAATATTGCGATATATCCTTTTAGTTTTCTAACAATTTCATTCGCGCTACCTTAATTTCACCTTAAAAGTTTTGTACCACTTTGCAATTATCCTATTTGGTGGCTTAACCGCTCCCTTGGAGTGGGAATCTTTTACATTCCATCTCCATTTTAAATCATGGAGTGCCTAGGCGCTCAAATTAGTTTTTCTTCCTCTCTTTATTATCTAAAAAAATATGTGTCCCTAATTATTCTTTTCTCTTTCCTTTAGTGATGAACTTTCCCTATTTATGCCTTCTTCTATGTTTCCTACCTATTAGTTTACGCTTCTCTTCGATCATACTAACAAAATACTCTTCACCCTAACAGCAATCCACAGTTGTTTCATGCTCGTGCTCAATAACTAACCCACACTTTTTTGTCCCCTTAACAGGATCTCCTACAGTGCTTTGTTACACCTTAGTTTCCAAGTGTAACTAAGACTCTGCCGATGATTGAATTTTGTTGTGCTAGTTGGTGAAATGCAAGGTGAATGACAAAAGTTCAGATGCAAACGTGTGAAAGAAGAATGTAATACCCTTTTCAGATATGAATTCATCTTTGGAGCAGGAGTTCTCTCTAATCAACTGTATCTCTTTTTGGAAGTGAATAATAATATATCCTTCACATCATTGTTGTGTTTCTCTGAACTCATGTTAAACCTACATTCCTATTCGTTCTGAACACTACTTCCTTCCTATTTTTCCATCTATGCAATTAGTCAATGGCTTTGTATTTATGTTAGGCCCGTACTTATATAAGAACAATGTTGCGACCCCGCATACATACTTCTACACAAAATAAAATACGCTGCGATGACCCCTCGCAGCCCTCGATCACCCACAATCAATACCAATCTACACATAAAAACACTCTCATGAATGGCGCTTTGTCATGTAAGCACGCCTCTACTTCCACTCCCATCTTAAGGCTTCTCAGACTACCTAATACAACAAACCACACCCGAAAATATATCAAACATCGGTGTCTATCCACCAACTTGTTAACCCTTCGTATCCACTGTTAAGTATATTTCCGAACGTTTCCTCTACTACATGATTTTGTGGCATCCATATGATCCTTCTCTGTTCTTTCTATTCACATCATGTCGTGCGGACATAATTAAAATAAATCCCAAGCAACCTACCAAAGATAACCTGCTGTTAAAAGTAAAATAGAAGAACTTAATAAAAGACGTTGAAGCAAGAAGGTACGAGACCTCCTGAGTTAACTGCCTTTACAAGGATTTACTCATCTTTTTTTTTATCACTCCCCTTTAGTGCCTGTCAGCTTAGTGAAATTTAAGACTCCATAAGTACCCACACAAGCAGTATCCATATATGAACCTTGCAGCTTACCTACTGAAGTCTGGAGCTTAGCAAAGAACGGGACAAACCCATGTGAGCAGCGGCTTTGTGTGGGTGAGAGCAAAACCTGATAGGGCTAGGGCAGGGGTCAGCAACTCGCGGCTCTTTCCTCCATTCGTTCTGGCTCCCTCTAGTGGAGGAACAACGCTGACGCAGCATGTTAGTCCTTGCGAGCGGATCTGCTATCGAGCACTTAATTAAAATAAATTTTATTTCAGTTCATTAGTTTTCTAAATTTATTTATTTATTTATTAAAATTTTTAACCCCCGGTAGGCGAACCATGGAAAATCTACGAACAGAAAAGTTTCTGAAGAAAACAAAACATTCAGTGCTACGTGAGAAAATTAATTTACTTTTACTACTGACGAGACTGGTTTACCAGTATGCTTAATATGTGGTGAGAAATTGGCAAGCAACAGCTGACTGCACGATGACGGCACACAGAAGAAAACTGCACTTTTGGTTTGCTGCTGGTGGATCATTTAAGTTCGGCTTTTTTATTTCGTGAATAGGAGGAGAACTCAAATAGACACGAAATATTTTATTTGTAAGGAGTGTTCAACCCAGTTTTTTTTTCGGAGTTCCAATGTTTTTGTACACAGAAATAAAATTGCATTTTTTCTAAAACAGTTCTTTGATTCAATAAATGCAACAGACTATTGTTTTTTATATGTCAAAAGGGCTTTGTGGCTCCCAGTATTCTCTTTTAGGGCTTAAATGATTCAAAATGGGTGTTTGAGTGTTGTAGGTTGCCGTCTCTTGGGCTATGGATAGGGCTGCCTCTTACCATCGTAATAAGCCAGAACTGGATCAGCTGGATCATGAATTCACCTTTCTAAATTATATTCTGTCACTAATCTTTTCTAATTTTTCTGGATACAAGGATATGAAAACACTGAAGATCGGCAAAACTCTGATGGACTCTTATAAACTGGCCCCTTTGCACATCATTAAGGGTGCGCAAAAAAATACAAAACCAATGTAATTAGCATTATACAGAGTGGAACAAAAGTCGCGTTAGATAGGAAAACTTGATATGTAATGTTTAATCCATGTTTTCAGTTAAATTCTCCTGCAAGCATGCGACTTCATCCTGAACTGGCCATCATTATGATCTTGAATTCGTTGTTCTTTTGTCAAAGGCTTCTTAAGTGTATCTGAAATTCAAAAATAACTAGTTAAAAAAATAAATAAGGAACTTAAATTTGTTTCTATTTTTCCTATGCATCGCAACATTTGCTCCACCCAGTATATGCTAACCCTTATTGTGTTAAGATTACTAAACTACGCAACTACATACAACATCGCAATATGCGAGAAAGAAAAAAATACTTTAAGAAAAGGCCATAAACGAATTAAGAACAATGGGATGGAAACCAATGTTCCGCAAAACACCAGGGCACAGATAGAAGTAAGTATACTGCAAAATTTGGATCCATGGATAAACGAGCAGAATTTAGTGGAAATTGAAGGAGAAATGGAAGGAACATAAGGCTGGGCCAAGGTCTTAGAAGTGGTGCTTTTCATCAACACAAACTCGAATACTGAGTAATCCCACGTAATCTATATAGTATTCAGACAGACTGCAATTAGAAGAAAACCAAAGGAGTAACAAGGAGTAACAAGGAAAGGAAGTACCCTAGGAGACCTTACGGTCCATTCAAAGAGGGTACCTTTGGACTAGCAATCGAGTGGGCACATGGCTGCTCAATTGTTTTGCGTCCCTAAACGGCCACTTTTCAAGACTTTGTCTAGTCTTTACTTGAACTGGTCAACAGATTCACTGTTGACAACTTCCACTGGAAGTGCGTTGAACTTACCGCAGATACTGTAAGGGAAAAAATTTCCACACAGATTGTGGTTGTAACGCTTCAGTTCAAGTTTGAAGCCGTGATTGCGCGTTCTGTTCTCACTCAGTGTGAAAATATCCTGGTAGTCAACATTGTCGAACCCTCGAAGTATTTTGAAAACTTCGATGAGCTGACCAAGCAGTCTACGGGTTTCCAGCGAGAACAGATCTAATTCTCTTAGTCTATCCTCATAACTTTTATGTCGGATAGAGAGGATCAGCTTGGTTGCCCTGGCTTGTACGCGTTCCAACCTTGCGATGTCTTTTCGAAACGAAGGACTCCAAAATTGTACGGCATACTCCAGGTGCGGCCGAACGAGGGAGTTGTACAGATAAAGTACTATCTCTTTGTTACGGTATCCAAACTGGCGCTTTATGTAGCCTAACATCCTTTAGGCTTTCTTTTCTGCCTCGATGCACTGTTTCGAGAACTTGAGGTCGCTAGTGATAGTTACAACCAAGTCTTTCTCAGTGTCACTCGATTCAAGAGCAGTGCCCTTAAGGATATACTGAGATTGGGGGTTTCTGTGGCCGATATGCATCACTTTGCATTTGTTCACGTTAAAAGGCATTTGCCACGTGTCAGAACACTCCCCAATCTTTCCAAGATCTTCTTGCAGGCGGGCAGTATTTCCATCCTTTGCAACGTTCATACTAAGCTTGGTATCGTTGGCAAATTTGGAAATCTTGGCAACCATGTCACCGTCCATGTCGTTAACGTAGATGATGAATAGTAGTGGTCCCAGGACAGAACATTGAGGCACCCCGCTAGTAATGGGCACCCACTCAGAAGCCTATCCATTTACCACCACCCGTTGCCGCCTGACACTTAGCCAGTTCTCGATCCAGCCGGCTTCTTTTCCGTCTATGTCCAGCGCTCGTACTTTCCGGAGGAGGCGGCGGTGTGGTACCTTATCAAAGGCTTTCTCAAAGTCTAAGTACACCACATCCACCGCCTTGTCCCGATCGTGCTCACTGAAGACGAAGTGGGAGAATTCCACAAGGTTCGTCAGGCATGACCGTTGCGTCCGGAAGCCGTGCTGGGAACTTCTCAGTAGCAGGTTGGACTCTAAATACGACGTCATTTTGTCCACCATCATGCTTTCCATGAGTTTACCGACTATCGAAGTCAAACTGATAGGTCGGTAGTTTGACATGTTGAAGATTGCGCTCAGGTGCCGTGACACTTGATCGCGCACTTCTTTCAACACCTCAGGTAGAAACCTATCCGGGTATCTTAGCGTACAATCTTAAGATAACACCTGAGAAAACTAAAGGTGATGGATTCATCAGTGTGTTCATAAGTTTTTATTGCGATGCACTTTAAAAACCTACCTCAATGCATTACCTGAAAAAAGAGACATTGAAGTATTTTCAAAGTTCAGTCAAACTTGAAAAAGTGCATTAACTGCAACGGCAATCATCGGACGATGGGGGTGGAATGACCCAAGGAAAGGGAAAGATAAACATAAAAACAAGAAAGTATCAAACAGAAGAGGACACACTTAAGACTAATGCATAAATTGCCAAAGCTCCAGCCCACAGCCTCCAGTCTTCCAGGAATGTAATTCAGTTATAACAAGAAGAATCATTAAACATCTTAGCATGCATCCTCCATGCCCATTTATTGAACGTGGCCAAACCGAGCACATATTAAAAAAATGAATAGAATGCTAGGTAATAATGGATTGGAACCATTGTGGTTCTCAGACTATCCACTGTCATCGGAAGTCCGAAATGTTAAGCATACACCAGCAGCAAAGGATTAAAGTGACCCCGTAGGAATAATTGTAGAAGACCCAAGCAAAGAGCTAACAATGTACCTCGCAGCTTAAAGAGACCCATGACTGAGGTGGAGTAAAAAAAGTTGATGCAATGGGACAGAACAACAAGTACAAAGCACTCGCTTTGTCTCCCTCAAATTCACGATAGAACAGTAGAAGAGCGGAAAATAAGTGAGGAAGGCGCATGGATCAGAAAGCAAACACTATATGATGAATGTAGAAGATTAATCTGAGGTTATAAGCTTTGGAGGAAAAATTGCCCCTCCTCCCGTTAATAATACGAAAGAATGAGTCCAAAGACTAAGGAAAGGCATTTACAAGTACGAATACGATGGGCCATATCGAGATCGCGATGTAAACAACATGATAATCACAGAACGCATGGCCATTCCAAAGGAACTGTGTTTCATATTCAAGAAGGAAGAGTTTAAAAAGAAAAGGAGTGAAAGAACTAAATCAACAACTCAACCAATATCGTCAAACTGAAGAAAAGGCCACCAAAGAGTAATATGCCAAACCATAATAGATAAAACACCAGAAAGATTAAAATAATCTGTCACAATGTGGCAGCATGAGTTTTAAAAAGGTGCTGGATTGCATCCACACTACAACGAGAATACGAACGTAATATTACTTAACAAAATAAATATCGATCAAGCTAAGAACCCAGTGAAAATTTTTAATTTTACATTCCTATCTAAGACCACGAATAATCTTACTTACGACGGAGTAGCAGTGGTCGTAAAGAACATCAAATTCAGAAGATTACAAGATCTACTCAGGGCATTCTTGGTGATTAATATTGAGACCACAGCACGGGGAATAATACTGATGACGGGATACCAACCCCCAAGGAGAGGACACTTGCCGTTTCAAAATTTTACTGAGTTTATTGGCCGTAGAGACCAGTAGGAAACCGGATATACGACAAATTTCAATAATATTGGGCACAACCTTGATAAACGCCTGGAAAAAATAATAGGACATCGCTTTGGCCCAGAGTTCCCAACCTTATATGGGTAGAGGCAGGTAATAAAACCTGGTATTGTGCCTGCACTCTAGGAATTCAGCTTACCTACATGATTGAAAGAGGACCACCCTTCCCCTATGAATATGAGATGATTGTGTTGACGCTATTGTCAGACCTGATCCAAACAGCTTGCCTGATCTGTAATAGTTACAAAAACACAAAGTGGAACAGTACGCCAAGGAATTGACGAGCTTCCGGCAAATCAACCTTACAGAAGCAACCCCTATTACACATAGATAAAGGAGTGGAAAGTGAGAACAGCGCTAACAGAGGCAGACATAAAGTACGTACCTAAAACAACGGACAAGAACCTGCCATATCCATAACTAACGGCAGATATAGCTGCTCTAAAAGAGGAATACAAAAACTTGGGAACATTCGTCGAGAAAAATAGATCCAAAAGAGGCTATAAACCTGAATGGAGCAAAAAAGGACGAACTAATAGTAGCAATAGCACGAGAACGTAATACGAGACAAAATCACTTCCTAGACTCCATCGATAGAGAAAACAATTCCACGAAGCTTTGAAAAAAAACAATATGGAAAGAGGATAAGTACAAATCGGAAACAAATTTAACTTCAAAATCAACGGGACAGCTGTGGAAGCACCACATGAGATAGAAGCTGTCTACGAGACCACTAGAGGAGAGTATTTGCAATCCCACTGGACGAAAACGAGGACTGTGATAAGGAACACAAAGAAATATTAGAAGAGCAACTCCATATCACACATGCTCACGGAGAATTCTTGAAGGTCATGTAATTGAGTCGGTGACGCTCAAAGAGTTAAAGGAGCTTATAACGAAATCAAAACACAAGGAACCAAGCAAATTAGGCCTAATGCGTCACAACCCGGTTAGAGGGCCAACAGTTTCTTAAAATGATTATTAGGGTTGTTCAATGCAGTGCTCGGTGCGGGTTATTTCCACCAACGCGTTTAAGAACGAAAAATTAATCATTTTCCCTAAGCCGGGCAAGCCTCCAAACTCACCACAAATCCTCTGCACGATCACGCTACTGGAGACGACGGCAAAGCTACTTGAGAAAGTCATCAACAGGAGATTGACCCAACAGCTGGAGGACAATAATTTAATTATGCCACACGATCACGGATTCCTCTTATTATAGAAGGGGCAATGATACGGTGCTCGCTCTCCCACAGAAACGTTAGCAAAGGCGACATACGATAAACTGTATACTAACGTTGTGCTACGACAGACAAAAGTTGGAAATTCTACAAGGCGTGCTACAGGGTGGCTGCTTAATTCGCACTTTATACAATATATATATATATATATATATATATATATATATATAACAGAGCCATGCCGATTTGCGGATGATGTAACCATCCTTACCAACAGCATGTACGTCACCCACCAACGATGGACCTAATCACAGCGGCGGAGATCGAGTATATTAACAACTTTGAGTGCCTATGAAAGATCCGTACAAACGCAATCAAGCAACAAATAATACCAATAGGCAGACGCAAAACCTCAAGAGTGATAGTAAATGAGAAGGTATACTGCTACCAAGATGAAGGGAAGGTGATTGGAATAAAAGTCACAAGAAAAGGCCATTGCAAGCACGTAAGCTAAAGAGTAAGGCTAGTAAAAACTAACCTAATATAATTATTTCATTTCACAGAGATAAACAGATAGAATAAGTTGAAAATATACAACACAAAAATAAAATCGAGTTTAATTCTAAACACTGCACAAACCAAAAATCAAAAAACTACAACGAGTACAAAGCAAAGGTGACCTTATTGTAAGGAGAGAGAGGAAAGGGCAAAGGGAACTCCACCAAGAATTTTTTTACATGTTGACTTTTGTTATTTTTTTTACAATTTTAACTCGACGGTACACACGTATCTACATGTGTACCCTTTGTATATATAATTTCAACATGATTCTTTTTTAATATTTCTATTCTACTGTACACACTTATCTACATGTGTATCATTTAAACTTTCTTTACATGCCTGTTCTAATTATTTCAATTCTACGGTACACACTTATCTACATTTGTACCTTTCGCATGCAGATTCAACTATCCCTCAACTACAAGAACACACTTCTTCTAACCAAGGATCAGGGTTGATAGGATAGTACTCTCTTCTCACGCAGGCTTCGCCTGCTAGTGATGAAAATAATATACTTATAGGACAAACAGAAAAAGAAAAGGGGAATTCACATTCACTCCATGCAGGGATGCGTCGCTGGCATCTTTCTATTCATCATTTCATTTTAATCCTCAACTCTTTTTTGAACCTATTAACTGACGTGTTTTCTACTGCACGGTTTGGCACTGGGCAGGCCATTCCACGTCTGCGTGATTTTAAACGTGAAGTAATTTTGAACTATAGTAAAGCTAAATCACTTGTTCACTAATTTTAAACTAATTTGGCGTGTCTTGGCCCTTTTGTCCATCTCGAACAATAGTCTGTAATCAATATTAGTAAATCCTTTTAACATTTTGAATACCTCGATCATTTGTCCAGGTAATCGTCTACTTTCAAGTAATAGTAGGTTTGTTTCGGATTCAGAAGAAACTGCCAAAAGCCCTTTTACAGGTACAATATCGGGCGAGAAATCAATCCTAACATCTATACAAGGTATTAATGAGATGGATGTCACCCAGCAAACTATTGAATACTAAACTCATTTACTTTCCCCACTTTCACCAAAAAGCTAATATCCTTTCTACCCTTACTCAACACTTTCTCATAAAAATAACATATATTACTAAAGAAATACTTTTATTAAATAGAATTTTAAATTGTCTACGTTAAAAAAATAAATATAAGATCTTTATTAGCAATAAAAGAACCGGTTCTAAAGATAATGTACTTATTTAAATGTTATGGGTGTTCTCATGGCAAATAAGTCGGAAGCTCCGAGCGAGGGAACTCCACAGGCAAGATTCTGTTCCTATATGGGTCTCAATAATAGAACAGGTGGGATACTGTAAACCCCCAAAATTCATCTATAACAGATCATGTAATAAAGTGCAAAAGCAATATCTCCATGGAAGACATTGAAATTTTAAATTCACATAAATGGCCCATTACCCTTCGAATCCTATAAAATCAATGAAATAACAACTCTCCCTAAATTTAAATAGGGATTTGGCGTCGGTTTCCCTCTTAGTTATATGAATTTTGGGGATGTGGGTTGAGGGATGCAGTTTTGTGCTTGTTGGTTCAATTTGGTGCATTGTGTGACCCGTTGTCCTTTGGCAAGGTTTATGGTATTAGAACGTAAGTTTTTGTGATTTGCTTAAATTTACCATTAAAATTTCATTTAAAACAGTTTTATATAATCATTATATTCATAAAATATAATGTCACTAGCTTAATATAGATTAACAATTAAAATATTTTGGCTCTTTACTGTGAATTTAAGTCCTATTTCTAATTTATATTCAACTCTAAGCCTCTATTCAAAGACAACTCTACATATTAAAGTTCTAGTTAAACCTTTAGAAATGTGCTTTCCTTAAAATGCATGATAATTGGTTAGTATATTTGTCTTATTGTCTTATAAGCCTGAGAAGATGCTAGTATTGTGATCGAAATGTCGCCAGTAAATAAAAGAGTTGAGGCCAGCTATTTTCCCAGACTTGAAATTTCTGCTAAACATTAAATTTATAATTTCTAGAAGCAGTTCTCATCGATATATATATATATATATATATATATATATATATATATATATATATATATATATAGAGAGAGAGAGAGAGAGAGAGAGAGAGAGAGAGAGAGAGAGAGAGAGAGAGAGAGAGAGAGAGAGAAAGAGAGATTCAAGTGATCCGTTTTTTATAGTCCGGAGTTTCAATATATATAAGAGAACCAGGGCAGCAGAAAAGAAATGCACTTTCTTTCTTCATTTAATTTTAAACAACGTTTCGAGGGCCAACCTCATCATCTGGCAACTGGAATTATATTCAGTATAAATACAAAGTAATACAAGGTAATTCTAATTGACATGGGATAGGTAACATAAGGGAAGTGGTCTAACATGTCACTTTTTTGTATAAATCTTGATACTGCAACTATAGTTGATCGAATTATACAAATTAACATGAAAGTGGTAAAGTAAGGGAAACATTAATTCAAATTATCCTTAAGGTGGTAAAGCAAAGAACCATCTAACGTGCAATATGTAATGGGGAAGACGAAGTTTGGGCGTTAAGTGTGGGCTTACTATCTAAAATATATATGGATTCAAGGATTCGTAAATCAGAGAGGGTATTAGCTGTAGAGACTATAGAAAAGTCTTCTATCTTTACCTGTAAATTGCAAGAAATGGCGTGGAATCGAATGATAGAATACTCAGGTTTGGCTAGGGGCAAACCCGTACGGCAGGACTTCACGGCGTGCTGTTCAACTCTTGAATGGAGAGTTCGGCTGGTAGAGCCAATATAAGTCGCATCGCGCGATGGACACAAGTAATTATATACGAGACATGAGCGACACGCATCAGGAAGGTGATCTTAATAACGAAAAGCGAGCCTATTGTATAGTAGTTTGGAGATTATTTTGAGGTCCAAAAAAGGTAGATTTTTTTGGATACTCGAGCGTATTTCAACAGTCATCTTTGGGCCAAAGAAGAGTACCCACCAGAAGAGTTTATTGAAGGTGGCTTTATCTTCAGTCGGATTAAGGAAATTATCAAGACATTTCCTTATGCGGTTTTCCATAAAAAAGGTTGGGAATCCGTTGTCTTTAAAAAATTTCTTAAGAAAAGAATAAATCTTCATGTGGAATAAAGCTCAAGAAGCTTATTGATAGGCCAGTAAAAGGGGCTTTGCGAAATACAATTGTAAATAATGAGGCAGGGGTGCGGGTTAGTTAACTTGATGTCTAAATAAGACAGGCAGCAATTGTTTTTATGTCCATTGTGTATTATATTTTAGGGTGTTTCTTGTTTAGGAATTCAATAAATTTAGATGCACGTTGTTCTTTAAGAAAGAAGATTATGCATTCGTCAATGAATCGCCTATAAAATACTGGGGAGAATTCTTTGGGGCAAGCTTGGAGCCAAGAGGCTCCATGGAAACAGAGGAAGATATTGGCAAAAGTTACACCTAACGGAAGTCCCATCCCGACCCCTTCTTTTTGAAGGTAAAGTTCGTTATTAAAGAGTAAATGGGGATTGGAAACGGATAAATCAAGAAGAGAGTGAAATTGTGCTTGGTCAAAGTGTAGAAAATGTTGAGAAGAAATGAAAATTTTATGTAAAATGATGTCAATTGTTTCTTATAATGGAATGTTTGTGAATAGATTTGTAATGTTAAAGCTTGCCATGGTATACTTATGAGGAGTAGGAAGGCTGGAGATTTGCTCACGTAAACCATAGGAATTATGGAAGATGTATTTATTTGTTGTTAGGGGAGAAGAAAGAGGCGCCAAATATTTTGCTATGGCATAGGATGTAGGGTTTATAGCAGAGAAAATAGGTCGCAATGGATTAGATGGTTTGTGTATTTTAGGTAGGTCATACAAAATACCTGGGGCGGAACATGAAGCAAAAAGACGAGAATATGTCAGCAGATCAATAAGGTTTAGTTTATTAAATTTGGATATAATGTATAAAACTGAGGATAAAATCAACCGTGTACTATTCAAATTTAAGAAACCTAACCTTATTGATCTGCAGATCAGAATAAAGCACAAAAAAGGCTAAAGGAAGAACTAATAAAATGTACCAAAATAGTGATTATAGTAAAGTAAATAATAACCGTAATTTTCATACAGTTCTGTTTTATTTTTACTTGTGTTACTTCCAATTGCTTTTCCAAGTACTCTCCACAGGGGATCTAGACGATTTTAGTAGGGGCTGTGTGGGAGCCACTCCATATCTGTGAGCCGCATTTCTCCAAAACCATTCCTTGTTGTAGTTGGATCTAAAGCATTAGGAATTGTTCGGAAGAAATAATACTTTATTTCTTAGTGAGGTGGGATACAATTTCTAGAAAAATGTCTCTAAAACTTGTGAAAATTTGTTTTATAAGTTGTGGAGTTCGCTCTTATGAAGACATGCAGGCCAATATGAGGATAAAATCAATTCCCTGCTTCAGAGTTGGTACTACAGAAGCAACATGAAATGTTTTGCCAACTCTTCTTCTTATAAATGTAGCACACGAAGTGCTGAATTTACAAAATTTTAGCAAATAAGGTTAATTTTTGAAAGAATTTTGTTCTAAAATATAAATAAGGGGGAATAGATATATGTGAAACAGCATAATAGTAATATTTATTAATTACATAATTACTTGCATCTGTTTAGATATCTTTAAACCATTGTTCATGACTCAAACTTTTGTGGATTTTGACCACTGAAAAGAGAAATTTATATATATATATATATATATATATATTAAAGGAAAAAATTAACACGACTGAGCTTTCGAGGGTTTATTTCTGAATGCTCAGAAATAAACCCTGGAAAGCTTAGTCGTGCTTATTTTTTCCTTCACCATGTATCCTGAGCTACAAGTCTGCCGCGACCTGTGTCATCAAGCGCTCATCGCTATTATCACCCCAACGCTCATCGACTGAGCTACCATCCTCAACCGCAAGGTTCGAATCCAACTCTGTTATTTATTTTGCTTACGGTTAAAAATAGTTTTCCCTATTTTTATCCGTTTCTATATCTCCAATTTTCTTTCTTAAGCTTTCAATGGTTTACGTAATATTTTCCTTAGTGTTTTTCCTGGTTGTAAATCCAGTATTCATTTCTTTGACCCTTCATATAGAAGCCCTTAACCTCGGTTTAAATTGCCACCTACAAACCAAATTCGATCCAATTTCAAAAGAAGTCGAACTAGAATCCCTGTTGCGATCAATGTTGAATCCACAAGATCAAGCCATCATGAAATTAACTCCAACCTTAAAGACCAACTACGGGCAGAAACCACCAAACGAAGATGCTTTACAGGCAGCAAACTTATAACACCAGAAATACGTAAGGCCATCAGCTCTCTAAAAAACAACAAAGAAATAGTCTTAAGAAAAGCTGACAAATCCAACATATACGTCATTCTGAACAAAGAAGAATATAACAACAAATTGAATACCATCTTAAGTGACACCACTAAATTCAAACGCTTGAATAAAGATCTAACGGAAGACTTAAAAAAGAGAATAAATGGACAAATAACTAAAGCTAATGCACTCATCGGGGGACTTCACCTAGGTTGAACGTAACGTTAGAGGAAATTAGGCCACTCCGGGGAGTGGAATTTTAAAATAATTTTAATGTGTGATTCCAGCTTGTCGCTTGACTGTTGATGGCCGGCTTATCTTGATTTATTAATATGGCTTCAAAGATGTTCAGCTTCGCTTTGTTGACCTCTTTTCTTTTAATAATGGTGTTATCAACAAGCATATCTCTCGTTAGGTTAAGACTGTAGACACTCTTCATATGATTTTTAGGCCCTCCGCTTTGTAGATGCATAATTAAACGTCCTTAAAGTGTAGTGGTTCTCATGCCAAAATATTTTGAGGCATTATAAAGTTTACAGTCTTTATCGGGGGAGTTATATATGTATATATGTGCTATATATATGTACTATAACTATCATGGGGTACAAGGTCAAGGTCAGAAGCGTGACCTTCGATCGTCTCTTTCGAGCAAGACGAGGGGGAGGTTAAGTAGTGGGGGGTAATGGAGATTCTGGATACGTGGGTGGAATTAAGCAACTAGAGGAGCGAGTGCGGTTGGCCGTTAGGATAATGATGAATGCTTAGCGGTTCTGAATATAGAAAGTTGCAGTACAAAAATAGACTACCAATTACAAAACACAATATACACATAAATTTCGATTGGATATGCAATGAAAATGGATACTTGTTATTTACAGTGTTACTGGCAGGGTTAAGTCCCACAACACTAAAGAAGATTAAGAAGAAACTTCGTTATGAATACGACATAGGCTAAGCTGGACTCTATGCCAGTCTTAGGAAACCCAAATGTGTACCGATGGTTAAGTAACTTTAATCAGAGTTCAACTTATAGCACAGCCTAGTTTTGGCAAGGCAAAACAAAGAAAAAATATAGAAAATGATATATTAAGGTTATAAATGAATATATGAAATCATGAATATGATATTTACAGTTTATACAATAAAATCTTAATAGTACTTATCACACGTGAGAGAGAGGTCTGGGTACATAGGCGCCGAACAACTATAAGGGACTTACGTAGCAGTAGTAGTGCACTGAATGATAACATAACAATAGAGCACATTAATTGAACAGTTACACGAAATCTATAGCAAATGAATTCCAGTAGGAGCACGTTAAGTGGTTGGAGGTGAACTGTCTAAAATTGGGAGCTTTAAGCTTAAATAAGTATGGGTAGCAATTGGTTGGTTGTGTGGGAGGAGGTTAGTCGGTTGCAAGGGAGGAGGTTAATTGGTTGTACTATGGGCAATTAATTAAGGAGTTGGAGATTGTTGCTTCGATATATATTTAACGTTATAAATATAGATTACAAATATACAGTACAAATATACATATTAAACATTACAAATATATACAAAATTACATAATTTTACATTACTAGTAGTATACATAACAACAGTTATCAGACTAAGGATTTCGGAGTAGTAAATAGACTCAGTTGGCAGTCAGCGAGCGGCTGCTGATGAGCCAATTTACGAACAAACAATTCACGGGATGACTCGATGCACATCCACGATTTTAAGATGTCGCAAGCCAGGCTTTGAGGTTAAAGGCCTTTGGAAGAAGACGGGTGGAAGGGAGATTGCACGGGTTGGTCGCAATCGATGCTTTTCCGCCCTTTAGTACAAACATCATATTAGCTTCTTTCTAGACATAGGGGGAGTAACCGGAGTCCAATCCCGAATTATCATGTTTAGCAGCCAAATAAAGATACTAATGGAGGGACATTGGTATATTTTACCTTTGATTATTCCATCTGCCTCGTTGTCTTTTGTTTAAAGGATCCTATTGTAGTTACAAATTCTATTGGAGAAATAATCCTGCCGTAATCGTCCGTTGTTCTGTCCGGAGTCTAGTTGTTGAAAAGATGTGTTCTTTGGGTGTTGTTAGTCAGACTTACAATTACTTTCTTCGAAAACTTGGTCGTAATTTTTCTTTTGTTTTGGCGTGCTGCAGAAAATAGTTCTCCAGATATCTCACAGTTCCATCTATATTTTCGCGTTTTATTTTATTGCCATTCTTTCTTCTTTACGAAGTTTTATGACTTGGATTGGAAGTTTCCGCTTTAATCATTGGAATATTTCCTTAGAAGTCTGGGGGAAGAGCCGCCGTCTAGTCTGTCAATCAATACATTCCAGAACTTGTAATGGTGCAATTTGGTCGTTTATTTGTTTCCATACTGTTCTCCGTCGTCTCATTTTGTATCGGTTTGATAATGGGCAAGGTTGTGTATTTCTGGGGACCACAATGGAGCGGAAAAAGTCTTATGTTGTGTTTGCAGAATTGTTATAGGGGTGTTCCTTTTAGTTTTTACGTTAATTATGTCTAGCTCTGATTCTCTTTCTTTTAGTTTGGCTTATTCCAGATCTTTGTGGTATAGACGTTTACACTAGTCTTATATAGATCCCAGTTCGGCTTTGCGAAGGATTTGTTCCAAGGTATTGGTATTTAAATTGGACGTATAGAAAATATATTCTTGATGGCTTTTAGGACACGGATGGCCTGGTAACTGAAGACTCGGTTTTAGTAGATAGATAAATGGTAATCTATGACTGGTAATCACTATGTATATCTGGTTTGCTAATAAATCTTTACGTGATATATTAGGAAATTCATTATGCCCCTGTCTAGAATTGTTTTCTCTCATATATTCTACAGGGCAAACAAACCCTTGCATTTTGTTCACAGACAAAGATTGCTGCTTTGCCGGGATTACATACAGGGTGTACGAGCTAAATTTTACAGGTTAGAAAGAAGGAAATGAACCCCATTATATTTCAGCAAAAATAAATGCATATTAAAATTTTAAAAAAAGTATTGACAAGAGTATGGCTGGGAGATAATAGTTTACTCAATGTAGACACGTTCAGCTTCTACCACGGCTTAAAGACGGTCTGGAAACTAATTTATGCGTTCCTCACTGTCACACTGGTATATTCTTCGGACACCTCTTTGATCATGGCCACCAGGTCCAACTTGGGTTGCAGTAAGAGCAATTGGTTTTTTCAAACGTGCTATGCACATAGTAATCCTTAGGATAGCTATAGCCTTCTAGCAGCAATCGTCTCCAGCCACGGTTTGCCTACAATCTGCAGCACTTTTACTGTCGATAACCGTAAGACCCTCATGATAGGTTGGAAATAAAGTTTTCGCATAGCTTTATTGACAATGATTTACAACAAAACAATTCAGTAAAATAAACATATCAATTAACAATTTAATCAACGCTATTTTCGAGCACCTGCTTCCAACCAAGGGATATATCATGGATTTATTTCTTGTGAAATTCAGCTGGTTTGGGGTTAAAGACGTTTCCAACTGCAGTTTTTAGTTCCTCATCATTTGCGAAGTAAGGCCTCTCAATAGGTTATGCAGGGCCCGGAATAGATGATAGTCTGTTGTTGCCAGGTCTGGCGAATACGGAGGATGAGGGATAACTTACGAACCCAGCTGCAAAAGTTTTCACAAGTATAATTTTCAACGTGTGTTCAAGCGTTATCAGGAAGAAATGTGTCAACATTAAATCTGGTCGGTTCTACGCAATTGCTTCTGTTGCAGTAGTTGACTTTATGTATAATTGAGCGTGGTTAAACTGTTTACGGTCAAACATTTCCTAGTAAATCACTCATTTCACATTTCACCAGACACAAGCCATAATTTTGGTTGGCCTTTGTAGTTTTGCAGGTGCACCTTAGGCAGCGTTTAGGCCAGATTTGCAATGATACAGTAAAAGAATACGTTTCTGTGCGCCTTTGACAAAGGCACACAAACGGTAATTGTCAATAAGTTTAGGTTAACCACTTCTTGGCTGATCCTGAAGATCGTATTGGCCACGGTGAAATTTCTAAACCACTCGTAATCTGTGCGACAACTTATTATGTCTTCTCCAAATGCTTGGTAGATACGACGCTGCAATTATGCAGCGTTTAGGCCAGATTTACAATGATACAATAAAAGAATAGGTAGCTGTTCACGAAAAAGAGTCATTTGATGGGTAATTTTTTAAACTTTAGATATCATGGAGTGACCCATTAATTTTCCTGTAGTGGATTAGGCTTCCATAGGTTTCGCTTGAAAGTGCATAGTGACCTAAACTACCTAGGTTAGACTACGCCAAGACACTTTAACTAGCCATAAACCCTGTATAAATCCATAAATAAATAATGGGTTTTTTAATAAATAGATAAATATAAATCTATAAATAAATAAACTTTAAAAAAAATTAAACGGGAAGTTTATTTCAAGCCTAATAGATGGGGTACTTAGTCTTCATGATACGACGAAAGTTTTATGGTTTGTAGGCAAGCCACCTGTTGTTCTGGGTGTTTTGTATCTTGCCCTGGCAGAAGTTCGTTTCATATAAGGAGAACCGGATCGTCCCTTCTCAACAGGATGTTAAGTTTGTTCAGAAGCTTCTTTGAATTTTTGATCGGTTCTCCTTAGCATTGGCTATCAGAATTTGTCCTTTTCGTATCTTTAAGAGTGGTAGCAAAGGTTTTCTTTCAGGGCCATCTTCATGGTGGTGATTCCAACATACAACACTTTCGATAAAGACGCAAGTCCGTTGCTCAGGTCTTGTATCACCTTCTCGTGCAGTTGTTGAATGAATTCTAGCAGGTCACTCAGTCAGAACGACCACTGTGTTTCTTTCTGCCGGCCACGGTATAGAAGTCTGCATTGCAGATGCCCGTGTCACGTCCTATAGCCTCAAAATGTAACAGAGCATTGAGTACCAGTCATGATGTCGGCATTTTGATACCCAGTGCGAATCATCATGATGCAGGGAACTTTTCAAATGTATTTCATTACTCCCTCTTTTCTAACTTTTTCTTAACGAAAACTTCACTCCGTATACTTTTCAATGCCTTTCGCTGTTCACCATTACATCAAAATTTTCTTAAAAGAGAAGCCATTAACTATATTAAAATATAGGCCAAACACCCACTATTTGCAAGAGATTGTGCCTTAGAATGTAGCCTCAATTTAGGAGTTTGCATTCTATCTGCACTACCACAGGTTGAGCGTTCGTCAACAACTAAATTGTGAGGTACAATTGGTCGAGTTGTGGTAGTTCATTGACCTTTAATTTTTTTTTTATTGCAATCGAGGCTCCGTCGCAACGTTTTTGGTTGTAAATTGGTGTAATAATAATTGTAAACAAATATCTTTATTTACTGACTTTATGTGTCAATTCCATGTTCAGATATTACTACAATGTCAAGTTCTGCTTGTCAAATTATGTTACTGTAAACTGCCCCTTTAGTTTCCCAACCTTCAATGTCCATTAGCATTATGTTTAGTCTTTTCATTACTCATCTCATCAAATCAATGTCTCGGTTTATCTAGCCCTTGATTTCGTCATTTCTTCTGTCTCCTTTTTTGGGTGTGTGGAGTACGGTGAGGGGTCTTATTTTCCTGATCTCTTTTGTTGAATTCTAACGTAATAATGAGTGTAAGTGTTTCCGGATGCAGTCTAATAATTCCATGCGCGAGGGCTTATTCTACTAATCTTTCTGGTTTATCTCCATTATATTGCCATTTGTACTTTATTTTTTCCCTCCATCGCTTATTCATTGGGGGAGTTTAGTTTCATGGAAAGGGGAACTTGTCACGCATAGGTTTTAATTTAATTTTTCTTACGTGCTACATGTACATTTGTTCTTTTGATATGGCAGAGGATCTGTCTCGTTCATGGTTTGGAAACTTTCTTGAGCGTGTTTCGTGTCCAGCATTCTCTGTTCTGGGTTTTGCAATTTCAGGTTGTCTTTTTACTTTTAAAATTATTCAATCTGGCTCTATGCACTTTCTGTTGGCATGTTCTTGCCTTATTTTGAGTTCTCTCTGGGTGGTGCAATTGCGGGAACTATGATTATTATTGGTGCTTAGCACTTTATGGTGGGTTTTTAGCAAACCAAATTTACCACATCCTATTTATCTCTGGTATGTTTATTCCTTTGCAAAGGTTCCCTGGCTCCTTAAATTATTTATGTGTTCAGAATATATGCACTAGAAAATTTGGTATCCTTTTCATTTTCTACATTCAGAGAGGTTTATTGTATCTGTCTCTGTCAGAGATTCCTTTACAACTTTCTCGTAAGTTTGCTACTCCTTTACCTCTTCCTCTTGTTATTTTCTTTCAGGTTTTTGTTCGCGTCTTTTTGTATGGAAAACGACATACCCATTGTTCTGTGCTATCCTCTGCATTCGAATTCTTATTTGCTGATTTTTGTTAATTCTCCAGACATGACTTTCTTCTCTGCAGATGAAGCATAAGTCATTGGGATTCGTAATTGTACCACTTGAAATACATTTTTAGTTCAACACCTTTTCACTCTCGAACTCTTCTTGGCATACGTAGAGAGTAAAATGCCAATTTTTATCTGTGGGGGTCATCTTTGTGTCTTGCAACATCACTGATCACGTAAGTGTACTCTTTAAATTTTATCATTTTGGTCTATTTTTTTTATTTCTTCTGGTGAAAAAGCCACACTCATGAATATATTCTTGCATATGTACAATTAATTATACTTACAACTGGTAATGTGAAGATGGAGGAGAATAAATGTGTCTAAGATATATGCGCAGATGTTTCTTTGGGCATTGGAGCCTCGAAGGCACGCAATACACCAGATGTTACCTGCATTTTGCCTGCCATTATTACAACTGAGACTCTTTCTGGGTACGCACTGGGGCCAGAAAGGCGTACCATTTCCTAACGTTTCAGCTAGAGCAGGGTAAAAACCCCACAACATCCATTCCCTTATGGAAAATTTGAATGTAGAAGAAAATGATAAATATTCATAATATATTGGGTGGCCGAACAAAAACTTAACTAAATTCAAGCTTGTCTAAAAAATCAAAATCAATATACTTTTATTGAAATAAATGGTCAATATGACCACTTTTTTGGTCACATACAGCACTTATCATGTTTTAAAGGAACAAAATACATTTTTTGATATCTGATAGCGTTATGCTATGGCATGCCAGAATATTTTCCTTAAGTTCAGATTCACAATATTTTTTCCTGTCAACATTTTCTTAAGGTAAATTCCATATGGCATAGTCGATAGGGTTACATAATAGTCATGCCATTGAGGATGCCATTCATCATTTTTGATAGAGTGAGGCAATTTTCTTCTAAAAAATTCACATTTAGGATAGAGCTGATCACAATCAGGAAGAAGGCCGATAGATAGTATTCCCATGTCATTTTCTAAATTAACTTTGGATTTTTCTGTATCGATAAAATGGATTTTCTTTTTTCCATTCCATGATACTCTCACAGGAACCATTGTTTTTTTTATAAATCTTGAAGATGTATGATAAAGGAAGGATGTAAGGAAGGCCTTTTTCTTTGAGCCATAAACTCTGTGATTTTGACTATTTGTTGGCACTTCCAAAGTGAAATCTTTTTCGTCGGTAGTCACAAAATTTCTTGTATCTTGAGATAAATAGCTATTGTAGAGTAACTAACAACGTTTTTATTTACCTTGTTTCACATTAATACTATAATATCTTAAGTAGTAACTGTAGATTATATTATTAATAGGTTTAGTCCAGGTCTTTCATAAAGACAGTCACACCTACCAATATTACGCTATAGATAGTTAGATAGAGGGGTTCCGTGCAGACCTGGAATAAGGCAATACCTTTATAATAGAGCACAACACTATAAAACCCCAAACATATAATATTTGTATTAACCTGTCTATCTTAGTATACTCAACACTGCTAATAACCATATAAGGAGTAAACGGAATGGAAATAAGTGAAATAATAGTATAGGTTCAAACCACCTGTCCGACCTCACATTAGATAGTTGGTTGTTTCATTAGGCCTTTGTCACTTTATTAAAAATATAACTAAGGGAAATGCGCATTCTTTTTTAAACTTTTAAATTTTGTCGTTTTAAAATTATTTTCACAAAAGAACGGGAGATACCTAATTCTGTGGAGATCTTCCTTTGCGATAGGTGAGTTCCAGATTTTTCCTCTGGAGATAAAAAAAAGTTTTACTTCAATCATTTCTCTCCATCAAACCAGAAGCTTTTATCTTTTAATTAATTTATAAACACTTCTACTAACCAATTTTAATCTGAAAATTCAAGAAAAATTGTATTTCTATTCCAACCCTTTTCTTTAAAACATGTTTCTATTAGAATTTTATCATTTTAAGCTAACATTATTGTGATAGAGGGCATAATAACACAACCTATAAGTTTTAAGTTTAAATTACGGCACAAATATCGGACGTTTTATTTATTCGCCAGCAAATCTTTTAGTGACTATTTCATTTTTAATTGTAACAATACTATATAGGTTTATTGTTGAAACTTTCTGAGTTAATAAAGAATAATACATTTACATCATTGGACAAAAATTGGGGCTGATTTTCCTTTTAAGACATTAATAATTTTTCAAATTTGCGAAGAAATAAACGTTCTCAATTCTTAAAATGATATTCACCGATGGCATTTTACCTTGCGGAACGTAATAATAACGTAGTCATTTATTTGACGGAAATATTCTCTTATTTTGCTAAATTTTAAACTTTTCGCGTCATTTTCATTATTTCCTTCAATATTTGGCTTCTTATCCAATAACCTGCTCTGTTATATCTGCAGGCGATCTGCGCGTGCGTATTCTGGCTGTTTATCCAATACCATGCTTCGTTAGATTTCACACGGTGTCTTCAGTTTAATTGTTAAAAAGGCGTGCGGTGGTTGCATAAAGTCACAATACTAAATAATACGTGAAGACTTTGAGGACGATATTCAGGCATTAGCTATATATAGGGCTCAACTTCTAATACCGCAAGTTATTAAATGCCTTACATGTTGCAGGAATTGTAAATTTAGCCAAGATCGAAATTTCTTTTACTGTAATATATGTAATTTCAAAAGATTGGAAAAGCTGTAAAAACTCATGCTCAATTTCCAAAAGTGTGTTTAATAGCACGTGGCTTTTTAATGCCCGCATTCGACCAAGTGTTAGACTCTTGTTTATAATCTTTTTTTCTGAGGAAACTTTCAGCGAGAAGCTGAGGAAAATATTGTTAGAGTGCGGGTAGGTTAGGTAAGGTAAGGTAAGGTAAGGTAAGGTAAGGCAAGTTTAGGTAAGTTAGTTAAGGTTAGATTAGGTTAGGTCTGGTTCTAGATCATTTAAATGAATTTGAAAATGTGTTTTTCTTATGCAGTTTTATGTGTACTTTCAGATCTGAAACTCTTTTTTGCTTGAAACATAAACTTCTTCGATTATGGAACTTCAGTCGATTATGGGTACCTAAAGTATGCATTTGCAGGAAAAAACGATTGTCAGATATAAAAATCACACACAAAAATGCATAAGAAAAATACATTTTTAAATTCCTTAGAAAAGATGTCTTCCAAACGAATATTTACCCAAATTTTCGCTTATATATATTTAAATTTGGCTGAATAATTCAAGTTTGAATTTAATGAATTTTTTGCTGGGTCACAGAATAGAGAATTATCCTTTACCAATGGTTTGGGGTAAACTAAACACAGTATTTAATTTCGTAATTCCGTATCATAATAAAATAGTTTCACTCTCTCATCCATTACATAGGGAGAGTAATGGAAGGTACGCTTAAATATGTATGGAAAACATATCCTTATCAATTTCTGGGGGAAAATGCTTCCAATCTGTAGAAATAATGTCACAGTGGCTCGAACGCTGTACTGAAGTAGGAGTGGACAAACGCTTGATACAGGAAAGTGAATGACAGACCTGGGACAAAATTGCTCTGGTTGCTATAGTTGTGGACCCGAAATGCTATAGTGTCTTATCTTTCTATTTGTGGTTTAATACACCTGATAAATTGTATCGATGGGACCCTGTTGTCACATCCATTTGAAAACATCACTTGCAGTTGTTTATAGACCTTTAGTGAATTAGGATTAATTTAAATTTGGGAGATGCATTCTAAGTATTTATTACGCTGCAAGCAAACATTCTGATAAACTTCACTACGCTTCATATCGTAGAAAGTGATTTTTCATCCAACATTTTTAATTAAATTTGCTTGAATAGCTTGATGAAAACAAAGATCAAGCAATTTTAGAATTCCATTTGCTTACACTTTTTCTCTATTTTTTCAAGTTTTCCTGTAAAAATAAATCGCAAATTTCACACTTGTGTAAAGGGAATTTAAAAAATATATATTTTATCCAAGAAAATTGCTCTCCAAGATATTCAACCACTTTTCAGGCTCCTGAAAATCTATAAGAGGTTTTCAGTCTATATATATGTAATTAAAATCACCCAAGATACACATATGTTTACTTCAACATGCACGTTCTATTTCCTACCACAGAGAACGCAAAGCTGGCTTACTAAGATTTGGCTGTCTATATAATAATTTATGACAGGATTATCTATCCCCTCCTACCTTCTACCCATAATTACTCAGTGTTAGTATTTGCTTTAATTCTATTGTTTTTACAAAATTGAAGATATTACTAATATAAATTATCACTCCTCCTTTTCTCCTGTTCTTATCTCTATGCAACATATTATAACCATCAATCTCTATCTCTACCTCTGGTCTCTAGTTATTCTCCGCCAAATCAAGCCATCACTCTTTTATCGCAATTACATCAAAATTCGCTACTATTTTGTAGAATCTTTTGAAAGAATCGGTCATTATGGTCTTACCATTCCTACAATTTACATTCATAGCCATCTGATAATTTCCCTGCCTTTGTTCCCTAAATTTACTTGCATGCCCTCACCTTTGCCTGCCTCATCCTAATTACCTCGAACGCCTATACCGATGCTGCCCTCTTGACTGTTATTTAACACTTTCACATCCTTTAGACTCAAGCGCAACCTAGCCATTACATACAAATCCTCCCTTTCCAAGACTCACTTTATGTATCCATAAGCACTAGTGTCCCAAACTATAGAATATTACTTTGACTTTCATTTATCCTAACTGCTCGCGGCATCCACTTAATCTTACTCTGAGCCTATGGAAAATTCCTGACACTACACACTTCTTAAACTACTCAGAACTTTCCTAACAAATCCCTAAATCTAGACACTAGATCCTTCGATCTAGTTTTCTCTATGTCATTCGCTCCCCGAGATAGAAACCAACACCTATATCCCCCTTAGCTCTTCACTCTCCTTTCAATTCTTTTATTACATGCACCACACGTGCGTCTGAAAACTAACGTTCATCTGCCTTTTGCCTTAGCGCAGAAAAAATCTTGTGAAATTACTAAACTTTGGAATCACCTCTACAAGCACTTCATTTGTTGCATATTGGCCTATAACCCTCACTTCTCCTAGGTTTTCTAAGATACTGAACCTATTACTAAATATAATAGGCTAAGACCTAGACTTTCTACCTAGGTCTACTATCCTCACCTCCTTAACACTTGCAGCCCTATTTCGATCTGGAACAGGAGATGATTCTCTAAATAACTGTTTCCTTCCTCACTTTACCACCCTCCTCTCGCTACTATCTCCATTAACCCTACTCCTAGCTATAACATAAATGCGCTAACCTTACGATTTCCAGAATTCTTCTTGGGCCTACTGCTCGGATCCTTTCTAAGCTCAGTGTCTATCTGCTAAAACCGAGCTCTCCTTTCTAAATCCTGCGCTTTTCCCTCTTTTAACTGCACTACATACTCTCCCCGCTCACATAAAACGCAACTAGTCCCTAGTCCTTTCACTCGCTCTCAAATACAAACACACTAAAATTCACACTTCCTTTTTCCCTTGTGCTCACCCTTACTCGTCTTCTATTTAATAAAGGTGTTTGACGTAGGTATAAAAATGAATAAATAAACTCACGATAGAGAAAGATCAGTACGGTAATTAACATTTTAAAATGTGTTAATTAGATTGCTGCACTTCAAAATTTAAAATTAACATCGAATCCTTTGTTCAGGTGACCTGTATAACTGAAAATCTAATGGTGCTATTTCTCAATGTCTCACAACATCATCTTTCCTTGGTTTGCTTTTAATTAATTAGGTCATGCAATATCATTTTGCAGAATGCTCCCGTTGCTATTGATTATAGTTCGATGTTTTTGCACAGAATCTGATTGACACGTTCAAGCTGTTAATAATGAAGATTAACAATGATGTGTTTCCTTGTTCTTTCAATCCAAAATGAACATTCTCTTGTATCCCTACAAACGCACCTAAAACCTTCTTTTCCTAGACCTCTGCCTAGTATATTTTGACTGAAGATTCATTCAGTAGGAATTACTACTTGCTCAATTTCTATTTTGATATAGACAGTCTATTTCTCATCTTTCGGTTAGAATCACATTAAGGAACAGTGTTTTTCTATTTCACTTTAGCAAACTGTTGTAAATCCTTGAACGCACAGGTTAATTCTAAGGACACAAAACACTTCTTTCAGAATGCATTTATGTTTAGATCTACGTAATATAACAATTTTCTCCATAGTTCATAAACCAATTATTACAGGATAACGTAATTCTGCAGCATTGAGACGAATATTACTAGACACAGCCGCAAAAAATTAAAAACTTTGATAGAAAAATAAAAGAGTATTAATACTTTTTACCAAAATTTGAAACCAAAAAGTATTCATACGATATAATTTTCACCTCCATATGTTGAATTTATATTCTATAAGTAATCATCAAGAGAAAAGATAGTTTCACTAAATTCCAACATCAAATCAAGAATCATTATAAAATCAAAGTTAAGATGAGCTACAAGAATATTTCCGAAGAAATAAATGTCCCCAAATCTACAGTGCAGTTATTAGTTAGTTATAAGAAAGATTAATGAATTGAATACAACTGCCAATCACAATCCTTCTGATCGTCGTCGGAAAATTCAATTTCGCACGGTTTTGAGCATCCTAAAATAAGTTAAAAAGTATCACAAGATTACAAGAAGGGAGATTAATGATCAATAAAAAGAAAAATGGTTTGATGTTAGTTCAACACATTGGATAATTTGTTGCATAGAACAAAAATGCATTAACATCATCCGAGGAATACACCTTCATTGAAAAATATTCACTTAAAAGCACGGCTGTCGTAACCCAACGAGCATTTGAAGAAAGAATTAAATAGATTTGCCTATGTGCTATGGTCCATATAATGTCTGGTATGTTAGGCCAAAAAGAGTTTAGGCTGGTCTTTTTAAAAATACTGTTTGTACTGTATAACATTGAGGTGAATCGATAAAGTTATGGGTCAGTTTATCTGCAACAGACATTGATAAACTTCTTTGGAATAACTAAACTATGAGTAAAGAAGACTACAAAAATATTTCTTGAAATTCATCTGAAGAGTGATGATGTTCGAAAGCTTGGCCTAGGAAGAAGTGTCTTTCAACAACACCGATCCCAAAGACATGGAAATTAGTTTTTTCCTGATAGAAGGCAACACAATTAAGCGTTTTGGAATGGACATCAGAATTGACAGACCTCGACCGGAAGTAACATTCTAACCTTTGTCTAATCAGATCAAAATCCTACACACATATATCAAGGGGTTGATGCAAACCTGATCTATTGTTAGGAAGAATAAAAAATTAAGTATAACCTTTTTAATATTATTAATATTGTTAACTTTAATTTGCTTTGTTTTTGTATAAGAGCAGCGCTGGTGATTCACACTGTTCATTTTATATATTAAAAATGAGATTAATCTCAATATTGTCTTGCACTTGGAATGAAAAAAATATGCTCATATGACTTTTTCACTTAATGAATCAGCATGATCGGTAGGCTTTACACATTAATATTGAATAATAAATTTGAAATTTTATTCAATATAAATATTTTTTATTGAAAATCTTATTAAAAAGTATAATTATTAATATATTTGTCTATCAAACTTGTTAAAATTTTGTGGGTATGTCTTTTAATACCATTATTGTCTCTGTACAATTTCTGGATCTGACACCACTCTATTATAGAGAATAGCTATTTAAGGTTTGGATGAGGAGCATTTCTGGCTCCGACGTAGCATTCTATTCAGGATGATTAAGGATATAAAGATACGCGATGCTGCCTTATGGATCGGAATATTCTCAATGGAGGACAGATAGGAATTAATGGCGATGACTTACCTTCTTTCAGTCTGTGTGTCTACTTAGCTCCGATTCGTTCCTTTTATGTCTGGTTCACATTATGACTGATCTTTCCAACGAAGGGAGAGCCAAACTTTTTCGCCTGGCCACAGCCCGTCAAGATGCTTCTTCCCAGGCCTAGTGTTTATTCCGAGGAGGAACAGCTACTAATGATAGCTATCAATGTTTAAAATTACTTGGTTGGAGTCCATTTGGTTGGGAAACCTATTTGCTTCCGTTGGTAAACATGTTCGAGTCGAAGTTAGTGGGCGTTGACTCCCACAAATGCCTCTCTCTAAGTATTGAAGTTCTCGAAGCAGATGAAAGAAATGGAAGTTAACGTGCAAAGGCAGACTTACCGACGTGTCAGTCTTTGCGATGTCCAGCATACCCTGGTTAACTGGGAATCACTACGTGGCTGAAGCGGAAGTTTGGCGTGCGTAGTTTACAGACAGTCAACCGGTACAGTGTCCTTCTTTTCATTTAATAGTAGCTCAAAGTATTTATGAGTCAGTCTAATGACTTGGAAAGGGCGCTCGTAAAGCTGTGGTAGAGGCATTTGAACGCCAGTGACGCGAGCAAAACTGACTTTGCTCTGTGCTGGTTGCTGAGAACCTAGATTGGTCTCACCGCTTTGTTCTGTGTTAGCGTTGGCTAGAGTTACCCTAAAGTTCGGCAGAGGTCGGTTAGAAATCCGATAGTGAATCTCGAACAGTGCCATTCGTTATAGGGTCACCTTTCATACTTATCAGGGTGCCTAAAACAAGCTCAACTGGAAACAACTCTAGGTCTACCTTCCAGTCCTTACTAAGGATTAGAAAGAGCAAGTGGAGTACTTTCACAAATAAAGGCAGGCTAGTGTCGATCAGAGCCTCTATGAGAGCTAGGATATGACTTTTCCTCCATCGAATTACCTACATGGTGTTAGGCTGTGATTCAGATGTCTCTGGTGCTAAGAGCGACGGTGAATTTCTTCCAAAGGCAGCACACAAATTGTCTGCTCGTGATGTAGTGGGTGTTCTGAGAACGCGGAGCCGCATCACCCATATCAAACGAATGATCGAGCTGCGGTGCGTGAATCGAAAGATTCCTTCATGGTGGCCTTCAACCACCGTCAAAAACGATCCATTATATTGAAGAGCTACCCTTTAAAGTTGGCTAGCGGCCATAGGCCTCTGAGATTGACAAGCTCGAAATACCGAGACCTATGGCTGGATAAACTGCTACATAAACGCTCTCTGTGAGATTTTATTTCATCCTTTTTAAAGTCGGTGAAAAGAATAAAAGCCCCGTTTGCGAAGAGTCAAAAATATAATGGCACGGCTCTCCCGTGGATACTTCGCAGTATATGCGCGAAGTATCTGAGTCAAAGGTTCCCCTCTTAAACTTGAATTACCCAGGCATCCATTCATCCTGATGACGTCACGTTGCTCCTCATGTACGTTTGCGATCGCTTTTTATTCGACCTTTGCTGTCTGAAGGTAGTTTTCTTCCATGGCCAAACGCGAGAGAGCATTAGCGAAAGCGCTGTCAAGCACCTGTATCTGCAGAATTTCTGTACAAACATGGAAGATGTAATTTATCTGATGACCCTATAGTGGTGAATGAGGAAATGAAATACTCTAAATTGCAGAATGCTAGATACTGTGGTAAGTAAAAATAGTGAAAGCGCGCCTTAACACATCGGGCCAAAAATGCTTAAACGATAAGTTAATTTAGAAAATCTCAGGGGCAAATGTATCTTATTTCTTCTCTGCTTGCTTCAAAACTTTGGTGAAGAAAGAAATTTGGCTACACTCTACTCAGTGCAAGTTTTGAAGACCACAAGCCACGCCCTTATCATAAGTTTCTGTCTCGAGGGACATGCTCTGCAGATGTGTCTAATTGAATAGCCGTGCGGGTAGCCATGCGACCTTGACGTTGGAGAACGACTTGGACCCCTCTTTGGTCAATTTGCGTTGATAATTCTTCTTGTCTTTACCCACCTAGTAATATTTTAATTGTAAAAATTTACCATCCGGAATAATTGTGGAAGTTGAGTGAAAGTTTTCGTTTAATTTAAGAGTACAATGCATCAACTTTTTCTGCAATGGGAGAAATTTCCTGAATTGATAGCCTAAAAAGGTTTTCGAGCTGACCACAAAGTTGTAATTTGTTAGATTAATCCGAAGTCAAGTCTACTGTTTGCAGTTCAAAAGTTTTGCATAGTTATTCCTAAATGACAGGAACACCTATGGAAAATTGAATAATGATCCACTGGCAAACAAAACTAAATCGTTTAATAGTTCGATCAAAAATATTCTCAAAGGAAACTCTGATCTAATTTAACAATTCAAAGTGTATAATCCCTCGCTTCCATACATGTATGGTTTAACGAAAACACCTAGACACGGTAATCCACTGAGAGCGATAATTTCCAACGTAGGATCGCATGAGTACAAACTTTATTAGTGGTTAGAAATTATCCTATTCAAATTAATTGGTAGCATCTCTGATGCTAAATTTTGATGTTAACAACCGTTTTACTAAAGTTCCCGTTGATTAGGCCCTGGATGTCATTATAGAAACCTTGCCTTTGTCTAATCTAACATTACCTTTACCGGGCAATAAAATCATAAAGTTCGTTCATCAGTGTGTTACAGGCAGTGTCTTTAAAGCAAAGGATTGTTTTTACAGACAGAAATATGGCCTGAACATGGGTAATCCCCTTTCATCGATACTATGTAAATTGTACATGGAAAACTTTAAGAAACACCTTCTTCCTCTATCTTACCTAATCCCATAACTTGGTCCGCTATGTTGACGATGTATATGCCGCATGGCCTATTAATGATAACGCATTTGATTATTTTTTCAAACAATTGAATAATAACCACGCCACCATTACATTTAAACTGGAATGGGAACAAAACAACTCATTGCCATTTCTGGATGTAAAATATCTGAAGTAAACAACAAAGCATACTGTACTGTCTACCGGAAATTAACCAACTCTAATGCCTATATTCATTATTTCTCGTGCCCTGACGTATGAGTTAAAAGGTCCGTAGTTTATTACCTGTTTCTGAGATCATATCGCATTTGTGATCCTTGTTTCTTGCAGGATGAAATCAATACGATCATCCAAACATTCATTGAGCTGCACTACCCCCATTGGTTCATAGAAAAATGCTATTATAAGGCCAGAACTATCTTTTACTCACCAGCTAATTCTAAAAAAACGTATGTCACAATTATTATATTACATTTCCAGACTTGCCACAATTAAATAATTTTAGAAAGTTAGCACATGTAAACAACATTAATGTTGCCTTCCAATACGAAAAAAACCCGATCTGAAATAGTCTGTCTAAAAATAGATCCATCGATAAAGAACAGGGAGTTTATTATATCCCTTGACAATTTTGCTATAAAGTATATATTGGCAAAGCAGCGGATTCTCCAAGAGAATAAAGGAACATAAATGCGATTGCGAAGTGGATCTCTTTCTTCTAGTGTGTTTCTCCACATTTAAAATGTAAACCATTGAATTGACATTGATAATCCAAAAATAATTTAGAATTCTCATAATTATAAACTCCTGCGTCTAATTGAATTGGTGCTAATAAAGAAAATTACAAAATAATACTTCCGATGGCCAATTCAACACTAATCACTTGATAATTTAGAAATTTATACTTACTTTAGTAAAACTGCTGCTGATCCCCCATACCATTCCCTTAATCAGATTTCGAGTAATCAGATTGACAATGACGGAGGTTGGTGTCAAGATACCTCGTTTCGCGAATAAATTGATCCTATCACTGTGGGGGTTTTTCCGGCATTTACATGTATGTTATTGTACTTCTTTGGATATATATATATATATATATATATATATATATATATATATAGAGAGAGAGAGAGAGAGAGAGAGAGAGAGAGAGAGAGAGAGAGAGAGAGAGAGAGAGAGAGTTTTATTCTGTCTTTTTCTTTTTTATCACGTTTCTACCAAGTTTCATGTCATCTGTAAATTGAGATATATTGTTCATCAAATCTCTAGCAATAGCACAACTTATGCTAGATTTGCCCTCACACGAAGACACAAATCCTTATCGAATCCCATTACTTTCCTCCCTCTATCCTAGACTTCAATCCATATTCAATAAATTCCATTTATTTTGGCATGGTTTCAAGTGCTTTCTGAAATGGAATTTAATAACATACATTGTAAAAGAACAACCTCTTACCTCCTCACGTTATTTTGAGACCACGTGCGATTGTGTCCCGCTATGGAAAACGTCACTTCCTGTTCGGGAACATTCGAGAAGTTTTGACTCCTGGGCGTATTGGGAAATTATCCCCCAATCCGGCGAATTTATCCAGAGCCCTTCCTGCGGTGAGAAGGAGAGAACGAACCACTTGTTTTTTTGCGCGCCTTGCCGCTAAAAGCTGAATTTTCGTTCGCTTCACGGATTAAGATGTTTGGAGCTTCCTCACCTCCTACTCCGAATCCACCTTTTCCCCTTTCCGGATCACTCGTACAAATACACGTTTTTACTTGAGATCGGTGGGTCCCGCACTCATCTCAAAGTCGCCCTCATCGTCTTGAGTCAAAGTCCCGTAAGCGTTCATCAGACAGCAAAACTTTCTCCGCCGTGATTCTATTACAGTCAATTGGTAGCTTCTGTGAATTGCAATCCTTTGAAGTTGCACGAAAGTCTCCCTTCGTTGAATCGATCCGAATAAAATCTCCATCCATTACCTTTGAGAAAAAAGAAGTTTCCTCTTCCAGTCGAATTACGAGTAATCCCACCTTTTCCCGTCGAACTTCATCCTTGCACATTGCTTATCTTCATCGCTATTCCTCGGAAGGTTCGTTCGCATCGTGCCCGACTTGCCTCATCAGGAACGTGACCCACTTGCCTCATTTGGAGCGTGCCCCACTCTCCTCATCGGGAGCATGTCCCACTTGCCTTAATACGGAACGTGACCCGCCTACCTCATTAGGATCGTGCCCCACTTGCCTCATCGGATCGTTCTCCACTCACCTCGTCACAAGAAGGACCTTCCTCGAAGTCATCGACCCTTAACTTAAACTCCCTCTATTATTATTATTGTCAACTTCCCCCTTTTTGTTCTGAGCCTAGTTACATTAATCAATTAATTCCATTTGAGAATCCCTCCTCATAATAATTATCAAAAGAATATCTTAATTTAAATAATTCCCTTTTTATCCATTATTATTCTTATTTTAATCTTTGTAAATAAAATTATATTTTTGTTGTTTCATCTTTAACTAACCTTGAACTATACTTTCGGCCTATTTAAGCAAATCTCTCCAATCATTTTTTGCATTCTGTCTGATTTGTTTACTGATTTGAAACCCAACGTCTCGAGTTCGACCTCCTAGTCGGTCGTTAATCCCTGCGAACAGTCCTTCAACAGTTCGCGTTGCATTAGCTGATTAAGTCACACCCCCTCCCCCCCCACATAATATAGGATTAGTGTATGGTATAGAGTGGTGTGCCACGACAAACATAAACAGCTCCCGACTTACATTACTGCAAAAATGTTCGGTGTGAGAATTTAAGACAAAAGGGAACCATATTTACATTCCCTTAAAAGATTGTGATAGCTTTTGGCTTTCTAACTTATTATTGCCTTTGTTCACTATTCTCATTTACTGTCTGATTAAGAATATTTGTCAGATTAATTTGATGACAAATAACCATTTGTTATGAATATTGATGTAAATTATCTATCATATAATGAATTGTCCTCTAAGCGATTTATCAAATATTTCACAGATAGTGAGCCATAATAACTTCATAGAATCTCCTTAATTATACTGGGTAGGCATTACTCGATCTCGACGATATCTTATTTTAGTATTCTTCAATTCAGGTATTACTTTTCGCTCAACCGGATCCTCCCAGTAACTGTTTCTAATTGAAGATCATTTTTCGCATAGTGTTGATAACGTTGACATTTCATTGGTAACCACAAAAACAAAGTCTCCAAAATAAAGATTAACATCCTACCCTTAGTATCGAAACTCACACTACCCAGATTAACATTTTGATTGTACGGGATTTCTGCATTTAGTAAAATGGGAGAAAAAATTACGCACCATTTTGCCTGCTCTTTACAAGGCTATTTATTTTTAGCTTTCCTTGATTTTCTTACAGTTTTTATCTATTTTGCTCTTGCTATTGAATTAATAAACCTTTATTTATTTAACCGTAGATCTACTGCTTGGATAATGAAATTCACATAAAAATCAGAATAAAAATCGTTAGCAAGCCAGAGAGTAATAGGAAAAATGCAGACAGAAAAGAGGTACTGTATTTCGACTTCTCTCAGCCATCAAATAATCCTTTGTAACCCATAAAGTGTGGGGGGGGGGGTGCCCGTTAGACTTCAGGAGGCGAATTTGTAAACTATCTTCGCATGTTGCGAGACGCAAGCATGATATGTTTTTATGCGAAGGGGTGGTGGAAGAAGCAAGAGCGATGGAGTGGTCGTCTATGTCACGTTGAATGATGACATGTGTCAAAGGAGTTGTTTGCAACCCCACGACAGGCCCAGCAGGGCGCTAGCTCTCTACATTCGTGGAAATTTGTTCTCTCTGCTTTCGTTTGGATTGCACACCGCACTCAGTCGTTTAACTCAAGCTTTGAAGCCTTATTTTAAGTAATATGAGTTCGTTGAATCAAACTTTTGCAATTTCTCCACACCAACATTTGAGGTGGCAGATGAATTTCGTCTGCATGCTTTTAGGAACGAATTTGCCCAACCTTTTATCTAAAGTATTCCAGGTTTTCAACAAATCAAAATTTAGTTATTTCATTTATAAGATTTAGTTTATCTCATAACAAATTGTTAAAACACAAAATGGGATTGGGATTAATATTCGTTTTCAGAAAGTTCGGGACTGGAGTAAATCGTAATCACCGTCGTTAATTACAAGTACCTAACATTAAAATATACATACAACAAATATTTCATTATATAGCACCATATCTATAACATTATTAAGTATTACGATTAATGAAATCACCATTTGCTCTTTAAAACTGTCTTACATGAATTTAGGAATCCTTGTAAACTCGGAATCATCTCGAAGGCACTTTAATACAATTTCTCGCTATTTGCAAATTATTTTAATCCACCTCTCTCTTTTCGCCCACCAATAAAAATTTAAACAAAGTAACATTTTGCAATTTTATATTACAAAATATATATTTTAAATATGCAGAACGCAAGCTATATTGAATACTGAATATAACTGCCAGGTAAACCTTATCATAGTATAGACATGTGAGAGTGACAGAAAACAATTGTATGTAGTCAGAAATTGTCAAACGCACGAAAGGTTTGTGAAATAGAAAGATGTACACCATTCAACTGCATGTCCTACTTTATCGCGAAATACATTTAAGACACTTGCAAGCCCCATCGCATAAGTGACCGGGAAATCCTCATTTGGTAAGACGGGAGGTGATATATGTATTTAGCTTCTGAATTGGGTTGAGTTAATTCTATATTCTTAAGTTCAGGAGTTTGTCTCTCGGCGAAGAGTTCCGGGAGTTTAAGTTATCTGTTATAACGCTGCTGGATTCGAGCCTTCGTGTATTTATACAAGAAACGATTGAAACAAATTGGTCAATCCTTTGCGAGGAAGAAATGAGAGAGAGGGACAAATAAAAGATGAAGGTCTCCCAGAAAACGTTGCTCTCATGCTCTGGTAGGACCTAGAAGTAATCGTGGCTTGCTTGGTTCTCATCTCTAGTGATGGCTTGATATTTTTGCCATGGTATTAATTAGGCTACCTTGTGGAGTTTATGGTATACCCCAAACAGGAATGAAAAGCTTTCTTCGTGGAATATGTGTGACATTATGATTTGGATTCATTTTTCATTACTTCTAGTTAAAACTAATTGATTTCAAGGTAAAATTTGTGACTATAGCAATCACTTTCACTGTTATTTGTCCAATGTCGTAGAAAAGGCGCCTGACGATGTACTATATATCTTTTCTTTGTGGGGATTATTCTATATTCGAGTGCAGGGTTTTGATCAGATGGCCGAGTATTATTACTCTACATTAATAAATAGGCCTGGAGAGGGCTTATTTATCTTCAATATACTTAAAAAGTGGAACGGAGCCCAAGGAAAAATAATATTGTAAGCATTAATAAAATAGAATTTTATTAATTAATCTAACAAAAACAACATATGGAAAATATTTACATGACCGGGGATTAAAATAGGAGATACACATGAAATGAAAAAGGTCATAGGATAAATTTGACTAAGCAGGAGATTAAGATTTGGAGGGATTTCAATAACAAAACAACCAAGAAGGGAAAGGGTTGCCTAAATCCGTGTTAAAGCACGGAGTTACGTTGGCACAAAGTTAAATAGTTAAATTCAATTCGTAGCTTACGTATTTATAAGGTCGTCTTGCAGATGAAGGCGATTTGAAGGAATGGCTTCGGTCCGACTGGCGATTTCCTTCTCAGGAGGAAGGTTTTTTAGGGGGGTTTTCCTTAACAAGGGGGGAAGGACTGACTTCGAGGAGTGGGAGCGAAGTGGGGCTCGGAAGTACGAGCGACCCTTGAGACAGAATATCGGAGATGTTCTAGATGGACAATTGAGGTTATTGGTATTATGGGGGCTGCCATATTTATATTTGTTTATTTCTTGACTGAAGTGCCCCTTGAAACTTTCCTTCCAGTAATCCGACTCTTCGTATGCTTGTAGGCTGAGTTAGTTATTCTTTAATTTGGCTGGGTTAATTCTTGATCTTCTTTTTCTTGATGTATCTTCCTTTTTAACGACGATGTGATGATTCCTTCCAAATTCTGATGACGTGATGAATTCTTCTTAATTCTTGATGAGTTGAGACGAGTTAGCCCTTGAAAGTCGTATTTCCTTGAATTCCGTTTTCTTGGAGCGCGCTTTCCTCATGAGTCGATTTCTTGGTCCTTCTGGATTAGTTAGTCCTTAAAGCATTCTCCGTTTTCTTCGAGAATTTTCTTCGTAAAAATTTGTGGACTGTATGGTATCGATCTTGGGTCTTTGTATCCCGAGGCAAGCACTCTACCGTTACGACACGGCTGAGTCCGTCTTGACTTGGTAATTTTTGGGCTATTTATATTCTCGCGTTGGAAGGAATTTTTTTTTTCTCTCTCTCTCTCTCTGTGATACATCTTCGCACCCCTACAAAGGTCTCTTTCTAGAACGTAGAGCGAATTTGAAGATTAAAGAGAGACTAGTCTTGGATTTCTTAATCGAGGATTACTAGTAGCTCTCCCTCCTACGACCACCAAGTCTGCGGAATGAGTGGAGTTGATTCAGTGGGATGAGGAGAGCGTGGCGAAGTCTCTTTAATCAATGAGTAATAATAGCATCTCCTTCCCAAATCTCCTGAAGTTCCCTGCAGCACCTTTTCTTAATCACTCGTAGGAGAGCAGGTGCAGTAGTAACGAAGATCAGAAGATTGTTCCGCTTTTGAGGGTCACCAGATATGGATGGGGGGCCTTCTTCATATTTATTTATTTATTGATTATTAATATCATTCTTCATCTTGGGATTTCTATATACGAATCTATTTATTTCTTCTAGACTGAAGTACCCCTTGAAATATTGTCTTGCATTTATCTGACTCCATATTCTTATTGGCTGAGATTCCTTCTTCTTTAATTTGGGTTGATGTATCTTCCTTTTTAACGACGATGTGATGATTCCTTCCAAATTCTGATGACGTGATGAATTCTTCTTGATTCTTGATGAGTTGAGATGAGTTGAGACGAGTTAGCCCTTGAAAGTCGTATTTCCTTAAATTCCGTTTTCTTTGAGCGCGGTTTTCTCTTGAGTCGATTTCTTGGTCCTTCTGGATTAGTTAGTCCTTAAAGCATTCTCCGTTTTCTTCGAGAGTTTTCTTCGTAAAAATTTGTGGACTGTATGGGATCGATCTTGGGTCTTTGTATCCCGAGGCAAGCACTCTACCGTTACGACACGGCTGAGTCCGTCTTGACTTGGTAATTTTTGGGCTATTTATATTCTCACGTTGGAAGGAATTTTTTTTTTCTCTCTCTCTCTCTCTCTCTCTGTGATACATCTTTGCACCCCTACAGCATAAATAAGCGTTCCTTTGAAGATCGTTAAAAGGGAGGGAATTAAATTACCACTGACGTGATATTAGGGGAGCCTGGGCCGTTTCTTGTCAAACGGGCTTGAAGAACAATTACTGTTCTAAAGTTGTTCTCTTCTGAACAATTGTAAATTAATACTGACGTTATATCAGGGAAGCGAGAACCGTTTCTTGTTGAACGGGCTCGAAGAACAATGACTGTTCTTAAGTTGTTCTCTTCTGAACAATTGAACAACAGGGAGGGGGTCCCTGTTGACTTGGCGTCTCAAGGGGAACGAACCTTGGCACTCAAGGTTATTGTCCTCTTCTGGACAATAAGGGGATTCTCGAGGTAGAGTTCCTTGGTGCACAAGGGAAGCCGGATCGGCGTGATGCCTGGCGAAGATAATCGGGATCTGCTTCAAACGCGAAATTCTATCGCATAAATAGCCGGAGCAAGGCCCTCGGTGTAGGGGCATTGGGGAACTTCCATGGAATGTCCCGCTAGTGCTTCGACCAATCTTATCTTCCCATAAGCCTAATTCAATCTGGCCAGACCGACGCCTGCAGACAACGGAGGATTGAACCTCCTTGATTAAACTTGGAGCGGGGGAAGATAATACTCGGAAATGTCACGGCGATAAGAACGCGATGCTACTCTCTTCTCGCAGGATACAAGTGGTAAGCATGATCTTCAATATGTGATAGAAGCAAGGCGCGGCCGCCTTAGGCAATTCTATCACATCCAACTCTCTGAATCGTTCTTTGAATAATATTCTTCCATACTTTTTCTTCATTAACTTAACAAATATTTCGTCCTCCAAGACTAAATTTTGAAAGTCTCTCCGTTAGTCTCGAATTGGACATACTCTTTTTTTATCTCACCTGTCCTCAAAGAAATTACAATTTTAATCTCAGTGCAAAATTTATGAAATATGTTTCCCTCAGAATACAAAAATTTAAATTAATTTGTTCAATGCTTTACATTGATGAGATTCTTTGAAAAGTTCTGTAAGCATAATCATAAAAATCTTTTATTATCTAAACTTTTTAATATTTTTAATTAAGTCATAAAGATCAGCAGCAAAAGAATACCTAAGGCAGCTTAACTTTAACAGCTTATTTTTAGAGATATTTGTCATAACATCTTAAGTCAAAGGATTAAACAAGTCAACATTTGCAGTGTTCATGTGAACTAATTATTTGATGTATATGAACTTAGTGATTAATTTTTATCACATTCATATTTGCTACATACTCCTTCTAAATGATAATTTGAGGGTGTTTATGCACCAAGTATGTGATAAAAATCATGGATCCTTCAACCTACGAAGATATTATTAAACCACTGAGTTAAAATCGATTACATCAGTGATGTAGAACACTTGATCTTAACAGTCGAATTTCTATGGGTTTTAGGTACTTAGTTGTGGCTTGGTCCCGCGGTTATCTTCCCCAATGTTGCTTATCCTTGACGCAGCACTGTTAGAATATTCCGATAACGAGAGCTGACTTTGGACTGAGTCTAATTGTTTAGAAAAACTACTCTTGCTTGGTTTTAGTGAAGTAGGTTGTGCAAGAGGATCGAATGGATTCTTAGGAAAAGCAGTTACGCAAAGCGGATTCAAAGCTCTTTATTTGAAGGAGAACTCGACAGGCTTAGACAGAACGAATTTGCTGGAATTTGTGTTGGTTATTTGTGGCAGGCCGAGTAACGTATATCCCTATTTTTTATTAGCTTTTCTGACTACAGCACTATCTGCGCCCACCGACTCGCGTGACGCGCCTGACTCTCTGACTGACTGAATGAATGAATAATAATCATGAGAATGTTTCAGCCGGTCTATTTATACCACCGTCAATTAAGGGTGCCGTGACTTTTGTTGCCTTAATCTGAAATGGAAGCGGAGCCTATTGGGTTAAAGTGTGTTCAAGCGTTACTGTTAAGACTTCTGGGCACAGACAAACGGTGCGTGCGTGCTCAGTGTGTACACGTGTGCAATAGCAGTGTATTTGCATTTTGCCGCCCGTTTGCTTGTTCAGGTAGGCTTTCATAGCAAAATTGATTTCACCGTTTTACATTTTCAAGTAAAATCTGACTGGTGAGATCTTAAGTGGCCCTAAGTTTGCATAGCTGCCTTCGTTATCTGTTTCCAGATTTTTCAGCACTCATCTGTTTCATCATGTGTATATCTTTGTATATTCGCGTGGGAACGTAACGATTTCGCTTGCATCCTTACACTTTTCTCTGTATTTTACTTAATATATATCAAATTGCGGTTTCACATTATTTACAAATATTTGTTTTTCTTACATTTAATCATTATCTTATTATTTATATAGACGAAAGCTATACATTATGCTTATTTATGGAGACTACTATACACTTTTGGTTATTTCTAGGTGCATAATTATTAGCATGCCTATCTCGAGGCATCATAGGATTTATATAACACTCCTTTGTGAGGCTTCATTGTTGATCCTAATCCACCTTGCAATGGCCGCTACATATCTATGCTGTGGTTTGGAGCAGCATTTAGGAAACATTCCCCATCAGCCATCATCTCTGATAAAGCTGGAAGAGCTTCTACTTCAGCAATGGATTTATATTCCCATAGCCACTGTCCAAAACTTTTATAATTCTATTCTTAGGAGTAGTGAAGCAGTGATTGAAGCCAAAGGAAGACCCACTCTATATTTAATAATCAAATTGTAATTTAAGCTGGTACTATTGCTGCTCAATAACAATTCAGTTTTGCTATTAAGTTCTTTGTCCTGCAATAGTAGTGGTTGATAGAGTTAAGAATGGTATCGATTAATTGTTTTAGTAGATAGGGAGAGAACTGTAGCTTTTTGCTGCTCCATGAGAAAATACAAATACAAAGAGATTCGTAGGGTTAATTTCTGAAATAAGTATATGTGTAGCTAACACGTTTTATCCACACACATGGCTAAGGTAAAGGAGAAGGATAGGCGTTAAAAATGTTTGTTTGATCTGTGCCGAGTGAGAAAGGTTAAGTTGGGCTATTTATATGTAATATTAGAAATCTGTAACAGATGTGAATAGGAGTTTATCCGATCACATGATTACCTAGTGGAAGGTTAAATTGCCTGGGACGTGGATGAGAAGAAGTAAGGAAGATGGAATGTAGAGGAGCGACAAAAAATGAAATGTTCTTTAATCAGAAAGAAAGGAGGATAACGTGAGTATGCCTGGTATAAGGACAGTTAAATTAATTGCAAACGGTGGGATAGAATAACAAGAAGTAACAAGGAAACAAAGTACCCTAGCAGACCTTACGGTCCAATCAAAGAGGGTATCTTTGGACTAGCAATCGAGCGGGCACATGGGTGCTCAATTGTTTTGAGTCCAAAAACGGCCACTTTTCAAGACTTTGTCTAGTCTTGACTTGAACTGGTCAACAGATTCACTGTTGACAACTTCCATTGGAAGTGCGTTCCACTTACCGCAGATACTGTAGGTGAAAAAGTTTTCACAAAGATTGCAAGTGTAATGCTTCAGTTCAAGTTTAAGGCCGTGATTGCACGTTCTGTTCTCACTCAGTGTGAAAATATCCTGGTAGTCAACATTGTCGAACCCTCGAAGCATTTCGAAAACTTCGATGAGCTGACCACGCAGTCTACGGGTTTCCAGCGAGAACAGATCTAATTCCCTTAGTTTATCCTAATAACTTTTATGTCGGATAGAGGGAATCAGCTCGGTTGCCCTGGCTTGTACGCATTCCAACCTTGTGATGTCGTTTCGAAATGAAGGACTCTAAAATTGTATGGCATACTCCAGGTGCGGCCGAACGAGGCAGTTGTACAGACAAAGTACTATCTCCTTGTTACGGTATCCAAACTGGTGCTTTATGTAAGGGCTTTCTTCTCTGCTTCGATACACTGTTTCGAGAACTTGAGGTCACTAGTGATAGTTACACCCATGTCTTTCTTAGTGTCACTCGATTCAAGAGCAATGCCCTTAAGGATGTACTGAGATTTGGGGTTTCGGTGGCCGATATGCATTACTTTGCATTTTCCCACGTTGAAAGGCATTTGCCACGTGTCCTACCACTCCCTAATCCTTTGAAGGTCCTCTTGGAGGCGGGCAGTGATCCCTTCCTTTGCCACATTGATACCAAGCTTGGTGTCGTCGGCAAATTTGTAGATCTTGGCAACCATGTCTCCGTCCATGTCATTGACATAGATAATAAACAGTAGTGGTCCCAGGACAGAACCTTGAGGGACACCGCTAAATACGGGTTGCCCATTCAGAGGCCCGACCATTCACCACTACGCATTGCCGTCTGTCACTTAGATAGCTCTCTATCCAACCTGCTACCTTGCCGTCTATGCCCTGTGCACGCACTTTCCGGAGAAGGCGGCGGTGTGGTACCTTGTCAAAGGCCTTTTGAAAGTCAAGGTACACAACATCCACCGCTTTATCCCGATCATGCTCATGAACACGAAGTGGAAGAATTCCACAAGGTTTGTCAGGCATGACGAACGTTATTTTGTCCAATATCATGCTTTCCATGAGTTTACTGACTATCGAAGTCAAACTGATGGGGCAGGAGTTTGACGGATGGCTGGGGTCTCCTTTTTTGAAGATCGGAGTCACCTCCGCCTCACGCTAGTCTCTAGGAACGCATCCGGTCCGGATTGACAAGTTAAAGATAGCACACAGATTTTGTGATACTTCATCGCACACTTCCTTCAATACCTTGGATAGAAACCCATCCGGTCCGGGGGACTTATTCGTCTTTAGGTCAGCGATCTTTTTATTTATTTCTCCTTTGGTGTGGTCCATTACCTGCAGCTTTTCCCCAGTAGGAATCCGTGGGCTGGGGGATGGGAACACACTCTTTAGTAAACACTGAAGAGAAATAGTCATTGAGCAGGTTAGCATTTTCTGCATCTGAGTAAGTTAATGCACCCTCCTCGTCCACTAAGGGCCCAATTCTACGATGGATTGGTTTACGGCTATTTACATAGCCGAAGAACTCCTTGGGATTCTCCTTGCAGAGTCTCGCCACTCGGAGTTCCTCAGACCGCTTAGCCGCCCTAATGCAGGACTTCACTCTTCTGGCTAGCCTCCAGTACTCGTCAAAGGCACCCGAGATCTTCGATCGCCGGTACGCATTTCTCTTCTCCCTAAGCAGTTGGCCGATTTCTCGATTAAACCACTTTGGTTCAACAGAAGACCGTCGGAGGCATTTCAGAGAGATTCAACTTGATTGAAGACTCATGAACTTATTTTTAAAATTGTTCCACGAATCCTCAACATATTCGCATACCGCTAGCATAACATTAGTCATCCCAGTACGAAGGCTTGCAAAGTCTGCTCTTCTCAAGTCAAATTTCCTTGATTGACTGGCAACAGAGCTTACCTTCGGGATCTTGACGGTAAATCTAATTAGCTGGTGATCACTGCCACCGAGCTCTTCGCCTACAGAGAGATCCTCAACGATATCATCATCAGAGGTGAAGACCAAGTCGAGGATATTGTCTCCTCTCGTCGGTTCTCTGACCCATTGAGTGAGGAACTCGTTGTTGGCGAAGTCCAGGAGTGGCACGCTCTCACCACAGGCTGCTCTGGTTTCCCAGTAAACTTGTCTGTTGAAGTTGCCCATAACGATGCACACTCTGCCTTGAACAAGCTCACCCAGCTGCTCGTACAGTTTTCTGTCATTCTCAACGGGTTTGGAAGAGGGTTCTTCCGTTGCTACGAGGCCACGGAGCTCAGCAAACTTGTTCCTGATTGACCTCGCATTGAACAGAAGAACTTTCAGGGAGTCTTCTAATGTAGGACCCACTATACTCTTCCGTTTCCCAGGTTCTTGGTTGTGGCGGTGGCACCATTTTTGACAACCTCCGAGAAGGTTGTTTGGGGAGTGACTCGGGCGTACTGGCGTACGTCCACCTTCCCAATGGGCCGGATACTGCTTTGCATGCGCTCCACAACATCCTAAATGAGGTTGGCTAGGAAAGCCTTGCCCTTAAAGGACAGCTGCACCCCATTTCTTTGGTAGAGGTCTTTTCTACCATAGAATACGACGTAGGGGTCGACAAAAAAGACCCCCTCCGCCGTTCAGAGGTCTGCAAGGCGCCGGTTTAGCGACATGTTCCTCACGTGGGCAGTCCGGCTTGGACCCCACCTCGGGAGCATCCCCACCACGACGCGTCTGCGGGTTTTAAATCCACAGTCGTCGACAGCGCCCATAACCATCTTTATAATCTCGCCTGTAGGGCCTACCCTACCTCCTTTGAGGTAGAGGTCGTTGCCACTTACCATAAGGGCAACGATTGAAGTCTCAGAAATCGGAGACTTCTCGGCCTCAGCTCTTAACCGGCTTATTTCCACAGCGTGGGAGGCAGCTCACCTTAACGCTTGTGCGAAGGCGGGCCGCTAGCAGGGGCTGCAGGCCCCGTGCCTGGGAATCACCAACAAGGCTGATCCTGGCAGATTTGCCTGCTGAGCTCGGAGTCTTTATTTTCCGAGGCAAGCTCTCCGATTCCTCTCTATTCCCCGTCATGGTCTTTTCAGGCTTCTTTTTTCTTCTTTTTCTTTATCATCTTTTCCCCCTTGTAATCCTTTTCATTAACATTAACTTCTTCTACCTTTTTTTCTTCTATTTCTCTCTGTTCCTCTTTCTTCTTTTCCTTTTGTGTCTTTTTTTCTTTTTTCCTTTTGATGTTTCAGCCACAGGACTCGAGAGCTCGTTTAACTTCTCTTCGAGCCTGCGGATTTGGTGGGAGTGCTCCTTCTTGAGCCTCTTGATTTTCTTTTATAGGTCTGTAGTTCTTTCCCTGTAGTAGGTTACTACTTCCTCCACTTCCTTCTTTAATATGCAAGTGGTGCATACACTGCCTGGGTGGCATTTCGCATAGCAGCCCTCCGGGAATTCAACGCACCACTTGTCCTTCTTACATGTGGCACACGTGAATTTTAGCGCTGCTGGACCTTTCTTGCCTGGAATTTTGAACACTCTATAATTCTTAAGCTTGTGACCAATCAATATATAAAAAGGGGGTTTGGTGAGTTCTCCCCGCGTGAGTCGCTCCCGCCTATTGATCGGAGTCGTTTCGGAGTCTTCCAGAAGGCACGCTCCATGTGCTGCTGTTCGTCCGACCGAGTCGTCAAGCCTCGGCGTGCCGTGGCTCCTAACCAAGCAGCACAGACGGTCACCGAAGGGGCCATCGATTTGTCACCAGGTGAACAACAACGAAGCACGCCCCTTACTAAACTCCTACTAGTTCCCTTCACAACGGCCAGGATCTCGGAGCGGCGTTCAATGGATATCCCGCCCCACCAAGAGACTCGACCCAAGGCTTTTATTGGCCTGGCAACCAACTTTGGAACAAAGGGACGTCACCTCGGACCGATGCTACCAGAGGCACCCGTCAACGGGCACTGGGAAGGGTCAATAATTACGCGCCAGGGAAGGGGTTAACGGGGCACTACCCTCATCCCATTCATCGTGCCCCAACGCCTAGGACACCTCCAGTCATAGTCTCTCGCAACCAGTGAGCGTCGATTGGCGTTGCTTATAGAGGTTCCAAAGCCTCTCTTCTAACGCGTGAGGTAGCTGCCAGATCTTTATATGTAGATAGAGGGAAAAAAGGGAAAGAGTGACATGATAGGAGTAGGCTTCTTTTTTTTGTATAAGTGAGAGAGATAGGATAAAAGTTAAAAACAAGAAGGATAGAGTAGAAAAAGGAAGGAATGACGCACTTAGCTTGGAACCTCGTTTCCGACCAAATCGAGAAGGGAAGCCCTACCAGGGGTACCCAGAAGAGGTCCCCCTGCCGACGTAGCTCGAAAAGTCAAAGGTACACACAAGCTCTCTTCCCGCGAAAAGGGGGCGTCACCTCTCCCTCATAAAGAAAATAGATGGAAAGGGGACGCGTCCTTGTCGCAGGAAGAGAGCTTGTGTGGACCTTGGACTTTTCGAGCTATGTCGGCGGGGGTACCTCTTCTGGATACCCCTGGTAGGGCTTTCCTTGTCGATTTGGTCGGAAACGAGGTTCCAGACTAAGTGCGTCATTCCTTCCTTTTTCTACTCCATCCCTCTCCTTTTTTACTTTTATCCTATCTCCCACTTACAAAATGAAAAAAAAAACAAAAAAAGAGCCTACTCCTATCGTGTTACTCTTTCCCTTTCTTCCTCTATCTACCTATAAGGACCTGGCAGCTACCTCATGCGTCAGAAGAGAGGCTTTGGAACCTCTATAAACAACGCCAATCGACGCTCACTGGTTGCGAGAGACTAGGACTAGAGGTGTCCTAGGCGTTAGGGCACAATGAATGGGATGAGGTTAGTGCCCCGTTAACCCCTTCCCTTGCGCGTAATTATTGACCCTTTCTAGTGCCCGTTGATGGGTGTTAATGGTAGCATTGGTCCGAGTTGACGGCCCTTTGTTCCCATGTTGGTTGCCAGGCCAATAAAGAGCCTTGGGTCGAGATCTTTGGTGTGGCGGGATATACATTGAACGCTACTCCGAGATCCTGGCCGTTGTGAAGGGAACTAGTAGGAGTTTAGTAAGGGGCGTGCTTCGTTGTTGTTCACCTGGTAACAAATCGATGGCCCCTTAGGGGACCGTCAGTGCTGCTTGGTTGGGAGCCATGGCACGCCGAGGTTTGACGACTCAGTCGGACGAACAGCAGCACGTGGAGCGTGCCTTCTGAAAGATCCGAAACCTTTCCGATCGATAGGCGGGAGCGACTCACGCGGGAAGAACTCACCAACCCCCCTTTTTATCATTGATTGGTCACGAGTTTTCAGAGAGAGAGAAAGCGCTCAAAATGACAGGCAAAAAAGGACCCGTTCGTCTCTAACACAACTGTGCAATATGTCAGTTAGAAAAAGTGCTGCGTTCACTTTCCGGAGGGCTGCTACTCAAAATGCAGCTCTGAAAGTATCTGCACTATTTGCATAAAGACGCGAGAGGTGGAGAAATTAAAAGGCCTCTATAGAGCCTCAGAGAAGAGAGCTAAGGTCCTGGAGGGAAAGTTGGATAAGCTTGAAGCCCTTAACGTAGCTCAGGTTTGATGCCTAGAAGAGGCACCGCCCACTGACGTGGCGGAATCCCCTGGTAACCAAGCGGACATTCCGGCATCATCTGAGGTTAAGCTAGCTGAGGCGAGAGAAAAGGAGAAAAAGAAGAAAGGAGAAACGAAAAAAAAGAAGAAAAAGAAGATAGTTGAAACAAGAGTAGAACCAAAAATAGAAGAAAAACAGATAAAGAAGAAGAAAAAGAAAGATAAGAATGTGGAGAGTAAAGAGGAAAGGGGGAGGCCTCTTCCACAAAGGAAGACACCGTCTTCAGAGACCAAGTGTCCGAAGGTCACTCTCATTGGTGACTCGCAAACACGGGATCTGCAGCCACTGCTAGCGGCCCGCCTTCGCACTAGCGTGAAGGTAAGCTGCCTGTCAGGACGGGGTAACCACAACATCAGAGTAGAGGCAGAGAAAGCTCAGATTTCTGAGAATTCAGTTGTTGCTCTGATGGTGAGCGGCAACGACCTCTACCTCAGAGGGGGTAAGGTTGGCCTCAGTGGTAAGACTATCCAAACGGTGATGGGAGCCGTGGACGACATAGGGCTTAAAACCCGCAAACGTGTGGTGGTTGGGATGCTTCCGAGAAGAGGTCCATCCGCTCACGAAAGAAACACTGCAGTGAACAGAAGGTTGGCGGATCTCTGCACGGCAGAAGGAGTCTTCTTCGTGGCCCCTTATCATACCTTTATCGGTAGAGACGACCTCTACCAAAGGGACGGGGTACATCTCTCCTTTAAAGGGAAGGCCTTTCTCGCCAACCTAATTCAAGATGTCGTGGAACGCACCCAAAGGAGCGTTCGAAACAGAGCAAAAGCGGACGTGCGCCAGCATGCCTGTGTCACTCCTGGGAATGACCTTCTCGGAGGTCGTCAAAGAGAGTGTGACCACGAAAACAGAGAAGCCGGGAAACGGAAGAGCGTAGGGAGTCCTACAATAGGGGACTCCCTAAAAGTTCTTCTGTTCAATGCGAGGTCAATCAACAATAAGTTTCTGGAGCTGCGTGGCCTCGTAGTAACAGAGGAACCTGAAATGGTGGCCATAACGGAGTCGTGGATAAAAACCTTAAGCCAAGATTTTGAAGGTTTAATCACGATTCCTGGTTACCAGCTCTTCCTGAAAGATAGGCCAGACAGAGAGGGTGGCAATGTGATGTTGTATGTCAAGGATACTTTCAACTCGACGGATTGCAACATCGTATCCGACCATGAACTACTAGGTGTTGACCTAGAGATAGGTCCTGCCAAATACAGGACCCTGGTACTTTATAGACCTCCTGCCCAACTCGTTGAAAAAGACAGAGATCTGTACCAGCTACTAGGATAACTTGTCGAAGACAGAGTGTGTATCGTCATGGGTGATTTCAACACACAAGTTGACTGGGAAAACAGAGAACCCTGTGGCGAGAACGCACTACTCCTGGAGTTCGCGAACAACGAGTTCCTCACTCAATGGGTGAGATAGCCAACGAGAGGAAACAATATCGTCGACTTGGTTTTCACCTCTGAGGATGACATGGTTGAGGACCTCTCTGTTGGCGAAGAGCTCGGTAGCAGTGACCACCGACTAATTAGATTTGTAGTCAAAGTTCCGAAGGCAGGGCCTGCTACTAGTAAATCGAAGAAACTCGATTTGAAAAGAGCAGACTTTGCAGGTCTTCGTGCTGGACTGACTGACGCGAGGCTAGAAGTGTGCGATGTTGTTGAAGACTCGTGGAACAGTTTCAAAACCACATTCATGAGTCTTCAATCGCGTTTCATTCCTCTGAAATGTCCCCGTCGGTCTTCTGTTAAACCAAAGTGGTTTAATCGAGAAATCAGCCAACTGCTTAGGAAGAAGAGAACTGTGTACCGGTAATCGAAGATCTTGAGTGACTTTGACGAATACCGGAGGCTAGCCAGGAGAGTGAAGTCCAGCATAAGGGGAGCTTAGCGGTCTGAGAAACTCCGAGTGGCGAGACTTCTTAAAGAGAATCCCAAGGAGTTTTTTGGATATGTGAACAGCCGTAAACCAATCCGTCGAACGATTGGCCCTTTGGAAAATGAGGAGGGAACATTAAAGCATTCAGATGCAGAAAATGCTAACCTGCTCAATGACTATTTCTCTTCAGTGTTTACTAAAGAGTGTGGTCCCATTCTCCTGCCGACGGATTCCTACTCGGCGAAAAAGCTGGAGGCAATGGACTTCACCGAAGGAGAAATAAAGAAAAAGATCGCTAACCTGAAGACGAATAAGTCCCCTGGACCGGACGGGTTTCTATCTAAAGTGTTGAAGGAAGTGTGCGATGAAGTATCACGACATCTGTGCGCTATCTTTAACATGTCAATCCAGACCAAATGCGTTCCTAGAGACTGGCGTGAGGCGGAGGTGACTCCTATCTTCAAGAAAGGAGACCGTAACCAATCGTCGAACTACCGACCTATCAGTCTGACTTTGATAGTCGGTAAACTCATGGAAAGCATGATGGTGTCAAAGTAACGTCGTATTTAGAGTCAAACCTGCTACTCAGGAGTTCCCAGCACGGCTTCCGAATGTAACGGTCATGCCTGACGAACCTTGTGGAATTCTTCCACTTCGTTTTCAGTGAGCACGATCGGGACAAGGTGGTGGATGTGGTCTACCTAGACTTTCAGAAAGCCTTTGATAAGGTACCACATCGCCGCCTTCTCCGGAAAGTGCGAGCGCTTGGCATAGATGGAAAGGTAGCCAGCTGGATCGAGAACTGGCTAAGTGGCAGACGGCAACGGGTGGTGGTGAATGGGCAGTCTTCTGAGTGGGTGCCCGTTACTAGCGGGGTGCCTCAAGGTTCTGTTCTGGGACCACTACTATTCATCATCTACGTCAATGACATGGACGGTGACATAGTTGCCAAGATTTCCAAATTTGCTGACGATCCAAGCTTGGTATGAACGTTGCAAAGTATGGAAATACTGCCCGCCTGCAGGAAGATCTTGGAAAGATTGGGGAGTGGTCGGACACGTGGCAAATGCCTTTTAACGTGAACAAATGCAAAGTGATGCATATCGGCCACAGAAACCCCCAATCTCAGTATATCCTTAAGGGCACTGCTATGGAATCCACCGACACTGAGAAGGACTTGGGTGTAACAATCACTAGTGACCTCAAGTTCTCGAAACAGTGCATTGAGGCGGAGAAAAAGGCCCGAAGGATGCTAGGCTATATTAAGTGCCAGTTTGGTTTTCGGAACCAGGAGATTGTACTGTGCCTGTACAACTCACTTGTTCGACCGCACCTGGAGTATGCCGTACAATTTTGGAGTCCTTCATTGCGAAAGGACATCGCAAGGTTGAAATGAATACAAGCCAGGGCAACCAAACTGATCCTCTCTATCCGACATAAAAGTATGAGGATAGACTAAGGGAGTTAGATCTGCTCTCGCTGGAAACCCGTAGACTACGTGGTCAGCTCATCGAGGTCTTCAAAATACTTCGAGGGTTCGACAATGTTGACTACCGGGATATTTTCACACTGAGTGAGAACAGAACGCGCAATCACGGCTTCAAACTTGAACTGAAGCGTTACAACCGCAATCTGTGTGGAAACTTTTTCACCTACAGTATCTGCGGTAAGTGGAACGCACTTCCAGTGGAATTTGTTAACAGTGAATCTGTTGACCAGTTCAAGTCAAGACTAGACAAAGTCTTTAAAAGTGGCCGTTTAGGGACGCAAAACAATTGAGCAGCCATGTGCCGCCTCGATTGCTAGTCCAAAGGTACCCTCTTTGAATGGACCGTAAGGTCTCCTAGGGTACTTACTTTCCTTGTTACTCCTTGTTACTTTCTTTAAAAAAGAGAGAGCAACAAGTTTTAAAACCTGCTCGTTGGATTGCAAGGGATGTATCTTTGTGTGCAAGAAGTGTAACGAGAAAATAGAAAGCTAAATGGTGTAAGCATAATTTACAAGGTGCAGTGACGAGCAAAAGGGAGATGGATAAGCAGATCTTTAATGGTAAGGATGAGAATGATTGGAAAATGTGGTTGAATGCATGAAATATAGCGAAGATAAAATAGAAAAGAGTTTAGTATGTTTTTGAAATATGAATTATAAGAATTACAAAGATATACAATTAATCACCTTTTGAGTGCCTGAAATATAATTTAGATTAGATAAGGAGTGTATAGTAAGGATTTAGGATTGCATGGGTAAGGGTATGGAGTACAGGTTAGGAATGTAGGACTTATAACTTATCTCACATCTTTCTGAAATATCCTATTGAACTTAGCGGGACTGCACCCAAATTCGTACTGCCTAAACATGCCCCACCTTGACTCGGATGAAATACAGAGTACAGAATTATAATAAAAGTGGAAGTTGAAATGGTAATAATTCAAGTAATTTTATAACAGTGTATATATATATATATATATATATATATATATATATATATATATGCAGAAATATACTATACTAGTGAAATAATAAGAACTATATACAATATATTACAGAGTTTCTAACTAGAGTAAGGACTCAGCCTTTTAAGCATGTAAACAAAAGATATATGGGGATCCGGATGGGAGTCGGTTGTCATTCTGAAATGGTGATAAATGTGAGGAATCAAGATAAGGTTAGTTGTGAAATCATTAAAGATAAGAATGGCAGAGTACTTGTGTGACGGTATAAAGTAAACAAATGAATGGAAAGATTAGTTAACGAGTTGTATAGTTTGGGTATGGAAGATGCGATAAAGATGAATATAAATGACCTTGAAGTATTAAACTGTTAAATGTAACATGGACTGGAAGCGATAAGCAATCAAGTCCTCACAAGCGGTGTTAGATCGCGGAAGAATTGGACGGCAGATGGAGTGGATGATGTATTCACTGAGATGCTAAAATGTAATGGTAGTGTTTGTGTTAATAAATGGGTCTAGTGTCGGCCTTTTAACAAATTGAAAGTAGAATAGTGTTTGACACCTGAAAGATTGCTCTAATATTACCTTTGTGAAAGAATATAAGTTGTTAAAAAGATTAAGCCGAGTCGTTTAGAAGATTCTGATAAGAGTATAAAACAAGAGGGAAAGTTCCTCCAATGCCTTGCGGTGTTTTGTGATAAGATGATAAGTGGTTATTGCATTGATGGTTTCCCATGATTCAAATCACTTGCAAGTGCCTTTGAATGGATAAATAGCTAAATTAGGTCTATTTCACTAGATAGCGACACCCAGCGCCAAATCTAAGTGCAAATTTGAAATCTCTAGGATGAATAACTATATGTTCCAAGGTCATATGGGTCATTTCATGGCTATAAATGTGTATAATTAAACTTTACTCCTTTTGTAAAAAGCGACGTCTTAACCTGGTGGTTCGCCGTATGTAAAAAGGATACATCCAGGATAGATATAGGATGAACAAAGTGAGTCTAAAGCAGGTATATTCAGTGAGATTCTTAGCAGAAAAACAAGTACAAAGAGATACAAAGTGACATAGATATTGATTCATGGATTATGATCGTGTAGACATATAAGCATTGTCGTAAGCTTTAAATATTTTCTGGGATAAATAGTAAACTGCTTTTTAGTGGTAGGAGGGTGCAATGTCTTCATAGAAGCTTGATATCTGTATGGTAGGAGCAATAAGATAAATATCAATAGAAATGAGGAATTTAGAAAAATGATGGAGAAATAGTGAAGGATGTGCTCGCCTTTTGTAGGTATATGCTGGTTACAAGGTGTTAACGCCACAACAGGCTACCTTGTGTAGCCAGTTACAATTTGTACGTAGAGGAGCTACACGTCGGTCTGGCATGAATGCAGACTAGGCAACCCCGTCAGTGCGTTTACATGAACTTTATGACTTACCTACCGTACGAAATTGGTGTGCTTCACTCACGTTCCCTCATTTTTTTCTTCGATTATCCCATCACCCTTTATCTAGGTTTAATGACCTGGCCAGCTACCTTATGCCGTTTCTGAATAGAGGCTTTAGAATTTTTATAAATAACGCCTTTCAACGCCAGAACAGGAAATGAGGGGTCCTTTCTTGCGTTTAATTGCCTGATCACCTTCCTACGGGCGTTTCCAACTGCATAAGGCTGTACTGCTTATGGCAGGTGGGCTTTACTGCGTTGTTGGCTGTCAGGTCAACTTAAATTCTCGAGTCCGTTCTCTTGGTCTGCCTCTATTGCCACTAGGTTGAAAGCTGTGGCCTTTGGGGAGTGAGGGGTCTTCTAGGAAACGTCTGCTCGGGGTGAATCGCTGCACATGTGCGAACAACAAACAATAATACACTCAGTGTGGAGATCTGAAAACTCCGAAGGGCCGATCTAGGCACTCCCCCTTTTTTACTTTTCCGTGGTCACAAGATTACGGTGACATATTTGTTGCCAAAACCGATTACTTTCAATAAGCAAAACTATTGAAAACTTTGGTTTGGTGTCGGCAAGGAATTCAACGCCACTTTAAACAGTGGCGGGGCTCCTACAACCATTTTTGTCTAGCAAAATGTTTTCGCCTTTGTCATTTTCGGAGCTGCCGTCGCGCAACTCCACCACTGAAGTTGAGGTGCCTCACCCTGTACTTTCTCAGGACCCCCTACAATCTTCTTCCTACGGAGACGGGGGGGGGAGGTGAGCCTATCCTATGTAAACTGGTGAGACTTTTTTTTCAAGGGCTCGGCAAGACAACAACAAGCAGGAGGCCCACAATCTATCTCGACAGAACCAACCACCGTAAAGGAGCAAGGGTTGGCGGAGCCTTTTAACCAGTGCCACCTACTGTCCAGCAGACATGTGTTTTAAGCTGTTTGGAGGCCGGCTTTCCTGCTCCCCTTTCTTTTGCGATAAAGGTGGGATCGCCGGCCCCAAGGAGGCTTGTTAAAAGCTAAGGGCCCAGAGAGTAGCTGGCTGGAATCTGTGACACCTTAGGAAGAGATGGGATCTCGGGGAACTCTAATGAGATCTAAATGGCTCCCGATGTGCCGCCCCTCGAGATAAAGGCGTCATTCAATGGAAGTGGCAAAATACTCGTTGGGATAGAACCACGGGGAAAATCCTCCCTTGAAGAAGATTCTTCCGAGATGCCATGGGGTCCGAGGACTCATGAGCAGAATAGAATCTCCTCTCCCAGTCAGTCGCACAGTGTCTGCCATAGGCTTCTCCATTTCCGAGAAACATAGAGCTGATCCTGGCTTGTCCGGCCTTGGAGTCTCTCCCGGGATGTATAAAAAAGGGATTAATATCATAACGACCCTCAATGAATAATAAGTGAAGCAAGAAGACAAAGAGTAGAGTTAATATCTTTCTATCGGAGGTTGCAGGGACAGAAAGGCTTCAGGCCATTTCAGTAGGTGAACATGCATGTCCTCCCACGATGCGCCATTGATGGAGAGGAGACCGTTAGCAGAATCATGATGAAATTTGCAGATAAGGTGAGTGGAGTCTTAATGACATCGGGGTCTCGTATTGATAGACTACCTAGTACCTTAGAGCCCGCCGGCTTCACGCACATCCTTTTTTTTAGTTGTACTAATGGAATCATTTTGTTCAAAGGACACATGCTCCACCAGAGCCAATTATTAGCTATGGCTAAATGTAGAGAATCGAAGATCTCCGGTTTCTCAGAAGAGACTCGTCTGCTGAATGCAGTGGCCCTATCCAGGCGGCCATAGTGAGTGCTCTTCTGATTCTCGATTGCTCGTTCTTGCAGGGGATACCACATTCTACCATGAACTTTTTGGAAGGGGTAGTTTATGCGTGAGAACTCGTGGACTATTGTTTAGAAGAGCTGGCCGAACGAGGAGTGGTCAAAATTGAACGTGTGATAAAAAAAAACAGGAGAGCTCGAGATAAACTCCGCGAGTCGGTGCTGCCACTTTGTAACGCTATTACGTCTATAGGCTTTCGTGCCATTGCCGCGAGGGTGTTACTACTACCACTATTTCAGCCATAACAATCGAACTTTCAGGCGTGCCAAGTCGGTCCAACCCGAAATTTATGCAAATTGTTTAAAATCATTGCATACTAATTACGTATTGTGCAATGCCAAGTTTTTAAATTGTCTCAAGCTACTGCCTGCTTCCTTTCAGCAATGTACATGGTATCCTCTAGAGAAGGTAAAGGCCGTTCAACCCTTGAATCGACTCTCTTTCCGCAAGAAAAGAACTTAGTCTTGTCGTGCCCTGTACGACTTGGTAGTGATCTCCTGGAAATGTGATGTTCAGTTTATAATCCAACCAATGCATCATACTTACTGACTTGTTACTTTTAGTCGTTGTTTAACTGGTCCCATTCCGCTAAAGGTGCTCTATAGGACCCCCAGATTAATTCAAATCAAGCTCATCTTTTTATACTGCATATAGTTGCTCAGTGGTTAAATCATCCAGGTCGTAACAGTCAGAAAACAAAAAAAGGTCTTAAGCTTGTTCTTGAATGTTGCAATGTTTTCTAGTTTAATGATGTTAAGTGGGAGGCTGTTATAAACATTGGAGCAGCTGATCTCAAACTTCTGAATTAAGTACTTAGTAGTACTCTAGGCTCAACCAGTAGTAACTCGACGAGTACTCTGATCCCACTCTCTGATGGTTAAACAATATTCAGAGACTCCCTCAAATACGATGGACATCCAGTGAGGACCACTTGATGGGTTATCACGCAAATTTTATATTTAATTCGAGCTTTGATAGGAAGCGAGGGAAGCTCAATTAGTACTGGGGTAATTCGTTCACGAGGTGAAATTCACTTAATTAACCTCGCGGCTCTATTTAACAAATTTCGCAATTTTCTAAGCTGAGTCTTAGGTAAATAGCAATAAACTTAGGTACAATAATCAATTCTACTAATTACACAATTTATCACTAATTTTATTAGAGAACTTTCATCTATATATTTTTAATATATGCAATATTCTTCAAATGGTAACTGACTATCCTGACCACATTACTTATTTGAGCATTGAATGTTAGATTATAGTCCACGAGTACCCCTAAATCACAAACCTTTTCAGAAATATGGAATAAGGCCTCATTTACAATAAAATTTATATTACCTAAATTCTTAATTTTCTCCTTTACTATCCACAATGATATACTCAGTTTTATTTTGGTTTTATTTTAATTGTTTGTAATCCATCCACTCTTGTACATTTAAAAGAATACCATTTAGTGTTGTCATAGAGTCATCAATATTTTCAGCGAAAAACTTTACACGAAGACCATATGCCTCGAGAACCCTTGATAAACCTATTGTAGGTATATACACAGAAAAGAACAGGTCCCAACAGACTACCCTGTGGGACACCTCTATCAAGTCTTCAAAATGATGAAAAGGTAAACATGTAGACGAGCGGCTCGGCCAGAAAAAATTATTTTGTGCAAATATTATCGTTCCCCCGTGTCATTTCTGATGTCATACCCCACCCCCAACCCCTATTATAATTCGCAAAACGATTGAAGGCGCTGACATGATGTAGTTAAAGCATTCACCTCTGTAAACTTCAGAACATTATAAAAATTAGGATTATATACTGGATGGCTGTGCACCCAAGCCTCCCTCCCCCCAATTTAATGAAACTCAGGATTATCGTAGTGCGGTCCACGCATCGTGTTTAACCCACCACGAGCCGTCCCCTATAAATGTACTCCAAAAACGTGAAACATTTTGGAACACGGACGAAATAGTACATCTTATCGGCCGGTCCGTTTGTGTACATATTTACCGATGAAAATGAATCAGCAATTTGTACATAAAATTTCCTGACAGTTAAGTAATCTTTTATAAAATCCAGAGCCCCATCAATAAATCCCACTGCCCTTAAGTCATCAAAAAGTATATCATGCAGCACAGTGTGAAAAGCAGCACTCAGATCGAGTAGGACTAGGAAGGCACATTTACAATCATCAATTATTCCCAATAGAGCACTGAGAAAATTGCTGTTTCAGTAGAATAATTATGTCTCTAGGCTGACTGGCTATCCGGCAAAGCTTTAATTAGTTGTAAATGATCTATAATTACGTAGTCTAATATTTTGAATAAAAAAGATAAATTTGAAACTGGCTGGTATGAGCTTAACATTTGTTGATCAAGCGCACCCTTTAACACTGGCTTTACAATGGCATTTTTCTCTGAGACTGGAAATTTACATGTTAAAATACTAGTATTTACAATCATGATAATAATATATAACATATTTGAGAAATTATTGGCATCCAATGTATCAGATATTGGTATTGGATCCAAGCTACCATGTGTCTTTTTTTGCTCTCCCAATCACCTGAATAAGACCATCTTTTTCAATAGTACAAAAAAATTTAGATAATGAACAGTACATAGCTGAGCAACTATCACAAGAGGCCTATCAAAAATCTATTAATTATGGTAACAGTTTTGTTCTTAAAAAAATCCAGAAAGGCAGTTGCTAAATCATTAGCACTATAACCATCTGGGAGTACCTTCTTTTTGGTATTCCCACTTAAATTGTTTAATATCCTGTAAAGCTTTACCAGATTAAATCCTGCCGCTTGATTTTTTTTCTTATAATACAAACTTTTCTTTCTCATTATTAGATAATTATATTTATTTTTTACACTTTTAAATTCAATTTCAGCATTCTCACTACCTAACTTAAGCCATTTATTTCTTCTCACGCTTCTTATATACATCTCTCCATCAAACCATGGAGATCTGTCTTTGATTGATATATTTTTTCTTGAAAGGAACACCTTACATCAATATTCATCTTTGATTACTTGATTATGACTAGTTACTAAACAGTTAGCACAATTCGACTTTAACAATTGTTCACTATGTATACATGGATGAGAAAGTCCTTCCCTAATTTTCTGAACAACCTCAACAATGATTAATTCTGGAGAAAAATCTGATTTCATTTTAAATTAAATCTTTTTTATAAACCTAGACTTAGGTACCAAAATCTTAAAAGATACTATTTTATGAACAAGAGAGATAGTACATTCAAACTAAATGTTTAGGTTAGTGATTAAATTTACAGTAACATCCACAATTACAAGATCCAGAGCATGATCAGTTGATGACGTAGAAGTATTTACATTATTTATTAACTGATATGACTCCAATAATTCACAAAATCTGATCCTAACCCGATTATTAACATCATCCATCCATATATTATAATCTCCAACAATATAAACCTTAAAAGAAAACATATTAATCATTAAGCATGATAGAAAATTCCTTAAATAATAGATTAATACTAGAAGAAGGTGGTCTGTAAACTACAACCAATGACACCCATTTGTTTTTTACATTTAAAATTTACCTCCATGAACTCAAAACTACTCACATTAACTCTCTTAATGACCTTACTATGAGAAAGAGCATCAGACATAAAAACTCCCAACCCTCCCCCAACCTCCCTAGGAGCATAGAGAAAGGTATGTGAAGGAGGGGTCATTTCATTTATCTTTACCCTTTCCATTTTACTTAATCAGGTTTCCGTTATAGCCAATATGTCAAATGAACTCTCATTCAATAGATCTCTTATATCTAAAGTCTTATTGGCCACAGATTGAATATTTACAAGACCACACTTCAAAAATTCCGCCTCAGTACCCATGGTCAGTGATTGAAGCAATTCCCCAAATTTCTGTGAACAAAGCTCTACAGCACTTAGTGTTAACTCTGTGATCAGTATCAGGTCTTTTCTGCTTAACACAATTAATATATTTTTATTTAGTTGATATAGAATCTTTAATTTCATGATTCTCAGAACAGTTACCACAGATCCTGGGCTGATCCTTAAATTTACAATCCTTCTCAGAATGACCATACCTTTGACAGAAGAAACAAGTCAGTACATGATACCTATCCCTCACACTTTATCTCCACCATTGCAATAATACCTAACACCCATTATTATAAATAGCTTTACGTACTTCAAGAGTACACTTAAATATATGATGTACAGTACCACTAGTCGCCTGCTTCTTAAGAACGAACTTAATCTTATTCCTTACATCAACAATAGATTTTAACCATATTTTTTTCTCTAATAAGGCATCAGTTACATTATTCTCATCACTACGCACATTGCATATCATAAATTTAGTTTTTAATTTACCCACCATCCTAGTAACAGCACCTTTGCTGACTCTTGAACACGCTTAGCAGCATCATTCCTAATATCCTCCTCTCAAAATTAACCACAACATTGTCACTGGCTGAGAATCTCGTCTTGACAATTGGAATATCCCCTAGTGCATTTGCCACCTCCTCCTTTATATTAATTATTTTATCCTTATCATCACCAGATTTAATACTAAGTAAATTCCTTTCCTTCACTTTCTCAGCATATGTGTTACCAGTAACAATATACTTAGGCTTAACCATACTTTCTTGGTCAAGCCGAGTTATATTCATGATGGCATCCTGTAAGATATCCACTTTTCTTGAAAGATCATTTCGCTTAGTTTCAACCTTTTGATCAACTCCAGCTGATTCATGTTTAATATCTTTTAATTTAACAATCTTCTCATCACGTAGTATCAGCTCACTAGTAATTCCCTAATTTTCTTCTTTTAACAGCTTCAGCTGCTGCTTCGCTTTGTAAAGCTCACCATAAGATATTTTGCAACACCAAAATATATTCTTTATATTATCTTCCCTTAATCCATCCAGATATAAACATTTCCGGCGATACCACCTATCGCAGGTACCTCATTCAATCCATTTCATATCCTTCCCAAGGTATACGTTACATTTGCTACCTCCTGTTTTCTTTCTAGTACCACCAGAGTCATCAGACGTCATAGTTCCATCCAAACTCAATTTCAAGTAAGTAAGTAACAAGCATAATTTCGACTGAGCTCACTTCGATTTAAATGAAGTAAAAAACTTTGCAAAAACATATAATAATGGTAAATTCATCTTAATTCCACCTCGTAAATCTAGCTTAAATATTTTGAACGAATTAAGTATTAAAGGAAATAATTATATGAAATCTAATCGTCTTTAACAAAGCTCAGTGTAACACGACTGTCCAGCCGCTCATCACGCATTTTGAATTGACTTAACCATGTCCACCTTCTTCCCAGATCAAGAACATATATTCGGTTATTTTCTCTCCTTTGGATGGAAACAGGGTAATTCATTTTCCTTTAATCATCTAACTCTACCAATGAATTTTGCGAAAATTATAAATCTGGTTGTGAATTCTGAAGTGGTTTTGTTACTGGTGCTTTATCCCACAGTGATAGTGTTAAATATTTAGAAATAGCGAGACGCTTAAGGATGAATCTTAAATTGCTAAATTCGTATGAAACTATTTAAAAACAAATTTTTTGGTATTGTAATGAGGACAAATCTTATTATTTTCAATTACAGCCATAATCTTTTATTATCTCTTTCTATCCTTTCATCTTGTGTTTGGTCCCTATCCGGATCTAACGCCCCAAGTCCTGCCTAATTTAGAATATCTGGGGTATTTACCTCTTGCACACAACGTAACTTACCCCATCTTGCTCACTTGCTTAACAAAACTTTTCCTAAGCAACTTTTCTGGCTGAGAGCCTCTAGATGGGATTCGCTCCATTTTTAATTGGTAAGTTGTCGATACATTATTATTATTATTATTATATACACTCGGTGACAGAGGTGGATTACGAATCTGCGCACTATCATTTCTGTCCGAAAAGGGTTTACTGCTTAAAAATAGTCCTAAAATTGATAAACAGCAATCTAGATTTATTTGATAAAATGTCTTTAACACGTTGCGAGAAAATTAGCCAAACCTTATTTCGATTGTTTTCCAAGATCTTCGCTAAGCCTTCTCAATATGCGGATGCAATGGTAGAGATACCCGCCGCAAAATTATTAGAAATTTCTTCTTTTGTATGAGAAGTTCGTGAAACTTCATCATAAAAACGTAACAATATTTTTAAAAATTACGTAAGTAGTTGGGTACTTTAGTATTAAGTAGTCAATGAGGACGACTCGTTGGAACTCAACAGCTAAAACGGCAGAACCTAAAATCCCTACAGGTCAAACGAGCGGTGCAAGATCGCTAAAAATAGAAAACGTAAATTTCAAGAGAAAAGAAAAGCATTCTCCCGCCTCCTTTTAAATACATTACAATTATTCGAATTAACTACATCGTTAGACAGAGGTTTACAAGCCGTCCGCTGTAGGAAAGAAAGATTAAGAGAACTGTGTCGTATTCACTCGAGAGACTGAAAAAGCACCATCATTCTGCCTTAACTAGTAAAGTGTATCACGAACGTGCCGTGAGGGTGCTAGCATCAGGCAGTAAAGTGAATGATCAGGATCAGAAACAATTTTAAAGAAATGAGACAAGACTCCTCCGAGTCAACGATGAATAAGGTTAAATTGCACATCGGGTAGCAGAAAACTAATCTGGTGAAAGCTCTGTGAAGGAGCTTCAAATTGGTCTCCGATGCAGAAAGGAAAATAGAATGAAAACATTCCAATTGAGGCAGAAGAAAGGAATAGGCTGCAGAATGTCCCTGAAAGTGTATATCCTTGATGCCCATCTTGACAAGTTCCAGAGAAATATGGGAGCATACTCATGAGAAGCAGGAGAAGCGCACAAATCAAGTGATAGTGAACTTTTAACATAGACACTGAGGAGTATACAATCAAAACATGATGTGAGACGACATTTGGGGGAGGGCTTTGACGGGAAAGTAATTTATATTACAAACCGTCATCAAGCAAAACTGTTTACTTCAAACGTTTTATAAAAGAATTGTATAATTTTACGGAGTTTTTTTTCAGCCATATAATGGCTGCCAAAAATACAAATTTGCCTAATTTTAGTAAATATTTCTTCATAAAAACAATAAAAGCAAAGATTCAAACAAATAATGGCATTTTTTCATAATTTTGAAATAAAAGAAGATGGAAAATAACACTGGACAGAAAAGAATTGATTTACATAGTGTATTTATTTGTGATGGGTAACTAAAATATATTAAATTTTACTTGTCTAAAAAATGAAAAATTTATATTTTTTAGTTAGCCAAAAATAGGAAAATACGACACGCTTCCCCACTAGAGAGGAAAATCATAAGGTTGCGAAAGATATAGCTTAACAGTAAACTTTTAAAGCTAGCATATTGTCTTTTTTTTAATATTCTTTCTAAAGAATGCCGGCTTGAGAGGATTCCTAAAAAATTTTTGATTTTGAACTTCGTTGGATGGCGAAGAATTTGCGTGTACGTCATCGAACTTCATAGGAACCCTTGTATGGACACTGAAGTAGTTTCCTTGGATCTTGTACTTGAACGAAGACAGAGGTACAATTTTCACCAGCTGACGCAATAAAAACATCCCTTTAGTTAATGAGCCCCCCCCCAAAAAAACAGGAAGGAAAGATCGCATATGAGAGGACAGTATATGATCAAAATCCGTTCGATAGCCTGTGTTATTGTCTGTAGTAAAGTCTGTCATCTTAAATAGCTCGTCGATACAGAAATAATGCCAGGCAACCCAACTGGAAGCTTGTCTTTCCAATCGGAAGCCTCCTGGCAGATGAGTAACTATGTATTTTAACTGATGCTGGAAATGCTCGATCACTTCATTAGTTTGGAGGGTGTTATTCGCATGTATGCACATACACTGTACCAAACAAATTAGGGAAACTTATTACAAAGAGAAGATTCAAACTGCCGTCCTTGAACGTCAATGACTTTATTAGGTATATCGAATCGAGCCTGCAGGAATGGAAAAAAGCTCTGGCAACCGTATCCACACGAATATCAGTGAGCGTTATGGCTACAGGCCATCTAATGAAGCGATCAATACAGGTAAGGAACCAAAGTTTGCCTTGAGGTACTAGAAGATGTCCAACGATATTCATATGTACGACTTCGAAACGCTGTGACAGGGTTGGGAATGTATGGAAGGGAGACTTCGTGCATCTGTGTTTCTTGGCACGCTGTCAGACAAATCATATTTCAGACCACTGTTTGATGTACTTTCGCAAAGAGAGCCAAAGAAGACTGGAAGAGAGCAAAGGTTGAGATGCACAAATTGCAAAATGTGAGAGATTGGTGGAGATCTTCAAAGACTGCTTGTCTGTGACGTGCAGGGAAAAAGGAACGGACGGTCGCCGTTGATACGTCACAGTACAATGAGGCAAATATTCCTGGTGTGCTAACCTCCTTGAATATATAGTGAGGGAGTACAATCTTATTTAACTATATCCTGTAGCTCTTCATCCCTGTTTAGATCCTGATCAATGACATTCCACAGTGTGGAGCCGAAAGTAACTGCATTCATCTCAATTATGAAAGTGATTCCACTGGTTTGTTCATAGCATCTTTAATCGAAATGATATCGTTAAAAAATTTCGATATTAAATCAAGTTGCCATATAACTCTTGAAGAATTGTCAATGATCCATCGGATTTAAACCTCTCGACTAGTCTGGAGCAAGACATCTTGGTTTCGGAAACACCAGTGTTCCTTTCGTTGTTAAATAGTGAGTGATAGTGTGTTTCGCGGTATCACCTGCTTTAATCGGCTTGAGGATTATAATCAATCGCTGAAAGATGTACTTATACGACGTCTCAAGAAGAATGAGTCAGAGTGCTGTTATAGAGGAGTTATTTAGCCGTGCCTGTTTAGTGAGGACAGAAATTAGTGTTGTCTCGTCATAAAAACAGGGCTTGTTAGATATACTTGGAGCCTATAATGCTTGAGTATATCAGCGCTGATTGTAGGGGGCTGCACACGCGCAAAGATGAGAATCCATTGGAAAACCCGGCAGAGGCCTAAAACCTCTACGCCTTTTTGAGTTCCGAATGTCGAAATATGAGAACAGTTTGTAGTATACAGTGGTTGGGAATCTGGATGGAGATGAACACATGTTTGAAGGAGCACGCTGATTGAAGCAGTCGTATCAATGAGAATTTGATTCCAGTTTTGCATACGTTATGATAACCAGGCTAGCAGAGCGAGTATTCGATTCCAGTAGGGCTCGCTGCTTTGTTTCCGAATAAAAGATACAGGGTGAGGATGCTCGGCACTTTCTGGCATCATTTCAAAACTTCGAATGCTAGTAGCATATCGTTCTAGACCTCGAACGATGCCTGATCTGAAATCTCGATCGAGAATGGCTCTTATTTTGTCGATTTTGTTGTAGAAGAGAATAGACGTGGTAGAAATTGTTTATTTAACTCTTCCACTTTCTTCTCCTAATCTGAAATCGCATTTACGTTAATATCTAGAACTTTTACTGCGAGTTTCTGCTAGCTTCTCTACCGTGGCTGTAGGATCCATGGGGGCTAACTCGAGCTGAGCTGATGAAGAAATCTTTTGTAATAATAACTGTCTGAAAATATCGTCATCAAACATCAATGCACGCTCACTCAAATGGCATTACATGGCTCTTAACCTTTCAGTGGGCTTGTAGTCTCTAAGTTCGTCTTTTAAAATTTGTTGCTACAGTTCCTCACACTCGAATATATTAGTGAGTCGGAGAATGGCGGAATTCAGGTAGTTGTAAGGGTGGTCAGTCTTCATATTGAAATAATGAAGTCGCGAACCTCGTATATGATACTTGCAAGCCGATAGAACAAAATGTAATCTTACTTCTTTCTACAGTACCTGCGATAATCTTTATAAAGTTGAATTAAAATTTACTTGATTGAACCAGATTGCAGGATCTTGTGACCCAAAGATGGGGAGGATGACGCTAAAGCACGCGATGGCCTCAGCGTCCTTGGATATTCTCATTAAAACAGATGATAAATCTCTGAGTCGAGGAAATGGTGAGATGAGGAGATATCAGAAAGTTCATTTGCCCACCAACTCCAGATGATTATCAATTTAAAAATAATTTTCACCGTAGTGATCAGTGTACAGATCTTTAGCTGAATTACCAAGGCAAACATCAACTCTGGTGTACGCTTACTATTGTGGGACAGTGGCCGTATTTAGTGCGTTAAGATAACCAGATTGAAATTTGTGTTGGTCATTTGCCTACTGCCATTCGAGGAGAGCAGCCGTATAAATAAGTCCGTTTGGGAAATCATTACGAAAGAGTAGAGGGCCCCCAGGTGACCTCTATTGGCTCGCCGACGCCCTCTTCCCCGAGCTCTCCCATGTTTCGAGGATCAGAGGAAGAAAGAACAGCTATCCGTTGCCTCCTTTCTCTTTTACTAGGCGCTCAGCTCTTCGGTCACAGTGTGTTGAAAGCAAACAAATTGAGTCTCACTGTTGATTTATCGGGATTGGGATAGAAAAAGAGTTGAATGCGTTGGAGAGAAAGATAGTATAGTTAGAAAATATTGTTTATAGCTGTAGTGCGAAAGTTGATGATATTGATGAAGAGAGAGGGTGATTATGAAAGTGATTTGTATGAGGATGATAATTAATTGTGCCAGGTTTCCTGGCAAATGTTTTCGTTTTGTTTTCATTTTGCTTCGCTTGTATGATGTGTATTTGGTTCTATCTGTAGCATTCGAGCTTTTGTTATTTATTTGGTCTTATGGGCATTTGTATACTTTGTTTGTTTTACTTGTTGTTTGTTTCTTTTTCCGCACATTTTGCTTTTTGGTTTTGTTGTTTGACGTTTAATTTCATTTTTTATCGGGTTTCTCATTCTATTCTCTTTTTTATGATCTTATTGGTTATCTTTTCCAGTTGTCTATTTCGGTTTTTAAATCTGGTTGTTTAATTCGCTTATCTTTTTCAGGGTTTTATTTAGAGGAATAACGGATTAATTTTTCGCTGTGTCCTTTTTTAGTGTCCGTCAAATCGTTGCCTTTATCAGGTTTAACGGATTTCTTTTTCATCTATAGTTATTTTGTTTATTTTATCTTGGTCATGAAGTACTTGGTTAATTGGTATTATTGTTTATCCTATGTGCAGTTCTATTGATGTTACTAAATCGTTTCTTCTCTTATTTGAGGTGAACCTGGTATCCCAGTTCTGTATTCTTGGGGCTTATGTTATCTAAATATTGGTCTGGTTTGCGTGGCGATAATTATTGGTTATAACATCTTGTGAGGGACGAGGAACATGTAACGTTTCCTCTCGTTTACATTTGTAAGGTTTTTGAATCTGTAGCGCTATTCTTATGTTTTTTTGCTTCAGAAACGTTTTGTTTAAAGTAATAGATGAACCCTTCTGTCCTCTGTTTGAGTCTTAGGACTAACACCTCCATGGTATAAGAATATGACTCTCGATCTATTTTTATTGCAGCCATTTTACTCCAGTTTACGAGACTTGAACCTTTTCTTGTTTATTTTTATTTTCTCGGTTAAGTCAGATCATTGGGGTATAGGGTATATAGAGTAGGACTTAGACACCTACCTTGAGTGACATCCGCTTGCAACTGGAAAGCATCTCCCTTTTTTCTATTTATATGTTGTGTGGCCTTTCTTTAAGCCCCTTAATCGGATAGTATTTTACACAGATTGTTTTCATGTTTAGGTAGCTTATTCTTGCTTTCAGGCTTGGTATCATCACCTTGTTGAAATCTGAAATTTTTTGGCAACATTGCAGATTATGAGGTCCATCCTTTTTGGCTCCCGTTGTCCTTAGGATTGCTATCTGCACAGCTGTCCTTGTGCGTCGATATCTGCTACTTTTCGTCTCGAGATAGGGAAAATGGTGAATTTTTTTTCTATTCGTTGTTATTTTCCAGTCCCTCTTGAATTGATTGATGTTTTCAATCTCTACAACTGTTGTCTCTGCCTGAGCTCTCACATTCTTGAATTAGCATACGACTAGTTGGCTACTAGCATTTGTGAATTGGATATTGAGGCATTAGGACAATAAAGGTATGGCAGGTCCGCTGGGTAAATAAAGTACCCGTTGGGCTAATATATAGGATTGAGATAGTAGAAGAGGTGAATGCGTTGGAGAATAAGATACGATAGGTAAAGGATATTCTGTAAATAGAAGACGATAGGTGATGATTATGAAAATCATTTGAATGAGAGTGATAGCGAATTGTACCAGGTTGCTTGCCAAACGCTTTCAATTTGCTTTCAGTTTTTATTTTACATATGTTGATCATTTTATTTTAGCATTCGAACCTTTGTTTTCATAACTCTGCTCATTTGAGATTTGAATACCTGATTATTTTAAAGGTTTCTTTTGTTCTTGTTTTATTGTTATTTGTTTGCACTCTCGTGCTTTTTCTCTAGTAATTTATTTTTTCATCTTCTCAACTGTTGCATCTAATCTCTTTTTCTGCGTCATTTAAACTTTTGTTTAAATTTTAGTGTTCTTTCTTATATTTCCATTACTTTTGTTTTGTTAAGATATTCGTTTTGGAAATGCTAGTCTATCCTTTCCCATATTTTCCATGCATGTTCGTGAATGAAATAGTTGATTAATTTGAGCTCATAGGTAGGGATTACGGGAAGGAATTCTCTCTATTCTTTGTGCTTTAGCTATGAAAAGAGTCGTTTTGTTTTGGACTCTTTGCATTTGGGACATTTTTGTTCTTGACAAGGTAAGAGTCAGTATAATTGGGAATTTTAGATTCGACGTAGGAGGGCTAGGTAGAGCTTTAATCTTTTCCTCTCAAAAAGGTTTCTAAGACTGATAAGGGAAAAAGATCACTCTTTACTTGAGCAAATGTTTCCTTGTGTAAGCAATGTATCTATTTTTTTGTAATTCTGAAGGTGATGCTTTGTCTTCTGTGGCATATGGATACTCGATGTTATCTACAATCACTCCATGTTTCTTTTTCGTGTTCGTTTTTATTTTGTTTGTCTTTTCCAAATCATTTACTTTTTTGATTGGGCTTTTAATTCGTTGCGCTGTCGTTCGGATTTCGTATTCGCAGGTTATAGTTTGGGAGATATCGTCCGCCAGTTGTACGCACTTGGTGTTTTCTTCCGTGGGTTGAGGAAGGTCTCATGTATACACGGTGTAGAGCGTGGGGCTGAAACACCCTCGCTGGGGCACCTCAGTCTCTACAGTGAGTGTGTGAGCGATATAATTGTTTATTGTGATTCAAGCTTTTTAATTTTCAAGATAACTGCAGATGATTTGGGGAAACATCGCGGAGTGTTAAATTCATTATTTCCCTCTTGCGATTTCAACCGCAAGCTTTTCAGTATTGACTGCCAGTGATGAATTTGGGCCCCAATGTTTCCTAAATCCATGCTATTGTTCTTTTTGCATATTTTTGTCTTCTATGAAGCTTCTGATCCTTTTGTTAGGATTTCTATAATAGTTCTGCAATAAATTACAACACTAAGTTCGGTCGCTTTCAATGTGCCCTTTCGGTTTCCCGGTTTATGAGAGGAATATCATACTTGTCTTCAACGTGGATTGGAACACTCCCATAATTAAATTTTGAGTGCTTAATCATTCCTTTAATTCCTGGGCTTTTTGTTGGAATAAGTTTAAGGATGTATTAATCTCCTTTAGAGTGAAAGGCCTTTCTCCGTGTGTACGGTGAAAGTTGGGGCTCTGTCTCACTTAGCTGATGCGTGATTTGCTCTTCAAAAGCTACCTCATAGTTTGCTTTCCTCCAGAATGATCAAGAAGATCTTTGAGTAGTGTCTCCAGAATCTATCTTCGATCTCTCTGTCGTTGCTTATCGTGAATTCTCCTTCGTTTTGTTTCATTTTACATTTTAGCTGGTATCTTTTAATTTTCTATATTGGTTCCTAAATCTCCTGAGGTCTCTGTTGATGTTCATATTTGCTATCAGTTTGTTACAGGTGGTGCTAATTCTAGTTATTATTAGTTCGCATATTTGAGATCTTAGGTTTTTCATGCGTACGGATTTCCTGAATTGTGTTGCTAATGTTGTCCATTTTAATATATATTTCTTCATTCAATGTGGCGCTGGAATTATTTTATAATTTGGGGGAGGGGGACGTTTAGAGGGCATCTTCTTCTATTATCACTTTAGTGATGTTTTATAGATGGGAATTTATTACATCTGTGGGAGGGTTATCAAGGGTGTCAATGTTATAATCAGCGAGTTATTCTTTGTATGCAATCTTCTTAGTCCTTTTTAGTTTTTTTTGGGGGGTATATTGATTTGTCTGGGTTAAGTGGAGATTCTTGTGTATTCTTGGGCTGAGGGCCGTGTGGAGATTGAACGTGAAGTTCAGGTTTTTCAGGATGATATCCGAAGTGGTTGAAGACCTCTTAGTTAAGAAACTTTGGAGATCTAGTTAGTCCTTTCCCTCGCACTAATTTTCTCTTCATGATGAGTTATAGGGTTTTACCGGTGCCGTTGTTGTACGTTGTGTATCCCATTTTCCTGCACCTTGCATTCAGCAGCGGAATATTCTGTTGAAATTGTGGGTCGGAAGGTTCGAGTGCAGAGGAGGAAGGTGTTTATATGCTTCCGGTATTATCAGGTCTCCTGTAGTCATTTTTAGTTAATTAGCCAAATATGAGTCACTAAGTCTTAAATTTCGGGGAATATCAGTTCTTTTCTGTCCCCCATTACCGTTCCATTGTAGCTTGTTTGGATAGAGTTCGTAGCTATTATTGTGTAGTTCGGTAATTTAATTCCGTCTTCTCTGATAATAAATATATCTTGGGGTTATTTTTCGAATTATGTTGCTCCAAATGAGCTTCCTTGTGTTCCATCCGTTGACGTTCAGTTTACAAAATTTGCTAGTATTCAGGCATCATACTTCTTGGTACATCTTCCTGTTTTGTTGATTTTCCTGCTTTATTTTCGATGGTGATCTTACATGACCTGACGTTCTTTATCTCAACTGATCTGAGGGTAAGTTAAAACAGAACTTTGCTGAGATATCGATAAGTCCTTGTTTTATATTAATGTTTATCATCGTTGTAGTTTGATTTGTATTTTCCTTTTTTTAGGCCTTCGAAAATGTCTTTTTGTTTGTAAACCGTAGGGAGTATGGTTCCTGATTTTTCTAGTTGTTTTGAGTTTTTGTTATATTTGTTTGATTTGTTCGCTAATATCTATTTCATCATTGCCATGGTTGCATTATTCACGGAATTCTCTTCTGTTTTAGTTTCTTCGGTTGTGATGGGTTCGGTAATATGGTAACTTTCGGCCGAATCTAAAAAAATTTGAAACCCTCATGTTGTTTTACATTTTCTTTTGAATAAAATAAGGTCAGTCTAGGAATTATTGAAAGTTTTGAAGGTTGTAAGATCATAAATCACAATAAGTGAAAGCACGAGACTTTGGTCAGCAGACCATGTTATTATTATTTTTTGATTAATGAAGATTCTCTCCTGCCTCCTTGGTGAGTTTTGGCTGCCTTGTATGGGGTTGCTGCCACAAAATATTTTATATAATAAAAGCAATTTAGATTATATATAAATATAACCAATTAATTATTCCATATAATGAGCTGTAATAATATGCATAAAGTTATTGTAAATAAGGTTTATATTTATTTACCACAAGTAACAAAATATTCTAAGTTTGACTTGGATAAAAATTAGAAATTGATATTTCTGATTAGCCTAAGAATAGGTAACAACAAGGAGTAACAACAAGGAAAGAAGGTACCCTAGGAGACCTTACGGTCCATTCAAGGAGGGCACATTTGGACTAGCAATCAAGCGGGCACATGGCTGCTCAATTGTTTTGCGTCCCTAAACGGCCACTTTTCAAGAACTTGTCTAGTCTTGACTTGAAATGGTCAACAGATTCACTGTTGACAACTTCCACTGTAAGTGCGTTCCACTTACCGCAAATACTGTAAGTAAAAAAATTTACACACATATTGCAGTTGTAACGCTTCAGTTCAAGTTTGAAGCCGTCATTGCACGTTCTGTTCTCACTCAGTGTGAAAATATCCCGGTAGTGCACATTGTCGAACCCTCGAAGTATTTTGAAAACTTCGATGAGCTGACCACGCAGTCTACGGGTTTCCAGCGAGAACAGATCTAATTCCCTTAGTCTATCCTCATAACTTTTATGTGGAATAGAGGGAATCAGCTTGGTTTCCCTGGCTTGTATTCATTCCAACCTTGCGATGTCGTTTCGAAATGAAGGACTCTAAAATTGCACGACATACTCCAGGTGCGGTCGGACAAGTGAGTTGTACAAAAACAGTACAATCTCCTTGTTCCGATATCCAAACTGGCGCTTTATATAGCCTAGAATCCTTCGGGCCTTTTTCTCAGCCTCAATGCACTGTTTCGAGAACTTGAGGGCACTAGTGATTGTTACACCCAAGTCCTTCTCAGTGGTGGTGGATTCAATAGCAGTGCTTTTAAGGATATACTGAGATTGTGGGTTTCTGTGGCCGATATGCATCACTTTGCATTTGTTCACGTTAAAAGGCATTTGCCACGTGTCCGACCACTCCCCACTCTTCCGAAGATCTTCCTGCAGGTGGGCAGTATTTCCATCCTTTGCAACGTTCATACCAAGCTTGGTATCATCGGCAAATTTGGAAATCTTAGCAACCATGTCACCGTCAATGTCGTTGACGTAGATGATGAATAGTAGTGGTCCCAGGGCAGAACCTTGAGGAACCCCCCTAGTAACGGGCACCCAATCAGAAGACTGTCCATTCACCACCACTTGTTGACGTCTGCCACTTAGTGAGTTCTCGATCCAGCCGGCTACCTTTCCGTCTATGCATAGCGCTCGCACTTTCCGGAGAAGGCGGCGATGTGGTACCTTATCAAAAGATTTCTGAAAGTCTAAGTAAACCACATCCACCGCCTTGTCCAGATCGTGCTCACTGAAGACGAAGTGGAAGAATTCCACAAGGTTCGTCAGGCATGACCGTTGCATTCGGAAGCCGTGCTGGCTACTCCTCAGTAGCAGGTTTGACTCTAAATACGACGTCGCTTTGTCCACCATTATGCTTTCCATGAGTTTACCGACTATCGAAGTCAGACTGATAGGTCGGTAGTTTGACGATTGGTTACGGTCTCCTTTCTTGAACATAGGAGTCACCTCCACCTCATGCCAGTCTCTAGGAAAGCATTTGGTCTGGATTGACATGTTGAGGATTGCGCTCAGGTGTCGTGACACTTGATCGCGCACTACTTTCAACACTTTAGGTAGAAACCCATCTGGGCAAGGTGACTTATTCGTCATTAGGTCACTGATCTTGTTTTTGATTTCAACTTCGGTGAAGTCCATATCCTCCAGCTTTTCCCCCGAGTAGGAATCCGTCGGCTTGGGGATGGGACCACACTCTTCAGTAAACACTGAAGACAAGTAGTCGTTGAGGAGGTTAGCATTTTCTGCATCTAAATGCTTCTATGTCCCCTCTTCATTTCTTAAAGGGCAAATCGTTCTACGGATTGGTTTACGGCTGTTTACATATCTAAAGAACTCCTTGGGATTCTCTTTACAGAGTCTCGCCACTCGGAGTTCCTCAGACCGCTTAGCCGCCTTTATGCTGGACTTTATTCTCCTGGCTAGCCTCCGCTATCCGTCAAAGTCACCTTAGATCTTTTATTGCCGGTACACAGTTCTCTTCTCCCTAAGCAGTTGGCCGATTTCTCGATTAAACCACTTTGGTTGAACAGAAGACCGACGGGTGCATTTCAGAGGAATGACACGTGATTGAAGACTCATGAATGTGGTTTTTAAACTATTCCTTGAGTCTTCAACAGCATCGTACACTTCTAGCCTCACGTCAGTCAATCCAGCACGAAGGCTTGCAAAGTCTGCTCTTCTCAAGTCAAGTTTCATTGATTGACTGGCAACAGACCTTACCTTCGGGATCTTGGCGGTAAATCTAACTAGCTGGTGATCACTGCCACCGAGCTCTCCGCCTACAGAGAGATCCTCAACGATATCATCGTCAGAGGTGAAGTCCAATTCGAGGATATTGTCTCCTCTCGTGGGTTCTCTGACCCATTGAGTGAGGAACTCGTTGTTGGCGAACTCCAAGAGTAGCGCGCTCTCTCTACAGGCTGCTCTGGTTTCTTAGTTAACTTAGCTGTTGAAATCGCCCATAACGATGCACACTCTGCCTTAAACCAGCTCACGCAGCAGCTGGTACAGTTCCCTGTTCTTCTCAACGGGTTGGAAAGGGGGTCTGTAAAGCAGCCTGGTCCTGTATCTGACAGGACCGATCTCTAGGTCAACGCATAGGAGCTCGTGGTCGGATATAACGTTGGAGTTCGTAGATTTGTTTGTATCCTTGACATACAACATTAAACCGCCACCCTCTCTGTCTGGCTTATCTTTGTGGAATATTTGGTAGCCAGGAACCGTGAATTCGCCTTTAAAGTCTTGGTTTGAGGTTTTTATCTACGATTCTGTTATGGCTACCATTTTGGGTTCTTCCGTCGCTACGAGGCCACGAAGCTCAGGAAACTTGTTCCTGATTGACCTCGCATTGAATAGAATTTTCAGGGAGTCCCCTAATGTAGCACATCCTATACTCTTTCGTTTCCCGGCTTCTTGTTTGTCGCGGTGGCACCATTTTTGACAACCTCCGAGAAGGTTTTTTGAGAAGTGACTCGGGCGTACTGGCGTACGTTCGCCTTCCCAATGGGCCGGACACTCCTTTGGGTGCGCTCCGCGACATCCTGGATGAGGTTAGCTAGGTACGCCTTGCCCTTAAAGGAGAAGTGCACCCCGTCCCTTTGGTAGAGGTCTTTTCTACCATAAAATATGGCGTACGGGTCAACAAAAAAGACCCCATCCGCCAAACAGACGTCTGCAAGGCGCCTGTTTAGCGACATGTTCCTTTAGTGGGCAGTCCGGCTTGGACCCCACTTCGGGAGCCTTCCCACCACGACGCGTCTGCGGGTTTTCAATCCACAGTCGTCGACAGCGCCCATAACTGTCATCATAATCTCGCCTGTAGGGCCTACCCTACCTCCTCTGATGTAGAGATCGTTGCCACTTACCATAAGGGCAACGACTGAAGTCTCTTAAATCTGAGACTTCTTAGCCTCAGCTCTTACCTGCTTATTCCCATAGCCTGGGAGGCAGTTTGCCTTAACGCTTGTGCGAAGGCGGGCCGCTAGCTGGGGCTTCAGACCCCGTGCTTGAGAATCACCAATAAGGGTGACTCTTGCACATTTGTCTGCAGACGACTTAGTCTTTTCTTTCGGAGGCGACTTGCCGCTTTCCTCTTGTATCTCTAAATTTTTCTTCTTCTTCTTCTTCTTATTCTTCCTCTTCTCCTTCTTCTTGTCTTCCTTTGTTATCTCTTTTTTTGTTTCCCGTTTTCTCTTCTTCTGCTTCTACTTTCTCGTCTTCTGTTTCCACTTTCTTTTCTTCTCTTTCTACTTTCTCTACTTTTCTTTCTACTTTCTTTTCTTCTATTTCTACTTGCTCTTCTTTCTTCTTTGTTTTCTTCTTTTTGGCTCGTTAAGGAAGCCCTTCAGCAGAAGAAATTGGCTGTTGGACGTCGGGAGCCTCCTCGCCTGAGCATCTGCATCTCTTTGTTTTTAAGAGTTGAACTTCCCTTTTAAGGAGGGAGTTGTCCTCTCTCAGTTGAGCGATGCTCTCGCCCAGGCGCTTCTCGAGTTCGCAGAAGTCACAGACACTGACGGCATCTGTGAGCTCCTTGCAACTCCCGAAGTCTTCACTCCATCTGTAGACTTTGCATATTTTTCAGGTTAGCTTTTGAAACGGAGGACCATTCTTCTTCGCCATCTTACAAAACTCTCAGGCCTTTCGCATTAAAAAATAGGTTTAGGTTGTGATTTTCTCTCGCACTAATCACATCCACCTATTTCCAGGAGGTTTTCGGTCGTTCGGCCGAAGGAAACCCTTTGACCAAGCACACCAACCCTAAGGTCTTCCCTGGGCCGGACGTCCCTAATCGTGCCGCAGCTCCCAACTGAGCAGCACGAGAGCCCCAGTGAACTTGTTCTCTGATTTTTCGACAGGGGTGCTTGAGGTGTAACTGTCTTCCTACTAAGCCCTACTAATCAACTAAAAACGGCCAGACTTGAAGCAAATAGTAAAGCTAAGTGCCCACGACTTCACCCGAGATCTTTAGCTGATCTGGCAACCAGCAAGGCACAAAAGCTCTCTCACTAAAGATCAGTTGAGCCTTTATTCACCAAGTAGCGGTCACAGGGAGCTGTTCAGTCAATTACACGATAGGAGAAAGCTTCTAAGGGGTACCTAGCATTTCTCAATTAATCGTACCCGAAACGCCTGAGATCCCTTCAATCTCAGTCTCTTGCAACCTATGAATGCTCCAAGGCGTTATTTAAAGAGGTTCCAAAGCCTCTCTTTTCACGCGGCATAAGGGAGCTGGTGAGGCCCTTATTAATAAACAACTTATGTGTAATAGAGATAAATGTTTGTTTTTTTGTTATTGGGCTTTTGTTTTGATTTTTTGACAGTTGAAGAGAGTTCGTGAAACTTAGTACTAACAGAATCGAAGAGGTTGGTAGGGGGGATGCAAGGAGACGCATTAAAGAAGTGGTAGAGAAGTTTGACAACCATTAGTCTGGATCCTACTACAGCTACCTTACTGGCATGAATGACCCTACCGGACTATATTCCTCCAGCTTAGCTAGCTTAACTCAGGCAGATCACGCAAGCTTTCTCACTGAGGACAAGGTGGTTGTGTTGAGAGAGCGTCAAATACGCTAACGTGTTGTCACTTTTTAGAATCCAATAGCAGAGGTGGCATACTAAGAATAAATCAAGCCCGTGTTTGTTATTGCGAAGGAATGAAATATGAAAACGCCTTAATTTTCTTCTCCTCTGAAAGTAGACACAAACCTTTATTCTTCTAAGCAGCTCCGCAAAGAAATTTGGAACATTTAAATTCAACTTTTTCTTTTTCAAAAGGTCTACCATTAATGTGGTATTTATATTAAATCTGTTCATTTTATTTCGCTTGATAAGACCTTTGACAGCAAAAGCATGACAGAAGTATGTAGGTAAAAACCGAAAATGCGTATTGGCTCCAGAGACAGAGAGAGAATGGTTCCAATAGTTGTGCATGATAGACTTACTAAGTGGCCAATATCTTCTAGAAAGGGGCTGGAAACAGGCCATGCTTAATTAGCCTTTGATTTTAATCTATGTCTTGACAAAGAAAGTGTCTGCAATGGGAGCATAGAGGAGTGCATAAATATTTTTATAATTCCCCATATATACTTAGCCGTTTGATTATGTCGCCATCCTATAGCATTAAAGCATCCTACCGCCCATTCAATAGCTATAGTGATAAATGATAATAATTTAATATAATGTGCACCTCACGTATTCAAACTGCTAATTCACCGCTAAGATTTTTCTGGAAGGATAATATTGAGAGAGATCATAATGAATAGTTCGAATAGATAGCAGAAGCTGAGGAATTGAATCCAAATAAATGTTTAAAGAATTTCATCAACCCTTCGTGCGAGCACTATCTAGAAATTCCTTCGAAATTATCGTATCTTTTACCAAATTCAGTATCATATTTAGCTATTTCCTTAATATGAATTCAAAACTAGAGCAGTGTTAATTAATAAGACTAAGATCATTTAAATGGAGATACTTCTCTGTAATTAACCGCATAAATAAAAAAAAATACTTAGATTAAAATAAAGAGATGAATGAAGGATATTGCTTGCCCAGGGCTTTATCCAGCAGTGAAAAAATGCCTACATTATTTCTACTGGTATATATAAACATTTCTTTCCCAAATCGCACACGATCTTTATTAAGAAACCAAAATTTATTACTCGCTTGAGTCCAAGTCTTTCTCTTCACTGATTTCCAACCTTTTTCCCTTCGCCACTTCTTTTGCAATAACTTAACCCTCTTTCTCTTGACTCCACTCAATGATGATATTGGAATAAGTGAAAGCGATAGAGATTTTCTTGTTTTGCCTTCTCTGGGATTTAATTTTGGAACGAGGAAGCAAATGAGAATATGATTGCCTCGGATGGTACAAGCCCTGAGTTTTGTCGGCTATGGAACCGATGACTTCTTACTTAATTCTAGGAATGTTATATTGAAAGATGATGTGAAATGAGAGATGGAATAACCCGTTAGGATATGAATCAAAGGAGAGCGAAACTTACTGAAGAATTGTGTGGCTAACATGTTTAATTGGTCTTTTATGGAGAGAATTTTGGTTTGAGTGTTTTGATGGTGTATGTGTTATATATTAGGCCGCCAGTTTCGAAGCGGAGGACACTGTAATCTTTTTCAAATGTACTTTTGTACTAGATTTAGTTGTTGCCCAACGTGGTGCGTATTAATTGTTTGTCTCAACTGCTCAGGTTTTCTTTGTCTCGTCTGAAGTTTGTGTTTGAGAATGTTATGAGGGATTTGAGTTTGGGAAACAGCCTTTGAGGAAATTACATTTTGTGTGCTGCGTGAAAGTTATGTGTGGGTTTAACGCGGCACCCGGTGGAGCGATGTTACTTGTAAGTGAGAGACGTTAGCTCTGCTAAAAGTTATGTGGAGTTGGTTCAATTCGTGATAGGGCTATAGAGAATCGCTGTTGATTATCGCGGAGGGGGAAATTCTCTTGAGAGTAAACCAGTTGTGAATGTGTTGTTGTTAAATGTTTAGCATTTTGAAGGCTGTAGATTGGGCGGTTATGGATGGATCATTTGCGTCGGTTTCTAGGTGGACTGATTTAAGTAAGTCGTTCATTAAGAAATTAAGACCTTTTGGATTAGACTATGTGTTGGTGGACTTGGCTGTGTCTAAAGGAGATAAACCTTTTACACATTTGTTGGGGTTAATATGGTAGTTTTGTTTAGTAATTTTTGCATGAGGATATGGTATGAGATGATGTTGACTGCTTTGCTAAAGTAATTTCTATTAGAGCCATGACTGTGAGTGGTGGTTGACGATTTACGTTGCTTGGGTTATGGAAAGTTTTGGATGCGTTTGCATTTTTGTAAGATTAGTTGTCCAGGGCGCTTTTTACGAGATGGATGGCAAGAGTCAGGTACTTGTAAGTAGTATGGATTTTGTAGGATTTGTATTGTTTGGTGTCGTTGACGATGTTTGAATGTTTCTAGATATGGGGAAATGATGTTCAGTAACCTTGAGTCTCTGTGAATGCTGGTATGGCTATAAAACCCAATATGTTTTAGATGAATGTTGAGGATGTCGTCTGGGTCTTCAGCTTATGAGATTTTTAGAGATTTGATTGTAAGTGCACTGTATTGGGAGTCAGGGGTAGTTGTCATGTTGGAGTTGTGGGTGATTTACATATGTTTTTGCCTGTTTTTCTATTTTTGCGGCTGGTGCCTAGCTGGTTAATGTTGAAATTGATGATTATGAGAAGGTTACGTTGTTTGGGTCAGCCCTTTTTCGCATGTATATCTAAATATCATCGAGGGCATTTCCTTCATGAAGTTTGCGAATAGTAATCTAGATAAAATAGAAACGTGCCTTAGACTTAAGCGCGCACAATCATCCTCATGTCATCCACAGCAAGGTTACGTATATAGATAGATAGTGGAAAATAATATGGTGTAGTAAAAGGAGAAAAAAGTGTAGAGAATGCATACATGTTAAAATCCACCACACCAACCAGCACTAAGCAAGAGGAGTGACTACCTCTTCTGAACCCATTCCTAGACAATAGGGTAAAGGCTGTATGGAGACTATCTAGTGAAATTAGCCGTTGGCTAATTGATACAGGTGCGAAGGGACCTGTCGAGAAATGGCGGCCAAGATGGGGAAAAGGGTAAAATGGAAAGGTCCAAAATTAAGATAAATCCCAGATTTCTCACGTTAGTTTGAGATTAACGCAGGTATTAAGGCCGGATGGGCTCACCACTTCTCTAGGTATCATGTTTTACAGTCTATACGAGCCACCAACTTTGGACCCTTTCTATTAGCGATTCTATCTAGCGAAAAGAGATTTGTCTGTTGGAGGTGAATGGTCTTTGTTGGTTTTATTGTTCACCCTACTTCAAACACCTGAACATTTAAGCAATCTGTGAAATTTCTGGAAAAAAGAGGATCAGTTGGAGGGAGATTATATTATCAGTTGTAGTGATGAACGCGAAATCACAGTTTCCCTTTCAATTTCACACTCACTTTTACTTTTTCCCAGTTGATCATCTTGGCTTAGTGCCAATTTACTTACCTCTTCAATCTTTTCTAAAGTTCTAATGCTTTTTGGTCGACCACTTCCCCTACGTCGTCGAGTACAACGCGTTTGATCATCTTTTTGTAAAAAATATGCCGCAGTACTCATTTTCCAATTTCTATTTGGAAATTATATAAGGATTCTGTTCAGTGAATATTTTCTCTCTTACCGCAGTGCTTTTAGAACTTTTTTGTCAGTTTTTGTCCATACCCTGGTAAGGGTTCTTGAATTATCAAAAAAATAATTTAATAGCCTGGCCAGGATGTCCTGACTTACATACAGTAGGTAATCAAATGAGTAGCGCTAGCCTAACCTATTTAGCCTACCTAGGCTGGTAGTCAAATGAGTAAGGCTAACTAAACTAACCTAATGTTTCCTTTGATCCCAAAGTTTTGTTCTTTCTTTCCGCTTCCTAACTAATTCACTCATTAAATGACTTTAGGACTATTTTTACAAGGAATAAGTATTCAATAACAATAAGTATTGTTATTAAAATATTGCTTCTCAAAAAATGGTCCAATTTGGCTGGGTCCAGCCTGTATATCTATGGAGATACCGAAAAATGGTAGATTTTGTGTAATAGGATTAAAATAGTAATTGTGTTGTATAAGTTTGAAAGACGAGGTTTTAATAATATGAGAATGTTGTGATATTTGCTGAAAAATATTTTCATCATATAATTAGAAAATACCCTTGGATATAAAAAAAAATCATTTGGCGATAAATAAAAAAGGTTGACCCGAATCAGTAAAACCAATGTGATTTTTGGACTCAGTAGATCAGCATTGTCCTAAATCAGCTAGAAAAATTCAGACAATAAAGTTAGTGTTGTATTCTTTTGTAATCAATCTCTAGCAATGTGTATGATTATTTGTAAGCTTTTCTTTGGGTGGGATGTGATAGATTATATATATTTGAATTCGTATTACTTTATAATTTGCATGCGCACTATATTTGTATTCTCTAATATTGTTCTAGAAGGATGTTGCTTTCTTATACTCAATAAAGATTCCAAAGCAACTCCGATGTTATACTCGAATAAGAGGTGGATGGATTTATTTTAATAAAAAAAATTTGATGCATCATAATTAATGCCTTACTATGCGTAATATAATTATTTTAATCTGCTTTTGAGGATGCTGATTAGTAATTTCATTTGAATTAAAAACACAAAGACATCCTGCAGACTATTTATATTACTTTACTTCTAGATTATAAAATCATAGACCAAACGTTCTCACAGCAGGTTTTGTGACCGTTTAGTCTTTATTTTTGCTGCTATAAAACCTTTTTGTGTTCTTTGTATGGTTTCATGTTACACAGAAGTTCACCTATTGTTTCCTCTCTCTATATTAAATGTAACTATCTAAAGCAGAGTAAAAACGCTCGAACTTTTGCTACCATTGGAAATATGTGAAATACTTATTTTGTTTCTCTTATGTAACTCTTTTAGTGGCATTTGTATTTAAGATAAACACAAAAATGTACCTGAGATGGCTCGCACCTTCTTTTGAGTATAATCTTTTTATATTTTTCTTGTTAAACGATTTAATTTACTCTTATATAAAATAATTTCAAATCTTTCTGTATTTTGAGTTATTATGAGAAGGCAGATAGATTTGTCACCAAGGCCTTTTTCATAAATCTTAGAGGCTAAATTATTGAATCGTTGTCGTCTCCTCTGCTGCTAGTTTATTCTGAACCAATTCCAATATAATCATAATAGAGTTAAATGAGTGATTTTATGTTACGTGGCTACATTGATAAACTTGTATCTCGCCACATTAAAACCCATCCATCGAAACTTTCTAACGGATATAAGTAAACCTATAAGCCACTTTAAACTTTAGTCCTCACCCTTAATTTACAGATATCTTCAGAGAAATAAGATACCGAATCTATATCCTCAGAGGGGCCCTAGGCGCTGTCTTCAATTTAAATGGGGCCTATCTTCATTAAAATAACGGCAAATAAATCCCAACTCAAAATACAAAAGTTTCGTTAACGACATTTCTTAATCAGTTGTGGCGCACGGCCGTTATTAATCTTAACTCACTTTCCAAGCCTCCAAAGATCGTCCAATTGGTTACGTTGACAAAGGCGACTATTACATACTGATTATTTACCTCTCAGAATACGCTTCTCCATCACATTCTTCTTTTCATATGTTTGCCAGATTCTTTAAAAGAGGTTGCTCTGTGACAGAATCTGGCATACATATGAAAAGAAGAATGTGTATGGAGAAGCGTATTCTGATAGGGAAATAATTGGTTCTAGACTAAAGGATTCTTATAATTTACATATATAAAATTCACAGTTTGTGTTCTATTGCTGGTATGATGCAAATTTAGAAGCAAAGATAAATCACCAGATTGTTTAAAAGTTTAGTCCATTTTCACTCGATAACATAAACAAACTGTTTCCTATCATGTAGGAGAAAATACTTAGCCCGCATTGCATCTCTTGTTTAAATTTACAGTGAATAAAGCCTCATAATGGTAACACATTGATATACTTAGATGCATTTTTATTTGAGAAATGATTATTTTTCATATGAATTTATCTCGTTCGTAGTGATAATTTATTGTATTTTGCCTAGGTATTGCTGATAACATCGGAGAATAATTTCATACAATTCTACGTAAGCTTCTCAAGAACGACACTACTCTTCTTCCAGAAATACAACCGCTAAATCTCTGAGGACTATTTCAATATCCTGAATGCCTCGTTAATGGCAGAAATCATTGGTAAATCTCAAATTAAATTTTTTGTTTAACTCTGGGTATTTGTTCAGTTTTAACTCGAATAAATTTGACAGCTCATTGTTCAATTATTTTTAGCCAGCGAACTTGTGGCTGATTTTTGGACATCGAATTTGTCAAGTTCGGTGCCTTAGATGGCTAGGCACCAATCGTACTAGGCTGTTTGCCAGTTGGACCTATTTCATTTTGCTTTGTTTAGATTCGCCTACTGTTCGGAGTGAAATATTGAGGGCAAGATTGTATTTTGTTCTTTATTACAGAAAATAATTAATTTAACTATATAAATTAAATAGACTATGCATTTTAATGACTATTGCTACTGGGAATTAAATTGTCTATAATGTACTAGATTTATTAATTTCACTTTAAGCAATGTAAAAACTCTATAATGATATGTGAATTGATATTTATGCTTTTTGCCATATGTTAAAGTTTGTGAACTTAAATGGTATTTAAGTTTGATGAGGTTAGGCTAAGGAAAACTGACGATTTAGCTTCAGTTTTCAGTCCCTCGACGATAAATCAAAGAGCGTAGTAGATAGTAGCAATATTCTCCTTGGATTGCTGACGACCATTATTATGGATACCAGCGGAAGAGGATGAGGTTGATCTGCATGCGAGAAAGAGGTTCTGGCTTGACTTTTCTAAACTGATGTATGTTTCTCTCAAAAAACTGGTTTTATTCCTCCCCAAGTTGGGGGAGGCTGGAATGGCCCCGATTTGAAGAGGGGTTTCATTGCCAAGCCTTTTTCTTCCGGCAGAAAGACACATGAGATTTTAAACCCCTCCATCTGGCAATGGGCTCTTATAGCTCATAAGAAGGCATGGTGCTGCACTTCGAGGCCTCCGTAAGAAGCATGAAGAAAATTCCTAGCAAATGAAAATCATATGGGCAACCGTCTAAATAATTCAAAGTTACGGGTGCTCAGCAACAGTGGAAGTTGTGCCAAAAGTGAATGAAGCTCGAAATATTGCCTACACACACTACTTAGCAGAATGCATGTAAAGGTTTGGTTGCAGCTTGGGTTATTGTTTTAGAGTAAACAGTTAATAAAAAACACCAAAAAGTGCCATATCTTCGAAAATCCCAATTGCTTAAATTAATGCGTTTCCAGAAAAAGTGATAAAAAGTTGGAGCACAGCATTATGGACTTCTGGCTTCAATATATGGGAAACCTTTTCACTATAACTATGTAAAGTAGAAGTTCTCAACCAGTGTACCGAGATTAACAAAGGGTGCCGTGAAACTCGGGAAAAATTAAATATAAACAAAATATTATACTGCTAAATGCATACATAAATCGTGATAAATCTAGATTTAGCCATTATAGAATGTTTCGAACACAAATTAACAACTGATAAGTGATATGGAAATAATATCACAGTAACGTGATGGCAAAATACACTGGGAATCCCACACATACACACAGCCTCACCACGTTCAATACTCATTGTCATAATAATATCATATATTTCCTTTATTAGTATTAAGACGCTCTCTGCCTTCCTTATGCACAGGTTATGATGAGCTGGCTGTGTGTCTCCTCTTACGTACACAACACCCATACACATACACATACCACCCTCAGTGTCTCCCCAGAATAATGAATGATTTTATGTACGTGCACGCAATGTTCGTTGAACCCTGAGTTGAGGAAGGGAGAATAATGGATGTATTTTATTTTGGCAGTTTTCTGTGGCAAGTATGAGATGGTTCGTAAATACGGGAGGCAACCCAGCCTCAGATGGTAGGGCATTCCATGGGGGAGAATCCAGGCTCGGCGTCAAGCACCGAACCCGAATCCGCCCCTATGCAAGCTCCTCCTCAAACGACTAGGGTTTCCGAGGCAGTACAAGGAGGGGAGAGATCTCATCCAACCGGTGCCCCTACGACTGCCAGGACCTTCTCCTTTTCGGAGAAGGACCTGGTTGAAGCCGGTCCATCTGGCCTGGGAATTCCTGCCGGCGGATGGGAGAGGAGGGTTCATTCTCCGCCGTCCTCTCCTTAAAAGAAAAAAAAATAAGAAAAAGACTAAGAAGACTCGGGGCTCCTCTCCATCCGCGGGAGCTGCGGGAACGGATGTGTCTGCTGCCACTTTGGTAAGGAGCAAAGCCAAGATCGGCACATCTGGCCCCTCTGCTCCCCTGAGAGATAAGCCCCTGACTATGACTAACACCAAAAGTGAACAGAGCTGAGCCTCGATAACATTGGGGCCCCTCATTCAGAGGTTACCTGGCGTTTTCAAGCACGCTGGCTTCAAACGCTTCCTCGTTATTCGATCCATTGATGGCAGCATGTTGGCCAAGGGCAACAAGATCAATCAGAGGAGAGCATTAGCTAGTGTAATTAGTAGAGAGCCGAAGGTGAACCGTTTCTCGGACGGGAGCCTTCTGGCGAATGCGCGGGTCCCTCTGAGGTGGCCAAGATAAGTGCTCTTCCGACACTTACCCATAAAGAACGCGGCCATTTGCCATCCTGACCGCCATGCTGACGGGATTCAGCGCCCCGTCCGACCCCAGCTTAGCCTCTTCTCCTTCTTTCAAAACACTTGTCCCCCCGTTTCCTTGCTTTTTATACAACCTCTCCTACAACTTTCTCTGGTCAGCCTGTAATTTTACAGGGTAGGTGCTGACCTTCTTCTCAGCCAACCGTCCCAAAGCGGTGCTAAGGGGGAGGGTACAACGTTCCCTAACCCCTGAACTCCGCTACGGGATGGTGGTTTTGAACAACCTGCTTCATCCCCACCGATACCTTCCTCACATCCTTTTTCCTTTTCTCTTCACACACTATAATTTTATGCTGTGCCCAAGGTGAAGCCGCCATGCTGAAGGGCTACCAGGTCACTAGGCAGGAGGGGTGGCCATAAATGGCGGTACCTGGCTCTGCCATGACTGTATGCACCCTTGCAAAGCGGGATACTGCGAGGGGTGATGACCTCTTGCATGCCGTAATTAAAAGAGGGTCACCATGCCCAATGATGAGTCCAAAAAAAAGAATCCCTTTAATTCCCCCTATTCCATCGACGGAGCCGCCCTCGGGCAGCTCCACATGAAAAAATGGAGGTCCCCTCCCCCCTGTTCTTGCGCAGGGGACCCTCCATATTTCTCTAACCGGAAAGGAGGATTACTCCTCTCCTTCGCCTACGGGTGTAGGGGACTCTCCCTCACCCCCTTCTCTGCAGGTAATTTCGGGCACCTTCCTTTTTCCAGCGGCAGTCCGTTATTTTCTTTCTAAGGGGCTTGCCAAGAGGGCCACTTTGGCAAGCGACCAAGCCAAGATCGGCAAATCGGCCCCTCTGCCCATTTTGGGTGCGGAGCCCCCGACTATGACTAAGACGAAAAGAGCGCAGGGCGGAGCCTCGATAAAATCCGGGCCCTTCATTCAGAGGTTACCTGGCGTTTTCGAGCCTACTGGATTCCAACTCTTCCTCGTTATTCGCTATACTGATTGCACCATGTAGCCCAAAGGCAACGTGATCCAATTGGTAGAGGGGCAAAGGTGACTCGTTTCTCGGAAAAGAGCCTTCTGGCAAATGCGCGGATCCCTCCGTGGCGGCCAAGATAAGTGCTCTCCGGACACTTCATGTCACCCCGGTGAGTGTGACGCCGCACTCTACCATGAACTATGTGAAAGGAGTAGTTTAGGCAAGGAAACTCGTTGACTACTTCATATGGGACATCACCTTAGAGCTGGCCGATCATGGGGCAGTCAAGGTCGAACGTGTGATGAGAAAACATGAAGGGGCCTCGAGACCCACCCCTACACTCTTTGTCACGTTCGACTGTGACAAGCTCCCTGAGTCGGTGCGTGACGGTTGGTACCACTACCGCGTGAAGGCATTCGTGCCACTGCCGCGGCGATGCTATTACTGTCACTGTTTCGGCAATACGAATCGTTCATGTAGACGTGCAAAGTCGGGGTCACGTGAAGTCTAGGGAAATTGCTCCAAGGCCGCACACGATAAGTCTAAATCGTGTGTGGCCAAGTGTGTCAATTTCGGAGAGCCGCACCCCACTACTTCGAAGCAATGTGGTGCATATCTCCTTGAGAAAGAAATCCTGGCCGTTCAGGCCCAGGATCGACTCTCATTTCGCGAAGCTAAAGACTTGGTCCTAATGCACCTGGCTCTGCCCAGGATGTCTTGTGCCTCAGTAGTTAGAAAGGCACCCTCTGCTCCTGGCCCATCCAGGCCAACGAGCACGGTTGTTTTCGTGCCCATTCAAAGCCCTTTTGTCGGTTTTACTCAACTCGGGCGCTCCCCTGGTAAAAGTAAAATGACAGAACACAGGGTTCCGACCCAGCCCCGGCTAAAACCAAAGCTCCCCCCTTTCCCCCAGCGTGACCGTTTCCCGTAAGGCAAAACAGCCACGCGCCTCCACCGAGTCGTTAGACTCACAGGAGGCAACACCCCTGAAGATGGTCGCCAGGCCATCTTCTGGGGTTCCTAAAGGTGTTCCTGAAAGGAGGACAGCAACAAAGGAGCTTCGGATCCTTCACCCACACCTAGTGGTGGGCTGAGTGGCTCTAAAACACAAGTTCCTCAAAAAGAGGAACCCCGCCCCCAAAGCCGCAACGCCCACCTAAGGTTTTGAGGCGGAGGGAGGAAAAGACTTGCCTGGCGAGCCCAACCTCCCCCAATAAGTACTCAAAGGCGACAGCGCCTTCAGCGCTTTGTCTTGCCAACAGCGCTCGGGGTTTTGCCTCCGGGAAGCGTACGGCCATTCAGTGAGGGTCTTGTGTTGGAAGAAGGCCCCTGCATCTTCCCTGAGCTAGGCCTGGAGAGCATATTCCTTCAATGGAATTGCCGTGGACTCCGGGCCAACTTGGAGGACCTGCGGAGGGTTTTCTCGTCCCGTCCTCCGTTAGCTATTTTTTTCTGCAGAAGACCATGCTAGACACGCGCCCCCTACCCGCCCTCCCGGGGAATAAGAGTCTTACGACCCCACCACCACGAGATAGCAAGGCTGGGGGATTCGCGGTTTACACCCGGCATGATTTCTCCGTTCTTCCTTTCACTTTAGATACCTCCTTTCAAGAAGTGGCTCTGCAGCTTCTCCTGGATAAGAGGTATACTATCATTTCTGCGTACATTCCACCGTCAGCTGACTTCAACGCCGGGAACTTCCGCCGCTTCGTGGCCCGGTTGCCAAGGCACACTCTCTTGCTTGGAGATCTGAATGGCAGGCATCCTCTCTGTGGCGATTACTCAATAAATCCCAGATGACAAGTCGTTGCCGATCTGATCGAAGAGCTTGAGATAAGTGTCCTAAATGTGGATGAGTTTACGCATCACTGCCCTAGAACCACTTCATTTTCTTGCCTTGATCTATCTTTGTGCTTTTCGGATGCAAGGCCTGATTTTGATTGGGTGTGGTCGATAAACTCCACGGTAGTGATCACTTTCCCATTCAAATATCATTTTTAGGGCAACTGCCGCCTGAGAGCCTACCTCGGTGGTGCTTGGCGCGGGCACGGTGTCCTGCATTTCAGGAAATGACTAAATTCTCTATCTCAGTCTACGAGTTTAAGTCGCTAGATGAAGCCGTTGAATTCATCTCCGGTAACCTTATCACCGCGGGCCTGACTACTACTATTACCAGAACGTCTGGCCGTTTTGCACGCTCACCGCTCCCGTGGTGGACGGCCGAGTGTGAGACTGCCCTCAAACAGAAGCGTTATGCCTACATGCGCTATAAGCGCCGGCCGAACGATTTCACTGTCGCTGAATTTCGTTGGGCTAGGGATAGGTTTCGGTATATTTCGAAGCACGCCCGCCGCTCTTCTTGGCGGGCATACGTGTCTTTACTCAACGGGAAGACCCCTCTGGCAGAGATGTGGAGGTGAGTCAAAAGGATTCGGAGCAAGTTCTCGCAGGACCCCCCTCCGGTTCTCCAGGCGAATGGGACCATAATCTCGGAAACCGCGTCCGTGGCGGAATCCTTCGCGACAGCTTTCTCCGCATTCTCTAGCCGGGATGCTGCTCCGCCAGCATTCAATCCACGTCAGGATGTCGCGGAAGGCCGCCGGCTGGACTTTAACTCCAGAGGCAAAGAACCCTTCAACGATAGGTTTACTGTGAGTGAGTTGCGCTCCGCTCTTCCTTCGTGCGCGGACACCGCCCATGGTCCGGACGATGTCCCGTACGCCATGCTTCGACACCTGGGTAAACGAGGCATGGCCTTTCTCTTAGATTTGTTCAACAAGATCTGGGTAAAGGGTTTCCTCCCAGATTCCTAGCAAATCGCTATTGTGCTCGCCTTTCGCAGACCAAAGAGAGATCACACTACTCCTGGCGGTCTCTGCCCAATCTCTCTAACCTCTTGCGTGTGGACGTTGATGGAGAAATTGATAAATGTTAGATTAGCCTTTTTTTCTGGACAGCGGAGGCCATCTGTTTTCTGCACAGTGCGGCTTCCACAAGTTCCACTCCACGTCGGATGCTCTGCTCCTACTGGAAAATGCCGTCTGCGAGGCCTTCCTTCGTAGACAGCACTACGTCACGGTGTTTTTTGATCTTGAGAAGGTTTATGATACCGCATGGTGATACGGTATCATGGAGACTCTCGATACGATGGGGGCAAGGGGACGTCTTCCAATCTTTACATCTTCATTTTTGTGAGATCGTCAAATCCGCGTAAGGGTGGGGGAGGAGCCCTTTCCGGCCTAATGGAGAAGGAAGAGGGTGTCCCGCAGGGAAGTGTCCTCAGTGTCACACTCTTTGCCCTGAGCATCAACGGCATCACCTCGGTGCTGCCGGAAGATGTTCTCGATACGCTCTACGTGGACGACCTTTCGATCTCTTCTAGTGCGGTCCAGAGGCCAACTCTGGAGCGTCGACTCCAACAGGAATTGAACCGTGTCTCTCGCTATGCCAAAGCGCATAAGTTTCGGTTTTCTTTGGCTAAGACTAAGGTGGTGCACTTCTGCTGCCATCCACGGCTTCACCCCAACCCAGATTTGTTTCTTAATGGGGTGAGCCTGCATGTGGTTGAGTCGCACAGTTTCCTTGGTCTTGTATTCGACTGACGCCTCACCTGGCAGGCTCATATTCTCAGCCTTAGGGTCTCTTGTACCCGCGCCATGGATATTCTCCGTTCCGTAACGTTCAGCGCTTATGGCGCTGATAGGGCTACTGCCTTACTTTTTTAACGATCCTTTGTTCGTTCGAAGCTCGACTACGGATGCGAGTTTTATGCATCCGCAGCCGAGCGTTTACTTCGAAAAGTGCACTTGATCCACCACATCAGCCTTTGCCTTGCAACTGGTGCCTTTCGCACTTGCCCCATTGAGAGCCTACTATTCGATGCTAGGGAGATGCCACTCTCTCTACGCCGCGTACAGTGCATTATTCACCTGTACACGCGAGCCCAGGGCCTCTTTAAATCTCCAACATCTTCATTGCCTCCGCAGCTGATTTCGACAGGGACTATGCCGCCGAGAGATTCCAGTAATACCCTAAGCCCTTTGGGTTTAGGGCCAGGAAACTCCTTCGATAGCTAAGTATAGCACTATGGCCGCTGGTGCCCTTGGTTCTGCCAAGGACGCCCCCCTAGAGGGTACCACATTTGGCTATTTGTCGCCACGCCTCTGCTCCCAAAGGTTGTACAGCACTTGGAGTATTGCGTTCAACCTTTTGGGAGCACACCTCGTCTCATGCTGGAAACGTGCCAGTGTATACGGATGGCTCTAAGTCCGAAGAGGGGGTCAGCTTCCACGCCGTATCTCCTTTGTTTGAAGTCGGCGGGGCTATGCCAGGCGCTGCGTCTGTCTTCACGGCCGAGCTGGTGGCAATACATCACTCGGTACGGGAGATTACGCAACGTGCCCGGTTCGGAGACCAGATTGTGATCTATAGCGACTCACAAAGCGCCTTGAGTGCTCTCGGGGCATTGGAATCTCCGCATCCCCTGATTCGCGATATCCGTGACGCCACGATTCTGGCAAGCTGGGCGGATGTCGAGATTATCTTCTGCTGGGTTCCTGGACATGTAGGAATTGCGGGTAATGAGCGCGCCTAAAGAGTCCGTGAGGACTCTGCAACCGGACCAGCGTTTCGCTCTTCCTCACACCGACTACATGGCAGGAATACGTGCAGCTCTTCGGACTGCTTGGCAAAGAAGATGGGAGATGGTCGAAGGGAACTTAAAGTTGCGTGCCATTGCGCCGCGACTGTTCCCATGGACCTATCCCCCAATGCCGCGACGGCTTCAGGTCGCTTTCTGTCGTCTCCAAATCGGGCACACTCGTGTGACGCATCGCTATTTAATGGAGCGCTCGCTAGTGCCCTATTGTGATGACTTCGTCGTTCCCCAGACTGTTCGGCACATTCTTATCGAATGTCCCAGTCTGGGTGATCTTCGCGCACGATACCTGTCCCGGTACCGGAATGGGCGGGGTCGCTACCGCCTGTCCATTGTTTTCGGGACGGATTCGTGCACACCGTCCTGTGGACTTTTAGACTTTTTGGAGGAGGCTGGCCTTCTTCCTATTATTTAAAATAATAATATTTCTTCAATTTGTTTGTTTTTCTTTTGCTTTTTGGTTGTAATTTTTGTGTGTTTTTTTCATTTTTTTTTAATCTGGCTTTTAATGTAGCCTAGATTTAGGTTAGCTTGAGTGCGCCGACTTATGCCTGAGAAGGCAGTCGCCCGATGACATTAAAAAAATTTGTAAATACGGATAAGTTCGTACTGAGGAAGCGAAAACGCAAGGGAGAAGATGATGAAAATCCAATAGTCACTCCAGTGGTCACTGCTTGTTCTGATTCGACTTCAAATAATGACAGTGTTTCTCGTCCATCTGGGTCAAAATGTCGTAAGGTGAAATAAGCACCTCTTATAGAGAAACAGACATATGATGATTTCTACTTAGCACATGGTTTTGTATTAAACAATGATGAAGATATTCCTCGCCCTGTGTGTGTGGTATGTGGAGATAAACTTAACAATGAAGCCATGCTATCTACCAAGCTGAAACGGCACCTCACTACCAAATAACCTAGTGTGTCACAGAAAGGCGTGCAACATTTTTTCGTTTGTTAGAAGGACAGAAAATTGCAGCTAGTAAAATGGTCATAAGAGGTAACCATAGCTGAAAATGCTCTGGAAGTCCTCATTTAAAGTGGCAGAACAGATAAAAATGAAAAGGAAGCCTCTTACAAATGGTGAAGACATTATTATCGCTGCTTGTAACATAATTATTTAAACAATCCTTGGCAAACAAGATCGGGCTCCGATTTCTAAAATACCTCTCTCCAATAGCACAATCAGTCGTAGAATATCTGAACTTTCAGCTGATATCAATGAACAAGTTGTGCAGCGGATGTATCAAATGCAAAATTCGCTTTGCAGGTAGATGAGAGTATGGACATAGCTGATAAATGTCAATTTCTTGGGTTTTGAAGATTGATTGATGAAGGAGTTGTAAAACAGTTTATGTTTTGTAAAGAACTACACAACCCATCAAATGGGGGAGGTGGGGGGCATTTTTGCAACCGTAAAATCGTATCTCAGTGAACATGGTCTTTCATGGAAAGACTGTTGTTACATATGTACTGATGGTTCGCCATCGATGATAGGGCAGTACAAGTGGTTCATTACTATAGCACTGAAATAAAACCCATCTATTATTTCAACCCACTATTTCCTGCACAGAGAAGCACTCGTTGCAAAAACATGTAGTGAAAAGCTAAATGGAATTTTGAACCAGACTGTCAAGATGGGCAATTTCATAAAATCCCAGCCGTCATAATGCAGAGTTTTCAAAAGATATGCCAGGATATGGGTGCAGCAATATCTCACTGGTGGTAAATACTGATGTAAGGTGGCTATCCCGTGGTCGTGTGCTGAACCGGGTTCTCGAACTTAAAGATGAACTGGAAGTATTTTTTGATCAGGAGCAACAAGATGCATTCCTCAGTGTGCTTCAAAATCGTACATGGTGTTTGAAGCTGTCATTCTTGGCGGATATTTGCATGAAACTTAATGAATTAAATCTCTCAATGCAAAGGAGATTGGAGACAACAGTTACATCAAGTAATAAAATAAAAGGTTTCCATAGAAAGTTGGATGCATGGGAGTCAGCTGTTCAAAAAGACGACCCATCAAACTTGCCTTCTCTTCTTAAGCAAGCAGGAAATAATACTATTGGACGCCTCAAAGATCTCATTTTACATCACTTGCTCCGGCTGAGAGAAGCAGTTCATTTTTATTTCCCTTCCCTTTCAATAGAGAATAGCGACTGGATTGTATCACCCTTCGAACTGGCTGATAGGGCTGAGGAACTGGACTTCACGGCAATAGAATGTGACGAATTAACTGATCTGAGTGCTGATTGAATCCTAAAAGTCAAATTCGAGAAAAGCGAGGAATCATTGGCTAAGTTTTGGCGTGGACTAGTGGAGGAGTATTCAAATTTGGCTGAAAAGGCTACATATTTACTTTTACATTTCTCCACATCGTATTCGTGTGAGCAATCACTCTCTGCAATGGCAACAATTAAATCTAAATCAAGAAATAAACTTTTATCTATTGAAGACAATATGCGAGTAGCATTATCAACAATTAGACCTAATATTAGGAGTTTGTATTCCAAGCAGCCATCTCAGGTTTCGCAGTGATAAATGCATGGATTATATTGTAGTATTTTTTGCTATCTTACTACTGATAATCATACTTTTTTATGTTATGCTGTTCTTTGTAATTATTAATAAAGCCCTATCGGAGTACATATATGCGTTTTTCATATACTTATGGGAGCATTAATATAGAGAACAAATTAACTTGGGAAGGTTAAGATCTTGAATAAAACACCATATGAAAAAGGTTGAGAACCACTGTCATGTGAGGAAGAGCACTTTAATGGGCAATGGGGGTTGGAAACAATATAGGCAAACGAGATTTTCTAATAAAAGGGCCGAGAAATCGGAAAAGCTTGGCAAGGGTGCCGCGAGCATCGAAAGGTTGAGAACCACTGGTGTAAGGCATATGAGCAGACAGCTGGTGAAGTTCTTTTTGCCAAAACACACCATATCACGAATAAAACACGGTCGACGAAGCATAATGTTATGGGACTGCTTAAACGTTAATGGTTTGAAGTGGCAATCTCAAACACTAGAAATGAACCCCATATTAAATATTTAGAAGACCTTATAAATGTTTGTCCACCCAAAAACGGAACGAAAACTATAATTTTGGGGGGATTGCTGTAATTGCTAATATAAGCTATGCAACGACATACTAAATAATATTTTCCCTAAGTGCATTTTTGCGGAAATAATTTTTTCGGACCCCAGCAATGTAGATTGGATTTAACGGGGGAATAAATATGAAAAATTTAATATATCAGTGAAATTTTCTTAATGTTAATCGACTAAGTATTTCAAAAACTTACACCAATTACTTGTATTTAAACTCGTTCTCCAAACTTCATCTAAGGAAAAGGGCATCCCTCCTGTACCTACTCCATTTCGCAACAAAGCATGTAAGTATGTATTTTGTTGGAGAGGTTAAACATGTTATAGTAAAAAATAAATAATATGATCGAAATTGATTAAAAAGATGATTTATAAGTTTTTCATTCACGTTTACTTAAAAGTTTGAAAATCATCTATTTACTGTTGGATATAGATAAGTTTAGATTTCTTTTGCTCTTTACTGCTTCACATCAATATTGAGCTGTATCCATATTTTAACCCATGGTAGTTATAATCCTGGGTGATTTTGGTTTGTAATCAGCAATTAAAACGTCTAATAATATTCACCAGACTTGTTTTGTGTGGCTTCATTTGCAATTTTCTTAACTCCAGATTCATAAGCACAGCCCCAAATTCTTAAGCAATGGCATGTTAAATACAACCACTGCTTTTGTAACTGTTTGTGTAAGCTAAGAAATTTACAGAGATAGAAAAGGTATTATTAAATAGTAAGTAGACTTAGAAAGATAGTTGAAAGAAATTGTAGTTCTAGTAAAAAAGGTTGGGTACTCGGGGGCTAATCTTTGGCAAATACCTCTTGCGAGCAATGCTTCGAGGTTTCTTCCTATTCCATTTTTGGTTCTGTAACCGCTCACTTGGCAGTGATCGTTAAGGTCGTCCATGAATAGTACTGGGTTTCTGTTATCGGAGTGTTGATGAAGTTGTTAATAGACAATTAAATTCTCTTTGGAGGTTGATATCTTGTTACAATTATGATGTTCCTTAGGTCCATTCTTACTTCAATTACGATATAAGATTCGTCTAGATTTTTACGAGTTCTGAAATCGATGCCTTTATTAATTGCTATAGCAGCTCCGTCGTGTGCTTGTCACGTCAGGTTTACTGTTATGACGTAATAGGTTCATATTTTCATTTCATCATTTTGTAAGTTGACTCCGTGTGATGAAATTAGGATAATATCGTGTCTAATCTTTTAAAAATGTGTCCGTATATCAGCTGAGAAAGGAATGTTGTGGGACTTACTTTCATCCCTCCCATTTTCTTACTTTCTTTATTTTATCAGTAACATATATAAATTTATTTTTAAATAGACATAATTTATATCTTTCCCTTCACTGAATATAGATCTAAAATGCTTACTACGGGAGAGGCAAAGAGGACGGACGTTTTTGAAATGTCTATTACTCAGCCACAGGGGAAGGGACATATGTCTGGCAGGTATTATTCTGCCCGTGGTGTCTTAGCATTTTTTTTCTTTTCTTTTCAGGTGAAGCCATGGCGCTGTGGACGATAGAGCATCGAGTGTTTGCCTACGACAGTTAAGTAAAGAATAACAATTCTGTTACACCAGTTCAGCGTGAATTTCGGCGCCACTTCAACATTCGCCGAAATGAGGCTGTTCCCACCCGTAACACAATCTTACGCTTGGTAAATTCACTTCGTACACGAGGTACACTAATTAATAGGAGACCGGTGGGGGCCCCAAAAAGGGTACGGACCCCGGAAAATGTGCAACGTGTTAGACAAGCTTTGATGCTGAGTCCGAATCGCTCTGCTCGTAGGCATTCCACTGAACTAGGCACCGGTAATCGATCGGTAAAGCGTATTTTGCATAAAGACCTGCATTTCTACCCCTACCAATTGGTCATTGAGCATCAGTTGCAACCAGGGTTACTATGAGCAGCGGCTTAAGTTCTCACGTCAGATGGAAACAATTTTTGAGGCAAATGACAACCTCATTTTATTTATAAGTGAGGAAGCTCATTTTCATCTCAATGGCATGGTGAATCAACAGAACTGTCGTTAATGGGCTCTTCAAAATTCGAGAGAACCGCACGAAAGACCAGTGCGCAGCCCAAAAGTGACATTCTGGTGTGCTGTTGGAAAAGCTGCTGTCATTGATCCTTTTTTTTGAAAAAAATAATGAAAATGCTGTTAATATAAACTCAGAGCGTTACATCAAGATGATAGACAACTTCTTTGTGCCTTAATTACGAAGAAAACGTATGCCTATCCGACGTGTGTGGTTTCAGCAGGATAGGGCGACGGCCCACAAAGCCAGAGCATCAATGGACGTTATTCGACCTCTTTTCGGTGACCTTCTCCTTTCCAGGTTTGCTGACACTCCTTGGCCCCCTCGGTCCCCTAATTTGTCCATCTGAGCATCAGCCCCGTACATTGGCCGATTTGAAGGAAGCTATTGGCGTGAAAGTCGCCAAAATCAACAGAACAATGCTGAAGAGATTGGAGGACAACTTCCAAGAACGCCTTCAGAAATGCATCAATGGAAATGGAAACCACATGATGGATGTTCTTTTCCACACTTGATTTTGTCAAATACTAATTCAATACGAACACAATGATCGCAATAAAATTTGTTTGGAGCTAAAATTAATGATTTTGTGAATTTTTCAAAAACGTCCGTCCTCTCTGCCCCACCCTGTATAACGTGGATAAAATAAATATATCAAAAGGAATTTATTTTCAATTGACCAGTGCTGGGAATGGGTAGAATTCGATGGCGTTGATGCGCTCTTACCCATAAGTGTAGGGTAGTAGTCATTGATTATGATGATTATGTAAAACATATGAATATTGAAGTAGAAAGTTTCTTCTGTATGTTAGTTTTTTCAACATAGATGAATTCACCATGGTATTTCACACTTGCCGAAAATATAATTCGTTCGTTGATGTTTTTTTGTTTTGGCGCAACCATGACAAGTTCCTCTTAAAGGAAGAGGCTTCATAAAATGAATCTCAACATTAATAATGCGTGGTGGCCGTTTACCGATGTGTTGAATATCATATATTCGATCTTTTTTATATCACTCTATTTGAAAAATGCAAAATCATTATTTTCTCGTTCGTTTTCTCCTTCTATATATAATAAGCATTTAAAATAGATAAGTCAACAAGCTGGAAAAAACTTCTCATAGCATCTAATAGTTTTACGTACACACTCTATACCCCTTATCAGCATATCAGTCTTATCAACCATTGGCATTTTTTTGTTGTATGTACTGAATCACCCATTTAGGTTTTAAAATAATTCTATCACATCTCTATTTCTTTTCCCGCCGCCACACATTTGATCATCATGCACACTAGCAAGAATCTATACGTTTCGTTTATCAGACTATTTTACGGATAATGTATTGTTGCATGGCAATCGATTCAATTTCCGCCTTCTTCAAATTTTCAAATTTAGGCATCGTCTTTCTATTAGAATGAACTAGTAAGTTTGCAAAGAGAGCAGGGCTTGTGTACCAATTGTCAATAAAAAGAACATAGTCATTATCCAATTAGGATTCAAGAAGATGTGGCAGCCAGAGTGCAAAGAAAGTAGGCCTGTGGCAGCCAAGATCTAGGATATATAGTCCCAGCGAGGAATCCCCACAAATAAGCGCTCGGTGGATCTATGAAATCTTATAAATGGATACTCGCATAAATTACTGAAGTAATATGCCATGTAATAAGTAGCAAACCAAGTAAAAAAGAGGAATACTTATATCACAACTGTGCATTTATTAGAAAAAGCATAAGAAAGGCAAGCGAAAAAGTGGTTTCCCACGCGGCTACTTACTTCTCTTTAGAGCTCACGTTTCCTCCTGAATAATAGCTCAATATTTGGCCCTATTTCTCTCATCAGATGAAAAAGAATGAAGGAAATAGAAACAGATGTATACGCTCAATATGGAAATGAGAAAAAGAAAGCGAATCTTGAGAGGAATTTTTAGAACAGGGCACATCGGAATAGAAAGAGATTACGCAACCAAAAGTAAACACACGGAAAGAAAATAATCCAACAGAACGCAATGCCACTAGAAGAGAAAGAAACGCTGAAGAAAAGCTAGAGTATAGCTTCCACCAGTCAAGGAGATAAGAAGGGGAACAGATAGAATTACAACAAATATTCACAGAAATAATCTGCAAATCAACACCGACGGTTGAATCACGAAAGTAACTCTGTGTGGAAACATATTTGGGGAAATTAACTAAGATATTTTCTTATTTCTGCACAGGGTATAAACAAAGAAATCGTAGAATTATAAGATAATGGTAACTGATTATTCCAGGAATGCTATGATAATAATAATAATAAGTCTTTTGTAATGCGCTCTTCAAGGCCTGAGGCCTTCCCAGAGGGCACGTTGTACTGAGATGAGAATGGAAATTCAATGGAAATTCAAGAGGGGGAGAAGGCAATTCTGAAAAGATGCGTTTTTAGGAGAGGCTTAAATGTGGTAAGAGAGGGGGAACAGCTGATTTCAGCAGGAAGAGCATTCCACAACTTAGGTGCCCAGATTGAGAAAGAGCAGTCCCGAAATGAGCAGAGGGATGAACGGGGAATATTCAAAATAGGTGCATGTGAAGACCGAAGGGCCCGAGGTACAAGGCGTGACGAGAGGGTAGAAGAGAGGTAAGGCGGGGCCTTGTTGTTTAGGGCCTTAAATGTGAAGATAATTATCTTGAAGTGAGTACGGGATCTGCCTGGGAGTCACGAAATTCCGCCCAATAAGAAGCCTGGATGAATCATAAATAGCAATGGGAATGGAAATCGAACTCTATAAATTGATAATCTCCACCAGTATAGATTCTCGAGCTTTCTCATCTTTCACACGCACACACTTCTGCGAAGCCAGAAATCTTGCTGATGAATTTTAACTTCCATTTCAATTATATTTTTAACCCATAAATCAACCCCTGTAGCGACCCCTTCGGAATCAACCTAACCATTAACAGAAACTTCATCTAGATACTCACACCCGAAATAAAATACGATAATGGAGAAAAGTGTCGAAGGCACAGTGAATAGAGGAAAAAATTACAAAACGCAACACCATGAGAATCCAACTCTCAAAGAAATTGATCAAGGTTTACAGCAACTATACGAACTGTAATTAATGTAGACAAGGCAACGATTTAATAACCTAATATACAACCATTTTACTATATATATGTTCACCAGAATGAATAGATTACAATCTGATCTATAAGAAATATACCAGATATATAGAATATTCAAGGGCAATCAAGGAATAATGCATGAGATAAAACAATAATTTGCGCCACTCATAGGACAACACGAAAGCAAATATGGCGTCGAGGAATTGTCTCCACACTTTTGTCGGGGAATTATTCTTCAACTGTTAGCCATTTAACCTTTACTTCGATACAATACATCTTTGTCAAAGTATTTATTTATTTAGTTTGACTGTTAGTAAAATGCCTACCGTTCTCGCGCACCTCAATTTCTTGTTCTTTTCTCTCGCTCTCTCCAAAGAGAGATTTTAATATATATGTCCCTTGGCCATATGGGTGGCGTTACGTTTTAATTTCTTTACATATGGGATGAAATAATCGAAGAATTAGACGATGAAGCTTCACCCAGAGAAACCTCGAAAATAATAAGCATAATGAAAAACATTACACTGTGCAAAATAAAATGGAATTACAAAACACATCAGGAGAAATAAAAAGAGGAAATTATCGAAAAAATCTTCCGCAAACAACCAACAATACATCGCCACTAAAATCAGAAGTACAGATATGCAGAGCTGTTTAATCAGTAAGTAAATCACTCACTCTAAAAACACGAGAGCTACGTGGACATAGCATCTACTCATGTCACTAAGGCATTTGTTAAGTTTTGGCAAAGGGATATACGATAGAAGATTTTTTGACTAGGACTAATTGGAAACTAATAAACAATTCTATGTTACTCTAACATGGAGAGGAACGCCTATATAAGTCTAGGGTCGATGGAGAGTCACATATATTTTTCCTCTGGGCTTGAATCCACCAAGGAGGATACGCAATAGCGACCATGTACTCGGTAAGCACAGCGGATATCCTAGCACTAAGCAAAATTTACAGCCTTAATATAAGTACGTTGACGACACCATTCAGATAATTGAATGCCCAAACGTGAGTGCCAAAATGCGAGGTGGAATGACTGCAAAATGGAAAATCGGCATCACTGATGGAAAATTTAAAATAGTCTCTTAGAGATGTAAATCTGGTAGATACAAGATATCCATACACCACAGCGTGCAATGAACTCGAAATAGTCATCACATCAACCGGTAGATAAAACAAGTCAGAGTACCGATTTGAAAAGAAAAACTAGCAGTCAAAACAAAGAAGTTCAATCTGTACAGAGTGCAAAACATGTGCACATATATAATTTTACGTAGGTAAATGAGCGAGATGTGAAGACAAGAATATAAACAAATCTAGACCGCTAGAAATAATGTAATGGAAACAGAGCGAGGAAAATGAGGGAGAAAATATTGGAAAATCAGTAGGGCGTATCCATAAAATTACTTTCGGAAAACATCAGACTACGTAACAGCGATGAACGATTTCCAAGCTGCATGAATAAATTAGGAAACAGCGAAGCAGTACACCTCTATGCATAAGTGAGTCCACACAAGAAGAAAATAAAATACGGATACGGAAAAAATAGGAAAAACAAATAAACTTAACGTGAGAAAAACAAAAACAAAAATGACAAAAATCGAAATGAGAAAATTCAACCAACCGAAATTGATCACTTACCTCAATTATTATCGAACTGAAAACGAAAAAAAGATAGAGATAAAACAAAGAGAAAATAAGAGAAACCACGAGTTGTTTCTCAGGAGCTTCCTTAGAGTAAAAAACATGATGACTGAATATTAAAAGGACAAAAATAAGGAGAACAAAATAAAATGACAACATAGAAAAAATAGAAATCTCAGCACAATAGAAAGTGTAATTATAGGAAACTCAAATAAAAATTCAACAATGATTACAGTTTAAACAACAAAGAATAATGCATCTAACATACAAAAAAACAATGACGACAATTATCCTCATCTTTACACGCTTTGGAATCACATTTTTTCTTCTCACTTAACCACTATAAGTTTTATCCCCTTATCCATACCTTTTTCACTTCCACTCTGATTTTTATCAGATAGATTTGTTATCATTGTTTTTGGACTAACACTGGAAGAGAGTCTCTTCCAGAAATAGTCCCCTCAAGATGGAAGCCAGTCACGTCCTAAACATTTACCCTCCTGAATAAAGTTTTCCAGAAAAATTGCGTCGTATTTTTCGATGTTTAAATCCGCCGAATTTATCATTTCCTAGGATCATTTCCACTACGATTCTTCTGGGAATTGGTCATAGAAATTACTATTTCAGAAGTTTAATTCTTTCCAATCCATCCATCACTCTCTTTTTTACATTTTTACCACTTATTTCATTTATTGTCCCTTTAGTGTGAGGTTTTGTTTCCTCGAGGTTTCTTTGTTTAGTTTCCTTTTGTTTTTATTATTCAGTCACTAAGTTAAAGTTAATTTTTGTTTTAGACCAATGAACTGATATTTGGCACAGATGGTTGTAGCCTATGTTTCGTTCCGCCATTTCAGAAACATCAACCCAAATTAGAGAGCTGAAAAGATGTCATGAGTCTGAGGACAGCATTACTGGAGGGATTGAGCTGATATTTAGCAAAACGATACATCATTCTATGGAAAGGGCTTTTGTGAAAGATTAGGTTTCGCCAAACCAAAGATAGCACCATATCCTAAAGACTGAAAACATGTCATGGTCCTAACAACTTATTTAAGATTCTAGGCAGCCTAATCTTTATGCCGCAACTAAAATATGAGTAATATACGAAAGCTACTTAAATAGTATGCAAAGTTTGGACAACAATGATTTCGTTCAGTGTGTTAGCACTAGAGAGGGAGACGCAATGTACAGTTGCTAGGTGACATTAATCTGAGTAAAACATAAACTAACTATGGTTGGTCTAGTTTATTATGAGATCACTTAAAATGTGATGGGAAAAAATTAGAAATTATACGAGGGGCGGTCAGTAGGTTTTGTAATTCGGATATAAGGAAAAGTGTTTTATTATTTTTCAATATAACTACCCTCGACTTGAATGCACTTGCGCCACTTGTCCCCGAGGCTTCGAATTCTTGACAACCAGAAATCTCCCAACTGCTGTTCAATACACTCCCGGACGGCGAGCTTGACATCATCATCGTCCACGCAGTGCAGCCTTGAGCTGGCGGAATAAAAAGTAGTCGCTAGGGGCCAGATCTGGACTGTAGGGAGGATGCTTGAGCTCCTCGAATCTGCACTCGCGCAGGGCAGCTTGTGCAACTCTGGCCTTGTTGACTTTGACGACGTTGAAGTTGATCATGGGGCGTGAGGTTTCTAGGGACCCAACGGGCAGAGACCTTGGTCATGCCCAAATTGTCTTGGATGATGTTGATAACACTTCCATGTGATATTCCAAGTTTTCGCTCGATTTTTTTTACCTTCACCCGTCGATTTTCGAGGATTAACCTCTCCACACGGGCCACATTGTCCTCATTAATCACGTCTGACGGGCGTCTTGGACGGGGGTCATCTTCAAGGGACTCACGACGATAGCGGAACTCTCTATTCCAGCGAGCAATGGTTGCATAGGAAGGGGTGGTCTCGGTGTACACTGCAACCATATGTTCATGGATCTCTTTTGCATTCTTGCCTTCCTTGGTCAAAAATTTGATCACTGCGCGGTGCTCAACCTTCTCCATTGTTAAAATATTTGTGAATGATGATCTGCGATCAGCTACTGCTTCTTAAATAGATGAGGCAGGAGCATTCGGCTGCAGGTCCTGACTTGTAATAACTTGCCCTAACACCCCCACAAACAGCCATCCCCCTTCCTCTGTTTTGCCCTACTGATTCGCAAAACTTATTGACCGCTCCTCGTAGGATAGTTTGCCGTCTAATAACGTCATTAATTTTGTTTACCTCCTGCGAATTTATTTAATAGCGTTAGTTAGAGGTAAGATTACATTGAGCATTGGATATAGTTTCAGCTTAAAATTTTAATTGAGTTCATAAATTTGTATCCACAAACTTTGGCCAGTTGACCCAAGGTATGATTGTTGCATTTTTTGCAGTTATGCGATACGCTCATTTTGCCTTTTAATATTTCAGACGATACTCTATTATTATTTAACTCATTCTTTTACTTTAACTGTTAGTTGTAGGAAAGAACAATTTTCTTTAATACGATTTTATAATTATGATTCGTATTTTGGGGTCTGTTTATAACATATTTTGGGGGTTCGATTTGAGCAATGGCAAAATACTGTGGATCATAAAAAACGGACCTAACTATTAGTTATTTATATCCTAACCATTTTCGATATAGAAATAAGTAGAGGCATTTCAGTGCGTCAGATGATGTTAAAAAGAAATTGCTAAGAAATAGTTATCCTGGACTTAAACATTGTTTTATTTTTATCTAAAAACCTTCACATTTTATCAAATTTATCAAATAAAAAGAAGCGAACTTGGTCGTAACGTAAAACGGGTTCTTTAGACATCTATTATTTTATAATTGAACATTAACGTTTAAGTCAATGCAATTTAGTAAGGGTAATAGTAAGAATTCCTTAATCCGCTAGAAAAGTGAAGAACCGCGGGAACATTCCCGTTTTCAGTCGTTTGTGGGTCGCACCTGAAGAGGGTTGAGAAAGTCCATGGAAATTTTCTAGCGGATTAAGGTATTTGTATTATTACCCTACCTAAACGCATGTATATATATATATTTTTTCTCGGATTGAATGTTACGAATGCCCGGCAATGTACATAGGACAAACTGGGAAACTGCTACGGACAAGGATACAGGAACACCAGAGAGCCGTCCGGATGGATGACCCTCTCTTGGCTATTGCCAACACGATAGAAACCAACGACACCACCTGAATTGGGAAGGAACCAAAGTTCTAGGACGATCTACCAACAAGAAAGGTAGGGAGTTCCTTTAAGCATGGTTCTCCAACGAAACTTGCATCAATCGTCACATCGACATCCCAAGCTGCTACAACAGTCTCAAATAAAAAGGACGGTTTCTTCACTAATTTATTACAACAGTCTCAAGTAACAGAGGTTAAATAGATTTTAAATTATAAATTTATTTACTTCAGTCTCATACTTGCTCATATTAATCTCAAATTATTCACTTTGTCCAAATTGTAATTTTATCGAGACCATAAGCCCCTTCCCTTTACCTTACCCTTAACACCTTAAAATTTGCCAACATGGTCAACTTAGTGCTACTTTACCAGCTGCAGCACTGCTACTAATACAGGTGCCCTTCCCACCTAAAGCATTCCTAGTTTTGACTCTGCTCTGCTCACTTCTCTGAGAAGGACCCTAGCCTGAGTTTGTAAGCTCAGAATAAACCCTCGACGATCAGTCGTGCATTTTCGTTCCCTCAACATGTTTCCTAAGCTACAAATCTTCCGTGATATATATATATATATATATATATATATATATATATATATATATATATATATATATATATATATGATGAAAATTAATGCAATATCGCAAAAAAAAAGATGAGGAATTAAACCACATTCCCTGAAGACAATTTAATTCAGAACAGTTTCGGTGTATCTCACACCCTTTTTCAACTGACACTGGGCAGAAAATATAAGAGAAATGCATATAAGGATAACACAAGATCCCCTCTTTTTTCCCCCAATCCCCTACTTTTGGCTAATCTGGGGCGGGGGGGGGGTAGGCCTAAACATCTTGAAGGGCTGGCATTGGAGGAAAAAAGAGGGGATCTTGTGTTATGTTTATATGCATTTCTCTTATATTTTCTGCCCAGTGTCAGTTGAAAAGGGGTGTGAGATACACCGAAACTGTTCTGAATTAAATTGTGTTCGGAGAATGTGGTTTAATTCCTCATATATATATATATATATATATATATATATATATATATATATATATATATATATATATATATATATATATATATATATATATATATGTATATATATATATATATATATATATATCCCCTCTTTCTCACTCAATCCCTCTCTCTCTCTCTCTCTCTCTCTCTCTCTTTTTCTTACTTCAAAGTGGAGACGGATTTTCTAAAGGGTGTTTCCTTGTTCACACGGGCAAGCCTATGTGAGTATGTGCATATCATATTCTAACTCGAAACATTTCATGAATAAACCTTGGAGAAACGAAGCTTTCAAAACAACGATAGCGCACAAAATTCAAACGATCATTATGGGAAAAACACTGAGCTTTACAAAAACAGCTGAAGGAGAAAGTCCATGAGGCCAAATGCAGATATGAATATAGATTAGCAGATATGGGACACGATAATCACAAAGTATCTGTTATATCAAGGATACTCGTAACCGGATTTATGAAAATAATACAATTTTAAAGAGATAAATGATATAGTAGTTACAAATGATGTTATAATACGAGGATTGTCAGAAATTTAACAAGCATTGCGTGCTATATAAGCTATAATTAGGGTAGAGATTAATGCTTTATGATAGTTTGTTGAGTTCTATTAGAGGAATATATACCTGCCTTTTCATCTCTCTGCAGTCATTGAGTGTTATTTACGCGTGCCTTGGTAAATAGCTCTTTAATTTCAGGTTTTCAACCAATGACCACAGAGAAACGAAACAACTTGAAGTTTATGGTTCGCCTAAGGAAAACTCCTACAGAAGTCACCAAAATGCTGCAGCAAGTCTAAGAAGATGAGAAGATTTCACGTTCACGGATTTTTGATTGGCACAAGAAGTTCAAAGAGAGATGCCAGGAGGTGGAAAGCCTTCAACGAGCTGGACTGATGTCGTGAAGCAAATGTTGCGGAAGCAATCGTCCGCTGACTATTCTACTGATTTCAAGTGAGCTGGGCATGAACCCCGACTGTGTATGGAAGATGATCACCGAAGTTTTATGCATGCGGAAAATTTGTGCAAATTAGTGCCAAAGGTGCTGAAAGATGACCAGAAGGAGCGGTGCATGCAGGTGTGTTAGGACAATCTCTAGCGTCTAGAGACCAAAACAGACTTACTGGGGAGTGTCATCACCGGTGATGAGTCATGGATTTTTAAGTACAACCCGGAGAGAGTCAGATAGTTCAGTGGAATAGTCTACAATCGCGGTGGCCGAAGAAAGCAAAACATTTCAATTCCAAAGTCAAACTCATGTTAATCGCATTTTTCGATGCGAGGGGCATCGTGCACATTAGGTGCTTGCCGCAAAGCCAGGCGATCAATCAGCAGGTCTACAAAAATATCCTGTAGCGTTTGCTTTGCTCAGTTGGCTTCTTCACCACGACAATGCACCGACTCACAAAGCCCTGAGCATTTAATATTTCCTGGCTGAGAAAAACATCACCGTTCTTTCGCAATCCCCTTGCCTTGCCTTGTGAATTTTTCCTTCTCCTCAAGCTCAAACGGGTGATCAAAGAGACAGGTTTTCCGGACTTGGAAGCTGTCAAGAGGATAGTAACGACTGAGCTGCAAAGAACCACGGGAAAATCATTCCAGAAATGCACGAAGGCGTGGTAGAAAAAGATAGGAAAGTTCATTTGGTCAGAGGGGGATTATTCTGAAAGGAAAACTTGTAGTTTAGATTCGAATTTTTTTTTACCACAGTTCTGTTTCTTTTAGGACACACCTCATAAATGCAATTTATAAAATGAGTTCAGGTTAAGTTTATGCGGTATACGGCGTTTATACTTGTTGATTTAAAGAAACGAGCAAAATATTCTTTCATTTTTCTGTAGTTTTAAATTGGCAAATTAGAAAGAGAAGAAAACTTAATATCTACTCGAGGCTAGCTAAAAAACTAAAGAAAAGAATATAAGTCAGAGTTGAAGGATAGCAGATAAAAATATGGTATAATAAAGAGTTAGATTCACACCTTTTATTTTTCCAAGGTAATATTTTCAAATAATATTTGTAGGTTCTATTCTCTAAACATATTTAGTGCAGTACTTTTAACGAAATCCCAAGGCAACCTTTCTAGGTGTATTTTATAGCAGAGAGAATTTTGTGGTCTCGCAATGTTTGAAACTGATATTTCTAGTGTGAAAATTGGAGCATATGCAAATTGACTCTAATATCACGAAATCAATCAGAAACTGTATATCTAATTGTAACCAAAGACTGTTTTTTTATTTTCTTAAATAGGTTTTGGTCAAATTTAAAATAACTTCATTTGCTGACAATGCTAAGCTTGTCGACGAAATTAATTTGGCATTTAATTTAATGTTTTTAAATGTGGCTTAGAACATTTTAAAAGATATCCTAAATTCATATGCTTTCTCAAGAGTATTAAGCTCAAAGATGTAACTAAACAATTTTATTTTAGATTCAATAGCGGTAAAAATGATTTTTTCTTGACATTATATCGCCGTTAGAAAGACGAATCTAGAGTCGGATCATTTATTAAGCAGTCCTTCTCAACTAGAAAGGCAGATACTATGTATGTTGAAAGTATAGTCTGCATTAGTTAGGTAAATCCAAAATTATGCTACACCTTCTTTCAGTTTCCATATTTGGCAAGAGACAGACTTGAGGGAACTAAGAGAGCGCTGATTAAATATATTACTACTAAAAGAGACTAAAGTAATATTTATTTAGCTCAGTAAACCTATCTAAAAGGTGGACAAATGAAAGCGTATAAATTATTGTAGATACATCTGTGGAGAAATGGCTACATTAAGCCTCCTGGAGGAGTATAGATACATTCAAGCCCCCCTCCCTTCATGAGGAGAAGCGTGGGAAAGGTAGCCGGCGAAAATGCTTACCATGTGTGATCGCCTCGCCGCTGTGGGCAGTTGGAGCTAACATATGTTTGAAGGCGACCACCTAAGGTCCTTAAACGACGCTCTAACGATCGTATGACCTACGAGACCCATAAACCCGTGGTTAGAAAAAAAATACGGTGCGAGTCAGAAGGCACGCCAAGTAGCGGTGCGGTTACGAGCCTATAATTTGCGAGCTGACTTGGGCACCCCAGTGCTACCTCAGGAATTCTCGCTCTCCCCAGATGCTAACTCACCATTCGCTCCCCCCCCCTTTTGCATCTGTGGCCTGGTCACTTTTCCCTTTAGATGGGGCGGCAATCCGCCTATAAATAAGCCCCGCAAAGAAAGAGAAGGGGATTATCTGAAGTCGATACGCCAGAGTAGGATTAGGTCGTGAAGATCGATCCATCGGCTAGACAAGAAGATTTTTAGAAGTCGATTCGCCAGAAGAAAGATTAATTCGTAAAGATCGATCCTTCAGCCATACAAGACTATTTCCGTGAGAAACGATAGGATCAGATTGAGAAAATCGATCCCCCCCCTTTCAGGGCCGTATTAACCTAATTAGTCAAGTTTTATATCGGTGCCATACCGAAGAAGCCTTTTCCGTCAGCAAAGAAGTCCGACTAAAGAAAAGTAAAGCCGCTCACACTCGAGTGATTCTCACATCTCAAGCAACGTAAGAGTGAGAGGAAAAGAACCCTGCCCCAACGAGCTCCCGTTCTTTAATTACGTTTAAGAAGCATTTCCTCCTCGAAAATTCAAGCAGCGACGAAGCAACACTTCAAAGCGAGAGATAAGTCCTCCAGCGACATCCGGCAATCCCTAATACCTACCTGTAAGTTAACAATAACATTTATATCTCTATTGCAATAGTAGAAGTTTAGTACGTCCCACGTTTTAAAGGAGAGTAGAAACCATTATTCTTGAACCTAGGTCATATGTGTTTGTAGATGACAGTACATTAATTTAATGTTTTATGCTAAACAAATAGGTTCGTGATAAAAATACTAATTGGCAATTGGTTTGTTTATTGAAAGCCTACTTGTTTATGTTTTGTCATTTAAAATTCTTTGAGGCCAAATATAGAAATGCTTTTACTGTTGGTTTGTAATATTTAATTTAAAATACACGTTTATTTTTTGGTAGATTCTGGTGTTTCCTCTTATCCTTATGTGTTTAAAAATAGCTCTTCCTTAAAGACTAAACAAATAAAATAGCACTCTTAGAACAAAGCCTACTTCATCATAGAAGTAACTCACGCCCCTTAAAGCATACCGCTACTAAAAGGGTGTCAAAGCGTAGAGTGATCAAAGCCAAGGGTCATTCTACGACATATTATAAAAGTGGTGTCAGGTCTAGAGGTTTTAAATTAGAAAGAACCCAGCAGTGTTTATTTAAGGAAGAGCTAACACATAAAAGGAACACCAGGAATAATAGGATATTTGACGAGTGGGAAATTGGTAAAGTTAGAGGTGGATACCATCTAAAGGTAATTGTTAGGCCAAGTGGTAAGTTTCGGTGGTGGAGTAGGTCAGGCTTGAGTAAAAACAAGGTAGATGACTGACATAAGCGCGATGGCATTGTTTGACCTTTATCGGAAGCAAGGTCAAAGCCTCGGACTGGAAGGAACCGATCTGAGTTCGTTTATTCAGGAGAAAGAGAGAAACGAAAGAGAAGAAAGAAGAGAAAAGATGAAAATGGAAGCAGAAAAGACGAAAATGGAAGCTGATGAAAGAGAGAAGATAAGGGCCCACGAAAGAGCTCTTAGTAAAGACCAGTTACAGGTGCAGTCAGTGTCATCTAAAACAGGAGTGTCACCAGCGGCCAGCATGAAACTCCCGGAGTACAAGGACGAAGAAGATTTATGCTCATATCTCTCCCATTTTGAGAAAATATTTGAAGTCAATAATTGGGACCTAGAAGAAGATGGGGTCGCTAGACTGTTACCGCTACTCAATCGTAGGATGAGAGAGATATTCGTATCTTTACCCTCAGAAGCGACTGTGGACTATTCCACTCTCAAAGCCGAACTTCTCTCAGCAACAAACCTTAACCCGGAAGAATATAGGATGAAGTTCAGGCAGTCTCGTATAAGACCTGGACAAACGTACAAACATTTTGGCTTTGAGCTTCGTCGAAGCCTACAGTTTTGGATGGAGTCAGAAGGGGTAGAGAACGAAGTCGCTGCGGTCGTTGACTTCATGCTTAGAGATCAGTTACTAAGTACACTACCCCAGGAAATCCGTGCATTCGTTAAGGACCGAAAAGCTTCTACCTTCAACGAGTGCCTGGACGAGGCTAACCTCCACGCGGTAAATCATCGGTTATATCCTAGGGAGTACAAGAAAGAGAAGGCTCCCTCCCCAAAAAAAAATGGGCCGCCACCCAGGCATTTACAGAAGAAGCCCTTTAAGTTCGCAGCAGCAAAAGGAACTTATAAACCAAATTTTGGAGGAGAAAAAAATCAAAAAGAAGTTAGGATTCCACAAGGATCATACCCTAATACCGGCACGTATCCCAGGAAGCCCGTCACTTGTTATACCTGCGGGATAATAGGTCACCTGAGTTTCCAGTGCCCACAGAACTCCCGACTGAGGGAGACCTCGAGAAAACAGGTGCAAAACCTGACTGCCGCTATCCCAGCAGGACAAGCTGATTCGTCCTACGTCCCCGCGCCAACATCCGAAGGGCCCCAGCAACAGGTAAACTTTCTATTCAACAAAAGTTCGCCAGGCGGCCTACAATTTGAAGAGGGCACTGTTAATGGGTGCCGAGTATCCACTTTAGTCAGAGACACCGGATGCACGTGCATAGTGGTATCCGACAAGTTGCTGCCCCCAGTAAACCCTGCCCATAAGAAATTCGCAATCGTCCACGACTTTTTAGGACGCGACAATCGATTCCCCGTCGTGAGATGTCATATACAATGCAGATATTTCACCGGTTGGACGGACGTGGTAGTAGCCCCGATTAAGTTCTGCGCAGTACTAATCGGACAAAACCCCCTAATTCCCCAGCAAGAAGTGGCCCAACAAGTAGTCACCCGGGCACAAGAAGCCCAGAGGAAAGAGCAACCTGCTAAGTTGACCCCGAGGATTACCCTCGAAGACAATGGGTTCAAATTGACTTCCTTCGCCAGTGCTCAGAAGGAATGCCCCACTCTTAAACCTCTATGGGAGAAAGCTATTAAAGGTGAAATTCTCCAAGTGAAAGGAAAGAAGCCGATCCAGTATATCGTAGAAGACTCACTTCTCTACCGTACTATCAGCGAGGAGGATAAGGAGAACAAAAAAGCACTGTGTGTACCTCAAGAATACACGCAAAGAATTTTGAATACCGCGCATGATGGAATATTAGCCAGACACTTTGGGCACAACAAAACGGCGCAGCAGATATTCCGACACTTTTATTGGCCCCAGGCTGCCAGGGAAATTGTGGCCTATTGCCGATCATGCGACGTGTGTCAGAAAGATCCCTCCAGAGGACGGGTACCTCCCGCTCCCTTACAAAAGGTGCCCGTTATAACCAAACCATTCTTTCGAGTGGCTATTGATTTGGTGGGACCAATTCACCCCCCTTCAAGTGGAGGACACTCCTACATAGTCACCCTAGGGGATTGTGCCACCCGGTTCCCAGATGCCGTGGCCCTACGGAAGATTGACACTATTTCCTGCGCGGAAGCATTAATTTCAATTTTTGCACGAGTAGGCCTGCCTAAAGAAATTCTATCTGATAGAGGGCGCCAATTCACCTCAGAATTGATGGAGTATTTTAACAAACTTCTGTTAGTCAAGCCAATTTTTACGCGTCCATTTCATCCATCCGCTAACGGAATCTGTGAAAAATTAAACGGGACTCTCAAAAATATATTGAAGAAGTTGTGTCAAAACAACCCTACACAGTGGCACAGATACCTGCCTGCAGCCCTTTTCGCCTGCCGAGAAATACCTCATCGGACGTTGGGATTCTCGCCCTTTGAGCTATTATACGGGAGAAATGTGCGAGGTCCTATGAGTATTCTTAAGGAATTATTTTCCAACGCGAAGCTCGAGCAAGAAATCAAATCATCTTACGCCTACGTGATGGATATGCGCGAGCGCCTAGAATACTGCTCTGGCTTAGCTCGAGAGAACGCCGAGAAAAATTTAGCCAAATATCGGGACTATTTCGATATGAAAGCAAAGGCTCGAAAATTAAAGGCAGGAGATCAAGTCTTATTATTACTCCCGACCGAAAATAACAAGTTATGGGCCCAGTGGAAGGGACCGTTTGAAGTAATCGAGGCACGGGGTCCAGTCGATTACTTGATAGATACCCCAACCGGGCGAAGAACCTATCATATAAACATGCTAAAAAAATATCACCGCCGCGCGTGCATAAAGAATATTACCCTTCTAGACGAAGAAGAACCGATGGATGCCGTTTACCCGGGTACGCCCCTGCAAGTCATACACACCGTGTGTGTGGAACAAGACGAGGAATACGAACTTCCCTCGCTCTCACCTACCCCGGAAGACCCTCGGGTGGATTTAAAGATAAATCCCCACTTAGAAATTCAACAAAAAGCGGAAATGTTGAACTTGCTCATGGAATTCCCAGAAGTCATTTCTGAAAACCCCGGATGTGCCAAGGATTTTATCCATGAAATAAAACTAAAAACTAATTCAGTGGTTCGGAGCAAACCATATCCTTTACCAATCCACCTACGAGAAGCCTTCAATAAGGAAGTCCGGAATTTACTAAAATTGGGAATTTTAGAGCCATCGGAGTCCGATTATTGCTCCCCCATAGTAATGGTTAAGAAACCTGATCAATCATTTCGGATGTGCGTGGACTTCCGAAAATTGAATTCAGTTACCGTTTTCGACGCCGAGCCCAGCCCACTAATAAATCAAAATCTCCATTTATTTGAAGACGCTAAATTCATCACCGAATTGGATTTGTGTAAAGCGTACTATTAAATACCTCTCGCTAAGGAGTCCAAAAAACTGACGGCTTTTGCGACCGAGAGAGGTCTGTTACAGTTTACCAGGCTACCCTTCGGACTACTTACAGCCGGTAGCAATTATAATAGGATGATGAGGCGAATTTTTGCTGGACTAAGCGACGTGTCGTTTTACTTCGACAACGTGTACGTAGCTACCCGTACATGGGAGTCACACTTACACGCCCTACGCTCATTGCTGGAGAAATTGAAGGAGCAAGGTCTAACCGCCAGGCCGACCAAGTGTTATTTTGCCTACGAATCCATTGACTACCTGGGATTCAAAATAGGACAAAAACACTTGACTACCCAGCAAGAAAAAGTGGACGCCATAGTCAAGATGCCCCGGCCGAAAACCAAGAAACAACTCCGATCGTTTATGGGAGCGGCCTCGTTCTATAGGAGTTTTGTACCACACTTCGCTTCCATTGCGGCCCCACTGAATGATTTGTTAAAAAAGACAGCGTCAGACCCTGTCACGTGGAACCCCCATGCAATAACTCAGTTGGAGATTCTAAAAGGAAAACTCGTAACTGCGCCCATTCTTCGCTTACCAAATCCCAACAAGATCTTCGGTCTTCGCACGGACGCTAGTCGGGACGGGCTAGGCGGAGTATTGCTTCAATACGAAGATGACGAAACAGCCTATCCCATAGCTTATGTCAGTAGGAAACTGTTGAGTAGAGAAAAAGCCTACGCTACTATCGAAATCGAAGCTTTGGCCAAAATATGGTCCATAGGTAAATTCAAATATTATCTAATAGGGCGCGAGTTCAAGTTGGAATGCGACCATAAACCGTTGTCATACTTAGGTAAAAATAAGTGTAAGAATGGAAGACTCCTGAGATGGAGTTTACTCTTGATGGAGTACCAGTACTCCATTCACTACATAAAAGGGTCCAACAATTGTATGGCCGACTCGTTAAGTCGGAACCCTGTCGACGATTAAGGAGCAGCCCAACTATTGTATTATAGCAAAGTTAAGTGTAAATCAGTAGAATTGTAAGTAAGTAGGGGCGAGTAACCCCCGAGTGGTAGGTAGGAAAATCCTAAGATGGCACAGTAATATAGGAATTAATGTAAGGTCAGGTGAAATGTTATCGAGGCATTCCCGAGTGAACTAGAATATATTGTATAATATAATGTTCCGTAAGTTACCCATGTATATTATTGTAAGCGTCGGATTGGAACCCCCCCCCCCTCCCGTTATTTTCTTAAGAATGGAGGTAGATGTGGAGAAATGGCTACATTAAGCCTCCTGGAGGAGTATAGATACATTCAAGCCCCCCTCCCTTCATGAGGAGAAGCGTGGGAAAGGTAGCCGGCGAAAATGCTTACCATGTGTGATCGCCTCGCCGCTGTGGGCAGTTGGAGCTAACATATGTTTGAAGGCGACCACCTAAGGTCCTTAAACGACGCTCTAACGATCGTATGACCTACGAGACCCATAAACCCGTGGTTAGAAAAAAAAACGGTGCGAGTCAGAAGGCACGCCAAGTAGCGGTGCGGTTACGAGCCTATAATTTGCGAGCTGACTTGGGCACCCCAGTGCTACCTCAGGAATTCTCGCTCTCCCCAGATGCTAACTCACCATTCGCTCCCCCCCCCCTTTTGCATCTGTGGCCTGGTCACTTTCCGCTTTAGATGGGGCGGCAATCCGCCTATAAATAAGCCCCGCAAAGAAAGAGAAGGGGATTATCTGAAGTCGATACGCCAGAGTAGGATTAGGTCGTGAAGATCGATCCATCGGCTAGACAAGAAGATTTTTAGAAGTCGATTCGCCAGAAGAAAGATTAATTCGTAAAGATCGATCCTTCAGCCATACAAGACTATTTCCGTGAGAAACGATAGGATCAGATTGAGAAAATCGATCCCCCTCCTTTCAGGGCCGTATTAACCTAATTAGTCAAGTTTTATATCGGTGCCATACCGAAGAAGCCTTTTCCGTCTGCAAAGAAGTCCGACTAAAGAAAAGTAAAGCCGCTCACACTCGAGTGATTCTCACATCTCAAGCAACGTAAGAGTGAGAGGAGAAGAACCCTGCCTCAACGAGCTCCCGTTCTTTAATTACGTTTAAGAAGCATTTCCTCCTCGAAAATTCAAGCAGCGACGAAGCAACACTTCAAAGCGAGAGATAAGTCCTCCAGCGACATCCGGCAATCCCTAATACCTACCTGTAAGTTAACAATAACATTTATATCTCTATTGCAATAGTAGAAGTTTAGTACGTCCCACGTTTTAAAGGAGAGTAGAAACCATTATTCTTGAACCTAGGTCATATGTGTTTGTAGATGACAGTACATTAATTTAATGTTTTATGCTAAACAAATAGGTTCGTGATAAAAATACTAATTGGCAATTGGTTTGTTTATTGAAAGCCTACTTGTTTATGTTTTGTCATTTAAAATTCTTTGAGGCCAAATATAGAAATGCTTTTACTGTTGGTTTGTAATGTTTAATTTAAAATACACGTTTATTTTTTGGTAGATTCTGGTGTTTCCTCTTATCCTTATGTGTTTAAAAATAGCTCTTCCTTAAAGACTAAACAAATAAAATAGCACTCTTAGAACAAAGCCTACTTCATCATAGAAGTAACTCACGCCCCTTAAAGCATACCGCTACTAAAAGGGTGTCAAAGCGTAGAGTGATCAAAGCCAAGGGTCATTCTACGACATATTATAAAAGTGGTGTCAGGTCTAGAGGTTTTAAATTAGAAAGAACCCAGCAGTGTTTATTTAAGGAAGAGCTAACACATAAAAGGAACACCAGGAATAATAGGATATTTGACGAGTGGGAAATTGGTAAAGTTAGAGGTGGATACCATCTAAAGGTAATTGTTAGGCCAAGTGGTAAGTTTCGGTGGTGGAGTAGGTCAGGCTTGAGTAAAAACAAGGTAGATGACTGACATAAGCGCGATGGCATTGTTTGACCTTTATCGGAAGCAAGGTCAAAGCCTCGGACTGGAAGGAACCGATCTGAGTTCGTTTATTCAGGAGAAAGAGAGAAACGAAAGAGAAGAAAGAAGAGAAAAGATGAAAATGGAAGCAGAAAAGACGAAAATGGAAGCTGATGAAAGAGAGAAGATAAGGGCCCACGAAAGAGCTCTTAGTAAAGACCAGTTACAGGTGCAGTCAGTGTCATCTAAAACAGGAGTGTCACCAGCGGCCAGCATGAAACTCCCGGAGTACAAGGACGAAGAAGATTTATGCTCATATCTCTCCCATTTTGAGAAAATATTTGAAGTCAATAATTGGGACCTAGAAGAAGATGGGGTCGCTAGACTGTTACCGCTACTCAATCGTAGGATGAGAGAGATATTCGTATCTTTACCCTCAGAAGCGACTGTGGACTATTCCACTCTCAAAGCCGAACTTCTCTCAGCAACAAACCTTAACCCGGAAGAATATAGGATGAAGTTCAGGCAGTCTCGTATAAGACCTGGACAAACGTACAAACATTTTGGCTTTGAGCTTCGTCGAAGCCTACAGTTTTGGATGGAGTCAGAAGGGGTAGAGAACGAAGTCGCTGCGGTCGTTGACTTCATGCTTAGAGATCAGTTACTAAGTACACTACCCCAGGAAATCCGTGCATTCGTTAAGGACCGAAAAGCTTCTACCTTCAACGAGTGCCTGGACGAGGCTAACCTCCACGCGGTAAATCATCGGTTATATCCTAGGGAGTACAAGAAAGAGAAGGCTCCCTCCCCAAAAAAAAATGGGCCGCCACCCAGGCATTTACAGAAGAAGCCCTTTAAGTTCGCAGCAGCAAAAGGAACTTATAAACCAAATTTTGGAGGAGAAAAAAATCAAAAAGAAGTTAGGATTCCACAAGGATCATACCCTAATACCGGCACGTATCCCAGGAAGCCCGTCACTTGTTATACCTGCGGGATAATAGGTCACCTGAGTTTCCAGTGCCCACAGAACTCCCGACTGAGGGAGACCTCGAGAAAACAGGTGCAAAACCTGACTGCCGCTATCCCAGCAGGACAAGCTGATTCGTCCTACGTCCCCGCGCCAACATCCGAAGGGCCCCAGCAACAGGTAAACTTTCTATTCAACAAAAGTTCGCCAGGCGGCCTACAATTTGAAGAGGGCACTGTTAATGGGTGCCGAGTATCCACTTTAGTCAGAGACACCGGATGCACGTGCATAGTGGTATCCGACAAGTTGCTGCCCCCAGTAAACCCTGCCCATAAGAAATTCGCAATCGTCCACGACTTTTTAGGACGCGACAATCGATTCCCCGTCGTGAGATGTCATATACAATGCAGATATTTCACCGGTTGGACGGACGTGGTAGTAGCCCCGATTAAGTTCTGCGCAGTACTAATCGGACAAAACCCCCTAATTCCCCAGCAAGAAGTGGCCCAACAAGTAGTCACCCGGGCACAAGAAGCCCAGAGGAAAGAGCAACCTGCTAAGTTGACCCCGAGGATTACCCTCGAAGACAATGGGTTCAAATTGACTTCCTTCGCCAGTGCTCAGAAGGAATGCCCCACTCTTAAACCTCTATGGGAGAAAGCTATTAAAGGTGAAATTCTCCAAGTGAAAGGAAAGAAGCCGATCCAGTATATCGTAGAAGACTCACTTCTCTACCGTACTATCAGCGAGGAGGATAAGGAGAACAAAAAAGCACTGTGTGTACCTCAAGAATACACGCAAAGAATTTTGAATACCGCGCATGATGGAATATTAGCCAGACACTTTGGGCACAACAAAACGGCGCAGCAGATATTCCGACACTTTTATTGGCCCCAGGCTGCCAGGGAAATTGTGGCCTATTGCCGATCATGCGACGTGTGTCAGAAAGATCCCTCCAGAGGACGGGTACCTCCCGCTCCCTTACAAAAGGTGCCCGTTATAACCAAACCATTCTTTCGAGTGGCTATTGATTTGGTGGGACCAATTCACCCCCCTTCAAGTGGAGGACACTCCTACATAGTCACCCTAGGGGATTGTGCCACCCGGTTCCCAGATGCCGTGGCCCTACGGAAGATTGACACTATTTCCTGCGCGGAAGCATTAATTTCAATTTTTGCACGAGTAGGCCTGCCTAAAGAAATTCTATCTGATAGAGGGCGCCAATTCACCTCAGAATTGATGGAGTATTTTAACAAACTTCTGTTAGTCAAGCCAATTTTTACGCGTCCATTTCATCCATCCGCTAACGGAATCTGTGAAAAATTAAACGGGACTCTCAAAAATATATTGAAGAAGTTGTGTCAAAACAACCCTACACAGTGGCACAGATACCTGCCTGCAGCCCTTTTCGCCTGCCGAGAAATACCTCATCGGACGTTGGGATTCTCGCCCTTTGAGCTATTATACGGGAGAAATGTGCGAGGTCCTATGAGTATTCTTAAGGAATTATTTTCCAACGCGAAGCTCGAGCAAGAAATCAAATCATCTTACGCCTACGTGATGGATATGCGCGAGCGCCTAGAATACTGCTCTGGCTTAGCTCGAGAGAACGCCGAGAAAAATTTAGCCAAATATCGGGACTATTTCGATATGAAAGCAAAGGCTCGAAAATTAAAGGCAGGAGATCAAGTCTTATTATTACTCCCGACCGAAAATAACAAGTTATGGGCCCAGTGGAAGGGACCGTTTGAAGTAATCGAGGCACGGGGTCCAGTCGATTACTTGATAGATACCCCAACCGGGCGAAGAACCTATCATATAAACATGCTAAAAAAATATCACCGCCGCGCGTGCATAAAGAATATTACCCTTCTAGACGAAGAAGAACCGATGGATGCCGTTTACCCGGGTACGCCCCTGCAAGTCATACACACCGTGTGTGTGGAACAAGACGAGGAATACGAACTTCCCTCGCTCTCACCTACCCCGGAAGACCCTCGGGTGGATTTAAAGATAAATCCCCACTTAGAAATTCAACAAAAAGCGGAAATGTTGAACTTGCTCATGGAATTCCCAGAAGTCATTTCTGAAAACCCCGGATGTGCCAAGGATTTTATCCATGAAATAAAACTAAAAACTAATTCAGTGGTTCGGAGCAAACCATATCCTTTACCAATCCACCTACGAGAAGCCTTCAATAAGGAAGTCCGGAATTTACTAAAATTGGGAATTTTAGAGCCATCGGAGTCCGATTATTGCTCCCCCATAGTAATGGTTAAGAAACCTGATCAATCATTTCGGATGTGCGTGGACTTCCGAAAATTGAATTCAGTTACCGTTTTCGACGCCGAGCCCAGCCCACTAATAGATCAAAATCTCCATTTATTTGAAGACGCTAAATTCATCACCGAATTGGATTTGTGTAAAGCGTACTATTAAATACCTCTCGCTAAGGAGTCCAAAAAACTGACGGCTTTTGCGACCGAGAGAGGTCTGTTACAGTTTACCAGGCTACCCTTCGGACTACTTACAGCCGGTAGCAATTATAATAGGATGATGAGGCGAATTTTTGCTGGACTAAGCGACGTGTCGTTTTACTTCGACAACGTGTACGTAGCTACCCGTACATGGGAGTCACACTTACACGCCCTACGCTCATTGCTGGAGAAATTGAAGGAGCAAGGTCTAACCGCCAGGCCGACCAAGTGTTATTTTGCCTACGAATCCATTGACTACCTGGGATTCAAAATAGGACAAAAACACTTGACTACCCAGCAAGAAAAAGTGGACGCCATAGTCAAGATGCCCCGGCCGAAAACCAAGAAACAACTCCGATCGTTTATGGGAGCGGCCTCGTTCTATAGGAGTTTTGTACCACACTTCGCTTCCATTGCGGCCCCACTGAATGATTTGTTAAAAAAGACAGCGTCAGACCCTGTCACGTGGAACCCCCATGCAATAACTCAGTTGGAGATTCTAAAAGGAAAACTCGTAACTGCGCCCATTCTTCGCTTACCAAATCCCAACAAGATCTTCGGTCTTCGCACGGACGCTAGTCGGGACGGGCTAGGCGGAGTATTGCTTCAATACGAAGATGACGAAACAGCCTATCCCATAGCTTATGTCAGTAGGAAACTGTTGAGTAGAGAAAAAGCCTACGCTACTATCGAAATCGAAGCTTTGGCCAAAATATGGTCCATAGGTAAATTCAAATATTATCTAATAGGGCGCGAGTTCAAGTTGGAATGCGACCATAAACCGTTGTCATACTTAGGTAAAAATAAGTGTAAGAATGGAAGACTCCTGCGATGGAGTTTACTCTTGATGGAGTACCAGTACTCCATTCACTACATAAAAGGGTCCAACAATTGTATGGCCGACTCGTTAAGTCGGAACCCTGTCGACGATTAAGGAGCAGCCCAACTATTGTATTATAGCAAAGTTAAGTGTAAATCAGTAGAATTGTAAGTAAGTAGGGGCGAGTAACCCCCGAGTGGTAGGTAGGAAAATCCTAAGATGGCACAGTAATATAGGAATTAATGTAAGGTCAGGTGAAATGTTATCGAGGCATTCCCGAGTGAACTAGAATATATTGTATAATATAATGTTCCGTAAGTTACCCATGTATATTATTGTAAGCGTCGGATTGGAACCCCCCCCCCTCCCGTTATTTTCTTAAGAATGGAGGTAGATGTGGAGAAATGGCTACATTAAGCCTCCTGGAGGAGTATAGATACATTCAAGCCCCCCTCCCTTCATGAGGAGAAGCGTGGGAAAGGTAGCCGGCGAAAATGCTTACCATGTGTGATCGCCTCGCCGCTGTGGGCAGTTGGAGCTAACATATGTTTGAAGGCGACCACCTAAGGTCCTTAAACGACGCTCTAACGATCGTATGACCTACGAGACCCATAAACCCGTGGTTAGAAAAAAAAACGGTGCGAGTCAGAAGGCACGCCAAGTAGCGGTGCGGTTACGAGCCTATAATTTGCGAGCTGACTTGGGCACCCCAGTGCTACCTCAGGAATTCTCGCTCTCCCCAGATGCTAACTCACCATTCGCTCCCCCCCCCCTTTTGCATCTGTGGCCTGGTCACTTTCCGCTTTAGATGGGGCGGCAATCCGCCTATAAATAAGCCCCGCAAAGAAAGAGAAGGGGATTATCTGAAGTCGATACGCCAGAGTAGGATTAGGTCGTGAAGATCGATCCATCGGCTAGACAAGAAGATTTTTAGAAGTCGATTCGCCAGAAGAAAGATTAATTCGTAAAGATCGATCCTTCAGCCATACAAGACTATTTCCGTGAGAAACGATAGGATCAGATTGAGAAAATCGATCCCCCTCCTTTCAGGGCCGTATTAACCTAATTAGTCAAGTTTTATATCGGTGCCATACCGAAGAAGCCTTTTCCGTCTGCAAAGAAGTCCGACTAAAGAAAAGTAAAGCCGCTCACACTCGAGTGATTCTCACATCTCAAGCAACGTAAGAGTGAGAGGAGAAGAACCCTGCCTCAACGAGCTCCCGTTCTTTAATTACGTTTAAGAAGCATTTCCTCCTCGAAAATTCAAGCAGCGACGAAGCAACACTTCAAAGCGAGAGATAAGTCCTCCAGCGACATCCGGCAATCCCTAATACCTACCTGTAAGTTAACAATAACATTTATATCTCTATTGCAATAGTAGAAGTTTAGTACGTCCCACGTTTTAAAGGAGAGTAGAAACCATTATTCTTGAACCTAGGTCATATGTGTTTGTAGATGACAGTACATTAATTTAATGTTTTATGCTAAACAAATAGGTTCGTGATAAAAATACTAATTGGCAATTGGTTTGTTTATTGAAAGCCTACTTGTTTATGTTTTGTCATTTAAAATTCTTTGAGGCCAAATATAGAAATGCTTTTACTGTTGGTTTGTAATATTTAATTTAAAATACACGTTTATTTTTTGGTAGATTCTGGTGTTTCCTCTTATCCTTATGTGTTTAAAAATAGCTCTTCCTTAAAGACTAAACAAATAAAATAGCACTCTTAGAACAAAGCCTACTTCATCATAGAAGTAACTCACGCCCCTTAAAGCATACCGCTACTAAAAGGGTGTCAAAGCGTAGAGTGATCAAAGCCAAGGGTCATTCTACGACATATTATAAAAGTGGTGTCAGGTCTAGAGGTTTTAAATTAGAAAGAACCCAGCAGTGTTTATTTAAGGAAGAGCTAACACATAAAAGGAACACCAGGAATAATAGGATATTTGACGAGTGGGAAATTGGTAAAGTTAGAGGTGGATACCATCTAAAGGTAATTGTTAGGCCAAGTTGTAAGTTTCGGTGGTGGAGTAGGTCAGGCTTGAGTAAAAACAAGGTAGATGACTGACATAAGCGCGATGGCATTGTTTGACCTTTATCGGAAGCAAGGTCAAAGCCTCGGACTGGAAGGAACCGATCTGAGTTCGTTTATTCAGGAGAAAGAGAGAAACGAAAGAGAAGAAAGAAGAGAAAAGATGAAAATGGAAGCAGAAAAGACGAAAATGGAAGCTGATGAAAGAGAGAAGATAAGGGCCCACGAAAGAGCTCTTAGTAAAGACCAGTTACAGGTGCAGTCAGTGTCATCTAAAACAGGAGTGTCACCAGCGGCCAGCATGAAACTCCCGGAGTACAAGGACGAAGAAGATTTATGCTCATATCTCTCCCATTTTGAGAAAATATTTGAAGTCAATAATTGGGACCTAGAAGAAGATGGGGTCGCTAGACTGTTACCGCTACTCAATCGTAGGATGAGAGAGATATTCGTATCTTTACCCTCAGAAGCGACTGTGGACTATTCCACTCTCAAAGCTGAACTTCTCTCAGCAACAAACCTTAACCCGGAAGAATATAGGATGAAGTTCAGGCAGTCTCGTATAAGACCTGGACAAACGTACAAACATTTTGGCTTTGAGCTTCGTCGAAGCCTACAGTTTTGGATGGAGTCAGAAGGGGTAGAGAACGAAGTCGCTGCGGTCGTTGACTTCATGCTTAGAGATCAGTTACTAAGTACACTACCCCAGGAAATCCGTGCATTCGTTAAGGACCGAAAAGCTTCTACCTTCAACGAGTGCCTGGACGAGGCTAACCTCCACGCGGTAAATCATCGGTTATATCCTAGGGAGTACAAGAAAGAGAAGGCTCCCTCCCCAAAGAAAAATGGGCCGCCACCCAGGCATTTACAGAAGAAGCCCTTTAAGTTCGCAGCAGCAAAAGGAACTTATAAACCAAATTTTGGAGGAGAAAAAAATCAAAAAGAAGTTAGGATTCCACAAGGATCATACCCTAATACCGGCACGTATCCCAGGAAGCCCGTCACTTGTTATACCTGCGGGATAATAGGTCACCTGAGTTTCCAGTGCCCACAGAACTCCCGACTGAGGGAGACCTCGAGAAAACAGGTGCAAAACCTGACTGCCGCTATCCCAGCAGGACAAGCTGATTCGTCCTACGTCCCCGCGCCAACATCCGAAGGGCCCCAGCAACAGGTAAACTTTCTATTCAACAAAAGTTCGCCAGGCGGCCTACAATTTGAAGAGGGCACTGTTAATGGGTGCCGAGTATCCACTTTAGTCAGAGACACCGGATGCACGTGCATAGTGGTATCCGACAAGTTGCTGCCCCCAGTAAACCCTGCCCATAAGAAATTCGCAATCGTCCACGACTTTTTAGGACGCGACAATCGATTCCCCGTCGTGAGATGTCATATACAATGCAGATATTTCACCGGTTGGACGGACGTGGTAGTAGCCCCGATTAAGTTCTGCGCAGTACTAATCGGACAAAACCCCCTAATTCCCCAGCAAGAAGTGGCCCAACAAGTAGTCACCCGGGCACAAGAAGCCCAGAGGAAAGAGCAACCTGCTAAGTTGACCCCGAGGATTACCCTCGAAGACAATGGGTTCAAATTGACTTCCTTCGCCAGTGCTCAGAAGGAATGCCCCACTCTTAAACCTCTATGGGAGAAAGCTATTAAAGGTGAAATTCTCCAAGTGAAAGGAAAGAAGCCGATCCAGTATATCGTAGAAGACTCACTTCTCTACCGTACTATCAGCGAGGAGGATAAGGAGAACAAAAAAGCACTGTGTGTACCTCAAGAATACACGCAAAGAATTTTGAATACCGCGCATGATGGAATATTAGCCAGACACTTTGGGCACAACAAAACGGCGCAGCAGATATTCCGACACTTTTATTGGCCCCAGGCTGCCAGGGAAATTGTGGCCTATTGCCGATCATGCGACGTGTGTCAGAAAGATCCCTCCAGAGGACGGGTACCTCCCGCTCCCTTACAAAAGGTGCCCGTTATAACCAAACCATTCTTTCGAGTGGCTATTGATTTGGTGGGACCAATTCACCCCCCTTCAAGTGGAGGACACTCCTACATAGTCACCCTAGTGGATTGTGCCACCCGGTTCCCAGATGCCGTGGCCCTACGGAAGATTGACACTATTTCCTGCGCGGAAGCATTAATTTCAATTTTTGCACGAGTAGGCCTGCCTAAAGAAATTCTATCTGATAGAGGGCGCCAATTCACCTCAGAATTGATGGAGTATTTTAACAAACTTCTGTTAGTCAAGCCAATTTTTACGAGTCCATTTCATCCATCCGCTAACGGAATCTGTGAAAAATTAAACGGGACTCTCAAAAATATATTGAAGAAGTTGTGTCAAAACAACCCTACACAGTGGCACAGATACCTGCCTGCAGCCCTTTTCGCCTGCCGAGAAATACCTCATCGGACGTTGGGATTCTCGCCCTTTGAGCTATTATACGGGAGAAATGTGCGAGGTCCTATGAGTATTCTTAAGGAATTATTTTCCAACGCGAAGCTCGAGCAAGAAATCAAATCATCTTACGCCTACGTGATGGATATGCGCGAGCGCCTAGAATACTGCTCTGGCTTAGCTCGAGAGAACGCCGAGAAAAATTTAGCCAAATATCGGGACTATTTCGATATGAAAGCAAAGGCTCGAAAATTAAAGGCAGGAGATCAAGTCTTATTATTACTCCCGACCGAAAATAACAAGTTATGGGCCCAGTGGAAGGGACCGTTTGAAGTAATCGAGGCACGGGGTCCAGTCGATTACTTGATAGATACCCCAACCGGGCGAAGAACCTATCATATAAACATGCTAAAAAAATATCACCGCCGCGCGTGCATAAAGAATATTACCCTTCTAGACGAAGAAGAACCGATGGATGCCGTTTACCCGGGTACGCCCCTGCTAGTCATACACACCGTGTGTGTGGAACAAGACGAGGAATACGAACTTCCCTCGCTCTCACCTACCCCGGAAGACCCTCGGGTGGATTTAAAGATAAATCCCCACTTAGAAATTCAACAAAAAGCGGAAATGTTGAACTTGCTCATGGAATTCCCAGAAGTCATTTCTGAAAACCCCGGATGTGCCAAGGATTTTATCCATGAAATAAAACTAAAAACTAATTCAGTGGTTCGGAGCAAACCATATCCTTTACCAATCCACCTACGAGAAGCCTTCAATAAGGAAGTCCGGAATTTACTAAAATTGGGAATTTTAGAGCCATCGGAGTCCGATTATTGCTCCCCCATAGTAATGGTTAAGAAACCTGATCAATCATTTCGGATGTGCGTGGACTTCCGAAAATTGAATTCAGTTACCGTTTTCGACGCCGAGCCCAGCCCACTAATAGATCAAAATCTCCATTTATTTGAAGACGCTAAATTCATCACCGAATTGGATTTGTGTAAAGCGTACTATTAAATACCTCTCGCTAAGGAGTCCAAAAAACTGACGGCTTTTGCGACCGAGAGAGGTCTGTTACAGTTTACCAGGCTACCCTTCGGACTACTTACAGCCGGTAGCAATTATAATAGGATGATGAGGCGAATTTTTGCTGGACTAAGCGACGTGTCGTTTTACTTCGACAACGTGTACGTAGCTACCCGTACATGGGAGTCACACTTACACGCCCTACGCTCATTGCTGGAGAAATTGAAGGAGCAAGGTCTAACCGCCGGGCCGACCAAGTGTTATTTTGCCTACGAATCCATTGACTACCTGGGATTCAAAATAGGACAAAAACACTTGACTACCCAGCAAGAAAAAGTGGACGCCATAGTCAAGATGCCCCGGCCGAAAACCAAGAAACAACTCCGATCGTTTATGGGAGCGGCCTCGTTCTATAGGAGTTTTGTACCACACTTCGCTTCCATTGCGGCCCCACTGAATGATTTGTTAAAAAAGACAGCGTCAGACCCTGTCACGTGGAACCCCCATGCAATAACTCAGTTGGAGATTCTAAAAGGAAAACTCGTAACTGCGCCCATTCTTCGCTTACCAAATCCCAACAAGATCTTCGGTCTTCGCACGGACGCTAGTCGGGACGGGCTAGGCGGAGTATTGCTTCAATACGAAGATGACGAAACAGCCTATCCCATAGCTTATGTCAGTAGGAAACTGTTGAGTAGAGAAAAAGCCTACGCTACTATCGAAATCGAAGCTTTGGCCATAATATGGTCCATAGGTAAATTCAAATATTATCTAATAGGGCGCGAGTTCAAGTTGGAATGCGACCATAAACCGTTGTCATACTTAGGTAAAAATAAGTGTAAGAATGGAAGACTCCTGAGATGGAGTTTACTCTTGATGGAGTACCAGTACTCCATTCACTACATAAAAGGGTCCAACAATTGTATGGCCGACTCGTTAAGTCGGAACCCTGTCGACGATTAAGGAGCAGCCCAACTATTGTATTATAGCAAAGTTAAGTGTAAATCAGTAGAATTGTAAGTAAGTAGGGGCGAGTAACCCCCGAGTGGTAGGTAGGAAAATCCTAAGATGGCACAGTAATATAGGAATTAATGTAAGGTCAGGTGAAATGTTATCGAGGCATTCCCGAGTGAACTAGAATATATTGTATAATATAATGTTCCGTAAGTTACCCATGTATATTATTGTAAGCGTCGGATTGGAACCCCCCCCCCTCCCGTTATTTTCTTAAGAATGGAGGTAGATGTGGAGAAATGGCTACATTAAGCCTCCTGGAGGAGTATAGATACATTCAAGCCCCCCTCCCTTCATGAGGAGAAGCGTGGGAAAGGTAGCCGGCGAAAATGCTTACCATGTGTGATCGCCTCGCCGCTGTGGGCAGTTGGAGCTAACATATGTTTGAAGGCGACCACCTAAGGTCCTTAAACGACGCTCTAACGATCGTATGACCTACGAGACCCATAAACCCGTGGTTAGAAAAAAAAAACGGTGCGAGTCAGAAGGCACGCCAAGTAGCGGTGCGGTTACGAGCCTATAATTTGCGAGCTGACTTGGGCACCCCAGTGCTACCTCAGGAATTCTCGCTCTCCCCAGATGCTAACTCACCATTCGCTCCCCCCCCCCTTTTGCATCTGTGGCCTGGTCACTTTCCGCTTTAGATGGGGCGGCAATCCGCCTATAAATAAGCCCCGCAAAGAAAGAGAAGGGGATTATCTGAAGTCGATACGCCAGAGTAGGATTAGGTCGTGAAGATCGATCCATCGGCTAGACAAGAAGATTTTTAGAAGTCGATTCGCCAGAAGAAAGATTAATTCGTAAAGATCGATCCTTCAGCCATACAAGACTATTTCCGTGAGAAACGATAGGATCAGATTGAGAAAATCGATCCCCCTCCTTTCAGGGCCGTATTAACCTAATTAGTCAAGTTTTATATCGGTGCCATACCGAAGAAGCCTTTTCCGTCTGCAAAGAAGTCCGACTAAAGAAAAGTAAAGCCGCTCACACTCGAGTGATTCTCACATCTCAAGCAACGTAAGAGTGAGAGGAGAAGAACCCTGCCCCAACGAGCTCCCGTTCTTTAATTACGTTTAAGAAGCATTTCCTCCTCGAAAATTCAAGCAGCGACGAAGCAACACTTCAAAGCGAGAGATAAGTCCTCCAGCGACATCCGGCAATCCCTAATACCTACCTGTAAGTTAACAATAACATTTATATCTCTATTGCAATAGTAGAAGTTTAGTACGTCCCACGTTTTAAAGGAGAGTAGAAACCATTATTCTTGAACCTAGGTCATATGTGTTTGTAGATGACAGTACATTAATTTAATGTTTTATGCTAAACAAATAGGTTCGTGATAAAAATACTAATTGGCAATTGGTTTGTTTATTGAAAGCCTACTTGTTTATGTTTTGTCATTTAAAATTCTTTGAGGCCAAATATAGAAATGCTTTTACTGTTGGTTTGTAATATTTAATTTAAAATACACGTTTATTTTTGGGTAGATTCTGATGTTTCCTCTTATCCTTATGTGTTTAAAAATAGCTCTTCCTTAAAGACTAAACCAATAAAATAGCACTCTTAGAACAAAGCCTACTTCATCATAGAAGTAACTCACGCCCCTTAAAGCATACCGCTACTAAAAGGGTGTCAAAGCGTAGAGTGATCAAAGCCAAGGGTCATTCTACGACAACATCATTGACGGAACGAAATGAAAAGAAGCTCAAGAAGTTGAAAGATGATGAATCGATCTGAGATTAATCTTCATCAACACGACATGTAAAAATTCTTAATAAAAATCACCCATCTATTTAAAAAAACTAAAATTTTCACTTACATAAATAGATATTTGTACATCACCTAACATGTATGAGTTTTGTAAACTCTTTAGCTATCATTAAAATGTATTTTTCCTGTTATTTATAATTGCTGGAAAGATATTGGGTTTTTTAAGTAGAGAAAAGGAAAGAAGAGTCTCATGTTTCAAACGTAAAGTCAGACTTCACAAAAACTTACTCCAATTTTTCAACTTTAGCCTTTTTAAGGATATTTATGATAATCTCAATCTATAATTTTAATTAATGTAAAATAATAGCTTTTCATAACCTTTGTAAGAAATTAATGAATAATAATTGTCAGCAACTTTAAAATAGAATAAACATGCTTGTTATGTTTCTTCCTACTTTATGAATACAATTTACCATCAAATATAATCTTAATTTGTTCCATTAATATTGCATTCAAATGCACACAGGTAATCTTAGAATTTAATAGTCTATATATAAACATTGTACGTATAGCAATTCTTCTTCAATTATTTTCAGTTTTATTATATTTATGCTCTATTTAAAGACGATTAAAGCAAGATTTATTAAACAGAGGCAAAATTAAACTTATTTCGAATCTAGATTATAATTAACGCAAAACTAAATATTTTATTATAAAAATATTTCTCAAAACCCACTCTATGCCCCATTTATACCCTCTTTAAACATTTTCAAAATACCCTTACTTTTAATTTTTATTGTTAACTCGTAACTTCATTTTGAAGCAAAGTTAAGGTGCGTGCGAATATTTTTTTTACCAAACTCTTCGCATCAAGTGTAACTTCGTTTTCCGCGTTCTAGATAAACTTTGTAGCTATGATCTAATTTTACCAATGAAAATTTAATAAATTATTGAAACTCATTTCAGGGAGTTTTTTGAGAAGGTTTGAGGGATCAGAATAACATTCTAGATAGGAAAACGCGGGAATGAAAAAGATTTAAGTAGCGGTTGCTTCTAATAGTTTTAGCGACTAAAAGCTTTTAATGCTTAAAACGGATAGATTTGAGTAGGAGGGTGATCAAATTAACGTAATACCACTCAGCTAGCAATAAATAGAAAAAAAGCGAGTTGAAGTTCCAAGAAGATTTGGGGAAAACTTATATTAAATTATTTCTGAGAATTGGTCGTAAGTAATATTATTAATTAAAGTTTGGTTTGCCGTAATAATTAATAAAGCCAGCGAAAGCGAATAATTTTCCCCCACAGATTTGGTGATGTGTGAATGAATACAGTATCCTAGGATTTCTGTTCTCTTTTTCTTTCCACGTAAAAAAACCTAAGAGCGTATTTCTATCCATCTTTTCTCGTTTAACACTTCTTAGCCACTTTTTTTCTTTCTTCTTTCCATTCTATACTTCATTACCAAAGGCCTGAGAGGTATTCTCTTGCAAATAAAACGTTCCTTACTGTGCCAAATCAATCACTCCCTTTACTTTTAATCCGCTCCTTAGAGTTACCTCGTCTACCAAGTAAATTTACTTTTCATTAAATAAAATTTGGGATCGTTTCCCTAACACTTCCAAATCACTGAACCCTCAAATCATACATTCGACTCTATATTAAGGATTTTTCGATTCCTTAGATATGAATTAAGATATATATTAAGATGAATGAACTAGTTTTTTTTTTAGTTAAACTTTATTTTTCTTTTATATCAAGACTAATGAGTTTCATCAAAGAGGAATCATGATATAAACATATATTTTTTGTCTCAAGTCCCTAAGTATGTTTCTTATAGTTTGTCTACAAACTATATTTCTCATAATGGATGAATAATCTCTTCAAGAGGAACATTTTGATTTTGAGAACTCCGAAGAGACAATTAATTATATGTCACGTTTGGGAATATGAGGCTGCATTTGTAAATATTTAAAAAGATTTCACTAAGACGCGGGACTGAAATTTCATTTGATATCCCTTTCCTTGGATATCACATTGCATATAGCAACTAAAGAATGTTGAATTCAGAAATTTTTCATTTGAATTTGGGATATTCTCAAGAATAGTGAACCCAATTTTGCCATCTCAACTATAACAATTCCAAAATTACGCATGTTATGAATAACACAACCGATGTATGTAAATAACATGAAAAGGAAAAATTGAAACAATTTATTGAAATATGGACAATACTGTTCAATTAAAAAGGAATATGAGAAGCAAGTGCACCACAGAAACTAATTAACCTGTTCATTCTATTTCTTTCCAAACACATGTATATCGGAGCATGTATTAGTAGCATGTATATCGGAGACTAAGGAAGTAAATAATATAAATTGTCTGACTTATTCATTTCACTGTTGTTGTGTTTTACATTCACATTCAAAAATGAGGAAGCAAAATTTTCAATGTCAAGAATAGCAAATTCTAAAGTTATTTGGGTCGCTATTCTACACATGATATGAAATATTTCTAAAATAGAATATGCTGAAAGAAGAAAGACTTTCCACACTTGGTCACTTACTGTAACTTTATAACTATATTTACTTAACTATTTTCTTCAAATTCTTTATGGAGATATGCTAACTAGTTTTGCCTTCACTAAATAAATTAAAGAAATATAATCTAGGAGAAGAATTCATTCATGTCCTGACATCCTGTCTAGAAAGATGGATGTTTAAGGTAGCCACCCATAAATCGTATGTCTATTAGTAGTAGAATTAAAGGTATGCTTGTGATATTTTGGATTTAAATTTCTCAAGATATTTTGTCTTCTTGTGAAAGAAGAATATGAAAAAAAGTCCCAGACTCTTTAAAGAACCTTTGCTTTTTTCTCTAATTTACGTTTATCATCTCATTTGTTATATATTTCTTTCCACCCATTGATTACATGAGCGACCCCAGTCTTTTATTTATTGCACTAAACTTCAGTTACAATATTGTATATGTATAAATTCAGATTTATATTTGATAAGATTTAATTTTCTACGTCTACTTTTAAGAAATATTTGGTTCGTTCCTCTTAAACCCGCCAATTTATATATTTAATTTTGTATTAATGATCACAGTACGTTTTTTCTCTAACTCAGATCAAAAGCCACTTCTGAAGAAATACGGATATCTTCCACCTTTTTGATATTATCTATCTTCTGCTAAATTAATAAAAAACAAAATAGTTGTCGTAGAATGCCCCCTCCTTTTTGTTCTAAGAGTGCTGATATATTGATATCTGAATATCTTAACGAATAGAGTCGTTCCGAAACACGTAAGGATATAGGGACGCACAATAATTCCCAAAATAAACTTATATTATACCTTTATCAATTGAATACACAACATTTAAACATTAACTACAGCAATACTCTGAATATTATTATAAACAAGAATTAATTCAATTAGTTTGACCGTATAAACTGGGTTAATTTCGCTACACATCTCAATAATATAAGAATTAGGCTTACGGACTGATCTGGAGTTTAAAAGGCCTCCGGAATGTTATTGTCTCACGACGCGGGCCGTCTGGCCAGATGTGGATGGACGAGATCACACGGTCGTTTTGGAGAGGGTAGCAGCTGGGGGGTCCACACGGTATTCCGCGGGGGGGGGGCTTCAAGGACGAGAAAAATTACCGTGCTTTATGTGGTACCAAGGTAGTCGTGGTCTCTCTGGCTAGAGGGAGTCGAACTTGGTTCTTAAATCAAGTTAACTTGGAGTGCGGTGTGACCGCCGAGTAACAAGCTTGAGGGGGAGCTTTTCTCCTTCGTTACTTAATTCCTCATGGACGAGGACTGAACTCGGGGAGGGTCTTCTTCAAGGGCGAAGATAACGGAGGGGGGTTTCTCTGGCGATAATAAATTGAACTTGGTTCCTCACCAAGTTAACTTATGAGTTCGGTGTTGCCAGCGAGTAATGGGCTCGAGTTGGAGCCTTTTCCTTCTTCTTTTCTTAATTCCTCAAGGACGAGGAATACATCTGGTGTTTAAGGTGCACCAGGATATGAGGAGTCTCTCTGGCGAGAGTAAGTTGAACTTAACAAAGTTAACTTAGCGTTCGGTTTGATAACTAGGGACTAGCTCGAGGATAAGCTTCTTCTTAGCCCCTTAAGGTAGGTAGCCCTGCCTCTCTTGCAGGGTACTTCTTGGTCTGGCGAGCCAAGTACACTACCAATCCAGTCTAGGTAGCTCGGTTCTAATCGAGGACTTCGTCACCTGGAGTCTGACGTATACTCCCTTAATTTTTCTCAGTGTTCCTCATTTATACCTTGTCATCCCGCTGGGGGAGTGGTAAGGGGGAAGGGGCTTGAGGACGGCCCTAGGAGAGTTGTTATGCCCAACGGTTTTTTCCACCGAGTCTTACATCGGCTCCTCGTTAGCCTTCGAGCTTGGGAGAAACACGTTTCCAATTTCTTATTTGACGTGAAATTGAATCTCACCCTCCTGTGGGAGATCTTGCATTTTGACCTTTAGGTCTTTCATGGCGCCGTGTGTGGCGATGTTGCGGTTACGCACTTGACCTGCCGATGCCTGGGCCGATGTCTTTGCGGTAACCGCCTTGTGACTCCACCAAGAGTGAACGGGGGGGGGGGGAGTGACGATTCCCCTAAACATCTCCTATCGAAAAACTTAATGGGGGGGGGGGATTCCCGGGAACTTAAAACAACTTACTCAACCTAGTCGAGATTAGCAAAGTTGTATTTCTTTGAGCCCACTCTTACATTAAGTTTCCTTACACATGAGCGCCCTCGCGCGCGTTTACACAGGCAATGTGTCGAACTAGACCTACTCGCAATACCATTTTACATGAAAATAACAAAACCTTAATTCTTAGATTACCCGCAACAAAACAAAATAAGCTACTTCCTTACATTTCTGAGCTTTTGAGAACTTAAATCCTACCGATAAATATTAACACGAACAATAAATGAAAACATATTTTCACGCTCATTAGGTACTGAAATAACCCTCAATGGTATTTCGTCTCCGCCTATAAAGCAGCTGTACTTTATCGGCTCCTTTGATGTAGCTAATACTAAAATGGTGCTCTAATATCAATACTTTACTGCGCCTGAGTCGGCCGTTCGGGTTATTGAGTCTACCCCAGTATGTTACTAAATGGTAGCGGTATTTCAACCTACTCGAATTACCCTTCTTATGGTACTTGACTACCTTTAAACTAAACATTATGGCTAAAGTGGCCTGTTGTAGCGGGACATGACTGATGGGAGCGTGGGTCCCATAGCTCTCCTTTAACCAGGTACACGGGAAGATCGTGTCTGGGTTCGATCTTTGGGGATCGAAAAAACTTTTCCCTGCGAGGTCGTTAATAGGCGTAGCGCTAACTACGACTTGGCGTATTATCGGTAACTCCGTGGACGTTCCGTTCGGGGAGGAGACTACTAGGGGTAGGAGATACTCATCAGCGTCTACCATTTGACTAGTCTTACCTGGGTGTATCGCAATAGCACCTCTTGCCTCATTCCTTGTCAACTCATTTGACTCACTTGTCTTAGTAGGTAGTTCCTCAGGTACACCTGCTCGTACCTCTACTCTACCTTCTACTTCTTCCCTGATAACCCCATTTGGCTGGGTTCTCCTCGTAGGTTTTCCTTTAGGTACTCCTCCTGGTACCTCATACCTACTTTCTACTTTTTCCATCGTTACCCCATTTGGCTGGATTTCCCTCGATGGTCCTTTCTTAGGTCCAGGCCGAGCTCCTACTTCCTCGGCCTTTATCAGATTCTCGATAAGTGCTCTTTCGAGTGCGAGCAATCTTTCCTTTTCTGTTCTCTCTTCTCTTTCAGCTTGAGCAAATTCTTTTTCCCTCTGTATTCTACTTTCATCTATTTCTTTTTTTTTAATCTTTATTCTCCTCTCTTTCAACTCTTTTTCCCTCTTCATTCTCCTTTCCTCGTCTTCTTGTCCTGCTTTCGCTATTTCGTTTTCCCGTCGAGTTCTTTTTTCTTCATCTTCCAGCTTTATCTTTAGTGTTCTTTCATCATCTTCCCTTTCTATCATTATTCTGAATTCTCGTACTTCTCTTTTCAACAGTATTATTCTTTCGTTTGTTCTACTTCCGATTGAGAATCTTTTTTCCTCTATTTCTACTTTCCGCTGTATTCGGGCTTCTTCTCTTTTTCGGTTCATCCGTATTTCCATTGAGTCACATTCTCTTTTCTCCTCTCTAAATTATATCCTCTGTTTCTCTATCCACCTTTATTAATTCTTGTTCTTTTTCTATATCCAAAACTCTGCTTTCTTCTTCGCAATCTATTTTTAGTTCTGCCATGACGTAGTCATGCATCTCTGTGCCTTCAAGTCCCAGACTTTGGGCTTGTTGGTAAAATCTTTTGACCGGATCCATTTTGTGTTGGACCGTCGAATTTTCCTTTCTGTATTCTCAAGAAATTATGCCACCACTCACCAGGTAGCGCTCAGCATAACTTACCCTTAATCCCACTACTATGTTGATTGAAGTACCACTCCGACAACAAATTTACCACTTTTCCTACCAATTACCTTTAGATTGTTACCACCCCTAACTCTACCAATTTTCCTCTCGTTAATTATTCTCTTATTCCTGATATTCCTTTACGTGTTGGCTCTTTCTTAATTAAATATTGCTGGGTTCTTTCTAAAATAAAACCCCACACCTGACACCACTTTTATAATATGTCGTAGAATGCCCCCCCTTTTTGTTCTAAGAGTGCTAAAAGTGCTATATATTGATATCTGAATATCTTAACGAATAGAGCCGTTCCAAAACACGTAAGGATATAGAGACGCACAATAATTCCTGAAAATAAACTTATATTTTACCTTTATCAATTGAATACACAACATTTAAACATTAACTACAGCAATACTCTGAATATTATTATAAACAAGAATTAATTCAATTAGTTTGACCGTATAAACTTGGTTAATTTCGCTACACACCTCAATAATATAAGAATTAGGCTTACGGACTCATCTGGAGTTTAAAAGGCCTCCGGAATGTTATTGTCTCACAACGCGGGCCGTCTGGCCAGATGTAGATGGGCGAGATCACACGGTCGTTTTGGCGAGGGTAGCAGCTGGTGGGTCCACACGGTATTCCGGGGGAGGCTTCAAGGACGAGAAAAATTACGGTGCTTTATGCAGTACCAAGGTAGTCCTGGTCTCTCTGGCGAGAGGGAGTCGAACTTGGTTCTTAAATCAAGTTAACTTGGAGTGCGGTGTGACCGCCAAGTAACGAGCTTGAGGGGGAGCTTTTCTCCTTCGTTATTTAATTCCTCATTGACGAGGACTGAACTCGGGGAAGGTCTTCTTCAAGGGCGAGGATAACGAAGGGGGGTTTCTTTGGCGAGAATAAATTGAACTTGGTTCCTCACCAAGTTAACTTATGAGTTCGGTGTGGCCACCGAGTAACGGGCTCGAGGAGGAGCCTTTTCCTTCTTCTTTTCTTAATTCCTCAAGGACGAGGAATACATCTGGTGTTTAAGGTGCACTAGGATATGAGGAGTCTCTCTGGTGAGAGTAAGTTGAACTTAACAAAGTTAACTTAGCGTTCGGTTTGATAACCAGGGACTAGCTCGAAGATGAGCTTCTTCTCAGCCCCTTAAGGTAGGTAGCCCTGCCTCTCTTGCAGGGTACTTCCTTAATCTAGCGAGCCAAGTACACTACTTATCCAGTCTAGGTAGCTCGATTTTAATCGAGGACTTCGTCACCTGGAGTCTGACGTATACTACCCTGATTTTCCTCAGTGTTCCTCATTTATACCTTGTCACCCCACTGGGGGAGTGGTAAGGGGGGAGGGGCTTGAGGACGGCCCCAGGAGAGTTCTTATGCCCAATGGTTTTTCCCACCGAGTCTTACATCGGCTCCTCGTTAGCCTTCGAGCTTGGGAGAAATACGTCTCTAATTTCTTATTTGACGTGAAATTGAATTTCACTCTCCTGGGAGAGATCTTGCATTTTGACCTTTAGGTCTTTCATGGCACCGTGTGGGGCGACGCTGCGGTTACGCACTTGACCCCCGATGCCTGGGCTGGATGTCTTTGCGGTAACCGCCTTGTGACTCCACCAAGAGTTAACGGGGGGTAGGGCAAGTGACGATTCCCCTACAATAGGAATTGTTGGCTCATGGTAAGTGATTTTAAGACTATATGATCATATATATTATGAACACTGGTATGGTTAATTTATAATCATACAAGAAAGAAAAAAAGGTATAAAAGATATACCGGGTCTCCCAGACAAAAGCTAACCGTAATTTGGATTAGTATAACTCAAACACTATTGGAGATGTTCGGATCCTGTAAAAATGTTTTATTTAACAACTATTTATCTGTAGATTCTGGAAATTTCATTAAATTCCTTTTTTCGATATTGTTACACTAATCGGTCTAGGGGAGGCTATCAAAAATATGTTTGCGCAAGGAAGTAAAATACTGAAACGAAGCCAAGGAAGGCTAGGCCACGTGCACTTTCAAGAGAAGCGTAGGGAGCCTAGGTAGCCTAGGTAGCTTTAGTCACTGTGCGATTCTTCAAGCAAAGCCTAGGCCATTTTACAATGGTTTTTCATCCACGCTGTTGTATGGTCTCGTTATTATTGCTTACTAAGCAAATCAAAGCGTTTCTGTGTAAAAGTTTACTTCCATAGAACCTTTTTAATCATGCAGTTAACAAAAGATCAACGCGTATTTGTAGTCACAAACTTTATTAAGACTGGCAGTATTAAACAAGTACAAGATTAATTTGAACAACGTTTTCCAGGTAGGCACCCACCAAGCAAGCCCACACTTTGAAAAAAGGTTCGCAAATACTAACATGAAGGAACATGCTTAAATCTAAATAAAGGTCGTTCGTGTTGTATGAGAACCATAAGAACAACAGAAAATATCGAAAATGTTCAGATAACACTTCTTCAAAATCCACATGTATCAGTCAAAAAGAATGGGTTACAATTGCCAAATTCATCATTTAACCGTATTATTAAACATGACTTAAAATGGCATCCCCATAAGATGAATGCAAAACACCAGCTTCTTGAAACTGATGTTCCTCGTCGTAGACAATTTGTCGAATGGCTTCTCCATAAACCGGCTCGTTTCTTGGGAAAAATTGTGATTGGTGACGAGGCAGCCTTTTTCATGAATGGAAAGGTAAATAGCCATAATATTCGGCAATTTGAGCCGCTAACCAGCATTCAACTTTGACACACGTATTGGTCAGCAGAAAGTATCTCTGTGGATCGGAATATGCGAGAATGGCTAACTTTTCGGCCTATTGTTTTACGAGAATAACTTGAATGGTGCTGCCTACCTGAGCATGATCAACGAAAGGATCTTTTCAGGACTCCGCCAGATTTAGCGCAGAATCAATTTAATAGACTTTGGTGGATTCAGGACGGCGCACCAGCTCATAGACAGTTTTCTGTAAGAGAAACGTTTGACAACCGCATTGTCGCGCTAAATGATGCAATTGAATGGCCCCCAAGATCCCCTGACTTAACACCGTGCGATTATTTCTTATGGGGATATCTAAATAATAAAGTGTATTATACTCCACCACAAAGCATCAACTAGTTAAGCGATATTATCACAAGTCAATAGACTTAAGGAAAATCACAAGTTAATCAAAAAAGTTGTTCAATCAATGCGATCACAGGCGCAACTGTGCTTGAAAAGAAATGGAGGACATTTGGAAAGAAATGGTGCTTAGGAAATTAAAAAAATGAATTTTATTACCCATATGAAGAGGTGTTTTTGTTAAAAATAGATGTACATATATTTTTTGATTTTAAATTTCAGTTTCATTATTTTACTTCCTTGCGCAAACATAATTTTGATAGCCTCCACTAAACCCATTAGTGTATCAATATCGTAAAAGTGAATTTAATGAATTTCCAGAATCTGCAGAGAAATAGTTGGTAAATTTGTTTTGTTTTGCAGGACTCAAAAGTCTCTAATAGATTTTGAGTTATACTAATTCAAAGTACGGTTAACTTTTTTCTGGGACACCTTGTATAAGAACTCAAACGTTGAGGTATTCAAGAACAAGCAAGTGCATATTGTCGAAACAGTAATTCTGTAAACAAATATAATAAATAATACGTATGAGCTTTCTACGGATCATTAATGGAATTTAAAAATGTGGGAGCCATGGATGTCCGGTATGTTGCTGGGAGGATACCTTCATCTTGATTAATTTTATTCACTTTCCTTAACTCGTCATTATTGTCCTTCTTCTAGTTATAAGGGGAATTGATGCATGGTAGTAGCCTTATATGGAGTGTAAGATCCACCATCTTCAACAAACATTTATATTTTTTTAATACATGGAATTACGTATTTAATTCCTTATATATATATATATATATATATATATATATATATATATATATATATATATATATATATGCAACAAAGCCCACAGGGAAAATTAATACGAGGATTCCAAGTACTTTACCTGATTTAATGATCTTATTTTGTATTTATCTTCGCTCCTCCTAAGGTTTTCATTTCATATTAATTCAGTTTTTGATTGGTTTTTGTTTTATTGTGGGCGTTCCCTCTCCCCTGTATCATCCTTATAAATATTACAATTTTCAATAGTTTGGTTATTCCTTGATAAAGAACTCGAAATAAAGTTCGGAAGTACTTGGAATCCTCGTATTTGCATTTATTGCTTACTTACGCGATATTTTGTGAGTTTTCCATATATATATATATATATATATATATATATATATATATATATATATATGATTTTTCTTGTTTTTAATGGTTGCATTGCTTATTGTTTGTTTCTTTAACTTTGATGAATATAACACAATTACTTTTAATAATTTCAGGAGACATTGAATGTATTACCCGATCACCAGCATCTAAATTAAGTCAAGCCGCTTACAATATAGCAACATCCGAGGCTTACATGGCCCGTTCAAGGATTTAGTTATTGCTTTTACACAATCTCACAATCTCTTTTGTTCTCAGACCTTAGTTTCTGACATGATGCAAATTTGAGAATTGCTTATTTTTCAATTCAAAAGCTCTATGCTTCTGAAGCATAATAATTTTCTAATGGCCTTTAGAATGACATTTTTATGTAAAAGAGGGATAATCTGCACCCCAGAATCGGTTGGTAGATTCTGCATGCCATGCAGCCTATCTTCTAAAAGGTAAATATATGATAGGCTGCAAATATTTTATTTATCCTCAATATACCTTAACATAGAACACATTGAGGGTATCTTTTAATCGGTTTATCCAGGATTTCATCTATACAGAAATATAATATAAAGATGTTATTTATATTTATTGGAGTTTTTACTGTACATCACACAGACTGACTGATCTTTGTCTCCAACCAGTTTTTATGGTGTTTCTGCTCTTAACTTTACCCCAGCAATCGGGTTGTGAGCAATCGATTACTGAATCCACAGATACACGTCTGGAAATTAATTGAACTTGCTGTTTATTAATTCCTTCAGCTTTGAGTTGGCTAACTTTGGTCATCCACTTGGGTCGTCTGATCATTAATAATTTTGTTTAGGTAAACATTGAAATAAACTTATATGTGTCTAATGTGTTCTCTGTTTGCAACTCTTAATTAGTTGAAAGCCTTTTGATATTCAATAAATAGTGATCTTTTAAATCTAAACAAGAGTTCTCTATATGAAAATAATGATGAGAATTATTGTTTGAATAATCATCTACTCAATATAAATGAGAAAAATGTGCCTACTATAATACTGGAGTTCACGATTAAACAGAAGAATGAAGCTTTAGCTCAGATATGTGTGAGGAAAAAGTGTAATAAGAGAATTATTATAATACTAACATTCTTTCCAGAGGTAGGATTTAATTCTTTGGTATATATGTCGCCTTGACCTGGATAACTATGTTGGTATGCTTCCTAATTGTTTCTTCGCCTTGTTTTTAACGAAGAATTCATATGTATTATTTGCTAAATCCTTTGTTTTATTACTTTTAATTATTCTCGAGGTTAATTAATATGACACAACTACCCTAAAACATCATAAGATCCTTCCAATTAGAATCCAATTTTGTCAAAAACAAAATTAAAAGTCTAATATTCAAACGCCTATGCTATCGATCTGCTCTCATCATCCTTTCATTTGGATTCCGCATAGGTCGTGATGCTTGTGATGCACATTTCACCATCTCTTCACACCTTCGGAAAATGTTTTATTTTGGTTATGATTTTCGCATGCTTGGTATAGATTTTAATGGAGCACTTGATAAGATAAATCATTCAGTCTTCATTACTGATTTGAATATCTTATGTATGGGGACACTTTTCCTATTATTTCCTAATAATTCTTAAGTATTTTAAATCAAAGTTGTTGGACAGTTTGGTCATATTAGAAATGTCAACTCTGTTAACTCTCAAGGTAATGTCATTGGAACAATGCTTTTTATTATAAAAAACATTTGGAATGTGAAGGGAATAAGAGGATAAGCTTGGTAGAACGTTATTTATGCTGATGATGCCACATCGTTTGCTATAGTAAACGTTCCAAAATTGAGGTTTTTGGAATCTAATCACTGAATAGAGATCTTTCTCATTAATGAGAAATATAAATTATTTAGTTTAATCCCCTCAAAACTCAAAGCATATTCATTGGTAGGTCCAAAACATCTCATCCACATCATACATATTTTCACATTGATAATACTGTGTTAGCCTCTTTTAATTCGTACAAAATTCCTCTGGTAACTTTTGGTTATAAACTTAATTTGGAAAAATATTGAGATGTCACCAAAGTACTTTCACAGAAACATTGGTATTCTGCAACTACTTTAGTGTTTGGTGATGAAACTATTATGTTAAGCTGCTGTAATTATTTTATTCTTCTTGGTTTAGCTTATTGTGCACCAATTTAAATCTTAAAGACCTTGGCAGAAACTTGTTTGCTATTAACTTTCTTATTCTAAATTTAAAAATATATTTATGCCTTATCGGCAGATTTGTTTACTATCTATGCTATATAAGGTATATCATTTTATTGATCACCCATACCATGTATCTTTTACTGAATTGTCTCATATTGTAAGTAACACCAGGCAAGTTGCTGTTTCTATTAGTGTTAGTTCTTAATGAAAAGATATAACTAATCAAGGGTTAGAATCAAGTCTCATGGGTTTAGAATACGTTTCCTAGTAATTTTGCTGTTAATAGATCCCAACTTATTGCTAACTCTCTTTTGGTATATAGATGACATCTTGTTTTTTCTCTCATCATTTTATTTACAGTAATTTATTTTTATAGGCATTCTCTGCTGGAGCCTTGTTGTTTATGTTCTTCTGACTTTCCATTTGGGTTTTATTATGTAATAATAATTATAAAGAGTATAAACATTAATGGATATTAGATTGCAGGTAATCTAATGGCTAAAATTCTCCATAGATAAATAAAACCATAAGCGGCAAAAAATCTTAGGAAATTCGCTTGCTGCCATATATTTTTAAAACATACTTCAAAGTGGTTAAGATTATTCCCTCATCAAAATGTAAGCATTTTAAATAAAAGCGTAAGTGACAATCTCGGGGGTCAGCAGCCCCTTTAAAAAAAACGCATATCTTCGTCTTTCATTCTGTTTTTGCTATCAAGAATGATATAGGCTCGGTGGGTAGAAACTCTTAAATGTGTAAAAGTGAAGGCAAAGTTTTAAGCTCTATCAAATCAAAATTATTCAAAGGTTGTCAAAGGCTAGCAAAGTTATCAGCGTTCTTCTCAGGATGGCAAAGGCTTATAACTTTATTGAAATAAATTTCTAATTCCTTTGCAAAGAAACGAAAGAAAAGATGGAAATAGTGGCCTAGAATTCTAAATAATTTAAGGAAGAACTGGCAAAATATTATAAAATATATTATTAAATGAAATTAACAGAGAATATAAGGTCCTATCTCAAGGCCATATTGATTGACACTTATTTCCCTTCTATCATAGAACAGTTTGGAAATCGTTTGTTTACCGAAGTTGAAATATTTTGTCTATTTGCCCTTATTTATTATTTGTATTTCTTTGTAGATCATCTGTATTAGGATATTATCTATTCAAATATATTAGATGAAGTTCTATTTCTATTCATCCACTCACTCATATTTTTAGGAATTCCGTTCTCACCTTTATGTACATGTTTTTTTGGCTTATAGCTGCAAAATCCTCATCCAGCTTTTTCACTTTGGATTTCAAAACAAATTCATCCCAACTCAACAAATAAAACTCAAGGTTTGGGGCTTGCTAGTAAGTTTGGTAAACTTATGTTTAGGGTCTTAACATGGCATAGGTAACTTCATAGAATATTTTTAATGAAATAAATAAAAACAATTTGAAACTTCGTTGCGAAGTTTAATATAATAGAAATTTACGAATTTAAGAGACCATGCATAATACATTTAAGTCTATGGTGATAGCAGCATTGCTCACCTTAACTTGTCTTTTATTTTTCTTCTCTTGACAAGAAATAGGAACCGATGTGACTTCGTCTGGTAAACCTGGCCAGGCGATAAGGAATTGATTCCACTGGCCGTTTTGGAGAGACACAAAGTGATTGGTAGGGTGGTCTCTGAATGAAGCTGCACATTGAATTTAGGTTTAATTTGCCCGATGAAGACCAATTTGCTATTCTCAATGGTAGGTTGTGCCCTGCATTTTTTATGTCCCTGTCCTCCTACGCAATAATTAGCGTCAATCAGCGTTTCTCATATCTCATTTTGTTTTCATCGCCGCGGAAAGTTGGTAAGCAAAACACTGCTCAGCGTAATGTTGTGTTTTGAGCAGATGAGACACTCATCTCGTTGTACCAATTCTCATGTTATTCCTTTACCGGTACCACAGAGCTTTCATCTCGAATGGGATGATGTGGGATGAATCTCCATGAAGCAAAGGGCATTTCCATTGGTATCATAGGGAGAAGCAGGGACAAACCAGACAGAAAAACAGTTCTGAGGACAGTAAAAGGAACATCAATATAGCCCTAATAATATTCCATGATACCCCTCTCAGACTACAACATGGTTGGCCACACCACGAAAGATGTGAAGTTTTGCTTTTAGAGTGGGAAAAGAAGACTTTTAAGAATATCACGCCAGAAGCTAACAACGCTTAGTTATTCTTTGAATAATAGAGCTGATTTTCTCCACGAATAACAGAAAGAAATTCAGCATGAACTCGAGGAGAAACAATCATGGTAATAAAAAAAAACAAATTGGAGAAGTTCAGAAAAACAACAATATCGTAAAAATCATTTTCTTTGATAACGAAATTGTTTGGAAAGCCAAAAACTCTGGGTATCTTGAGATTTTACATAACAAAAATCAGAATAAACCAAAGAAAAATACAAACCGACATAAAAGGATTCATACTCCCAGAATGAAGTGAAAGTAGCGAAGGTAATTAAGATTCGATCTCTCGTCCACGTTTTCCAAAAGGTTTTAGTTATAGAGAGCGGATAAGGCTAGAAAAACAAAAACAAGATAATCTGTTCCGAATGCGCACATGCAGGGCACGATAAGATACATTGCACAACTAAAAAAAAATATGCTTAATCTTGTCAGGCGGGAACTGAAACATAACCATACAATGTTCCGCAGAAAGAAGACACTTAAACAGTAAAAGAGAAATAGACTAAAGAGCTACCTATGTATCTACATATACTTCCATATCAAAATAACTACCTCAAACCTTCGAGACGATATCCCACATCCCCGAATTATTATTCAGCTAAGCGATGCGACAAAATACGAGTATGCATCCTGCACGCAAATATAGTGGACTTCGTTACCCTGGGCACATTCAACACAGAAATTAATAATATGCGAACCAAAAGCAGGCACACATGGGCCCATTTAATTCACCGCCAACACACAGTCACCATAATTCCTCTCTGCCAGCCGAGCTTATGCTATGTGAGTACCAGACAGGAAGATGGTAACAAAGGACGTCTGTGCAGGATAAGACAACTCCACTTAAAATAAACAAGAGAGAAACAATGCAAAGCAAAGATAACACAGATGAGACCCCCTAAATCATTACGACACACAAAAAAAAATACACTTCAGACTGCAAAAGAAAATAATTTAAATATTGTTCTCAATAACCTTCAACTCAAACAAGGCAAATGGCACTGGAGGAGGTAGCTACTAGAGAAAGAAGGGTAATATTCAAGTGGTTATATGACTCAACACAAAATAAAGAGGCATTCAAAACGGTTTTATTGGAGAGAAAGATCAAGTTGTATGACTGCTTAAATAGAGTCCTTCCTATCTCTAACAATCCCGGAAACCCATCAGTTAAACGAAGATATAAGAATCACCGCTAGAAAAAGCATAAAAGTATTAGCGCAACATGGGCAAAAATGAAAGAATATCAAGAATTACGAGTATAGGTGCAATATCTACAGAAAAATCGATTCATATAGCGTCTTTCTGTAAGAATCTGGCATTATTGACGTCAACCGACAGAACATATTTAGATACAAAGTTTTGCAGAAAAACGTGAAAGGATTGAGAATCGACGGGGCTTTGATAACCATCAAGAAAGACATGCAGTTCAGAGAAGTGAGGACGATGAATGATTCCTATCTATCCATCATACTAAGGAGTTCGTTGGAGCCAAGATAAGTACAGGCTACCAACTTCCCTGCCGTTAGTATGTATATATCCAAAACATGTTCTCTTGTTTGAGAAAATTAAAACCTAGTTATTCTCGCTGGGGATCTGAACGTGAAGACCAGTTAAGCTGTCCAGAGATCAAAAAAATGAATTAGGCCAAAACTCCCTACATTGCTTTACCTAGAGTCAATCAAAAAGCCTGCTATCGATCTCCCTGGGATGCAAACTTCTCTTTTCATCGCCATATAAGAACTAGGTTGCTAACACCAAGCAACAAGCAACCACCTTAAAATCCGATTTCCTACACCTCCCAGGAAGTGTTAATTGAGTGCTGACTGGGAGGCGTACAAACAAGCGTTCCCGGGAAAAACTCCCATATTGGAACAACATAACCACTAGCAACATCGACGTAGAACTGACTATCATCAATATGGCAAACGCAATGCCCACCCAACAAACTTCCCATAAGTTTACCTTCACAACAGCCCGACGCTGAATAAAGTCGTGGTATTCGAGAGATTCTCCCTGAGGTTACAACCACATTCTAAACATTGGCTACTGGAATCCCATGGACTTCCACGTTTTCAACAGCTTAAGCGATAATTCAAAGTTAGCGTGAAAACTGATAAAAAAATGTAACCGATAAATAGAAAGAATTGACATCGAATAAAAAAACAAAAATCTTTCAGGACAGCCATCGCTAGATTGTAAGGGCAAACAAGAGAGCAAAACTAAAATGCAATTGTTCATAATTGTGTGATAGCCATCCATACCTGTGAGGAAAAAACATTTCTTCCGACAAGTCTGGATGGAACTTTTCAAAATCTCCGAAGATTATGAAAAAAACTTCAACCTTGGCTTCAAGGTCCAATTTCTTGAATAAATGGAGTTGAGGTTTAACAGGATCTCATCTTAACTAACCGCAGACCTCACTTGACTCCATCATACCTTACAGGAAGGCGACCTCATCACAAGTTCAAAATTGTTGCTGGTCATTTTCTCTTTTCAACCCAACGCACCTAGTTTCAGTCAAATCGTCATCAAACACCTAAAAAGGCACCATAAAGATTTCTTCTCAGGTCTATTAACCATAATCATACGTCCCGGGCAATATGTTATTTCCCTAATGGCCAAAAGTCTTTGAAAATGATTTTCATTCTGAAGCTTAAAAAAACAGCAAATCATGTTATGGAAATAAATCTGTCTCTTTACTGGAGACGTTTGAAAGGTTTTCGAGAAAGTCCTTAAAAACAAATTAACAATTTCAGCTAAATGAGGAACAACAGGGATTTTGAAAACAAAGAAGAACCGGGTGTCGTAGAATAGGGTCAAGTTAACCCTTTCTGCGTTTACGAGTGAAAGGTAGATTTATAATATAAGCAAAGTGCAAATTACTGAATGTAGATTGGCCACAGTCGACTATCAGGAGGTTCCGGGATAACATAAAAACGGGTGCAAAAATAACTTTACTAATATGCAAATTAATATTATTTTACAAGATTAAAAGGAGTTTTAAACCGAGCTATACACACATTAGATGTATACGGATTGCAGTGGCTAAAAGAGGAGGGGGGAGGCTTGGTGAGAACAGTCACAGTACAAACAAACAAACAATATTGACTGAGGGACGCTCGAATGACTTTGAGAGTATACTAAGACGATGAGAAAGGCTTTACACTGGGGGGCAGGGGGAGGGGGAGTTAGAGAGAGCACTTGCGCAGGAGAGTTGCGCGTTGCTGTTACCTCGAAGATTTGGTCTGAGGGTGTAATCCTAGCTTTAACGCAAAGTAAAGTTCAAACAATAGTTTTTTGACAATGACTATCACGTGGTGAACTTAAATCTTGCCTTCGAGTAACACGAATCAAGAATAAGCGCGCTGCGTTCAAGGAGTGGGAGGAAGCAGGTCGTGGTAGATGAATTAACGAGAATAACGGGGGCTTGAGGCGTTCCTCGGGAATTGTGCAGAGTCCGACGGGACGCAAATAGTGGGTACGAACGGACGTGCAGACGGCAGATACGGACGGGGCAGGGCGGGCGTCGGATACTGACTTACAACTTTGGCGCCGGGAGATTTATAGTGGTAGAAGGGCTTTTTTCCTCTCCCTCCGAAAGGGAGGATTCTAGTGTCAAACGCATCGGTAGACGAGAATAAGAATAATAATAATAATAATAGGCAAAGCGAACTTTGTCCAACTTCAGATGGGACCTTCTGTGGTCTCAATCTTGTCGCAGCTTCCTGTGATGGCGGCATTTCAGCTCATCGCGGAGTCTCATAATTTGGCATCTCCATTAGCGCAAAGAAGAATGGTTGCCCAGGAGTCTGTTCTTCCTCTCTCTCTCTATCTCTCCATTGAAGGGCAAGGCGAAGTGTATCTATCTTCCTGTCTTTCTCTCACATCTCTGACACAGAGTCAGCTACAATCCTAATGAACCTAAATACACACGGCATAAAGGTTCGTCATGAGGCGCATAGTCGATATCGTTAGCTGACATATAATGAAAGTTTCTGCAAAGTTTAGATTGATGGCCTAAAATATAAACTGTCAAACAAAGACTTGCGTCCGATTACAAAAAAATCAGCTGTATCTGTATAACTAAAAGGTCAGCTGTCAATGCCTTTCATAAGCATACAGGTGACGCCTTCCAAATTCTCTCTGTAGTCCCGCGGGTTAGATGTTGAATCCACTTTACCTTCGCCATCTCTACAAGGGACTTACTAAAACGGCTAAATTCCTAAAGTCTAAATATCACGTCGCCCGGAAAGTTTCTAGGGGATTAAAATAAAAGAAATGTATTCTTATTACAGTAAATTTGAATTCTGCAAAGTGCACTGCACTTTTGATAGTGGCAGGTGATTTTACACATCTAAATCAATAAACGATTTTCCAATCAAGAAATTTGGCAGAAAACTAAGTAAATAAAAGTCCGATCGGGAGAGCACTGTAGATGCGATAAGAGATCCCAACATAAATCATGTAATTTTGTGCATGAAGACAAAAACACATGAGGCCTGGCATTTTCATTTTGGAAAAGAACCTTTTCCTGTTGGCTAATCTTGACCTCATTTGATGAATTAATTTATTCAATTGCTCCATCTAGCGTCAGTACACATCAGAATTTATAGTATAACTTTATGTGAGTAACTCATCAAATACCACTAGACAGAAAGAATAACTTTTATGCATGATAGTCCGCTTTAGTAGTTGTTTTAGTGAATTTTCATGCAAGTTCCAGGATCTTTTCCCATTATATTAATGTAGACAATCTAGTTTTCATCTCAAGTTACTAATCACTTCAAAAGGCGTTTCTTGCGTTTTAAGAGCAAGTTGCAGATGAAAAAATATCGGTCCGTGTAGTTTTTCTTTAAAAAGGTGTGAGGGACTCAGACAGCATAAAAGGAAATGTTCCCAAGTTTCATTTAGTGTTAATGAGTATCTTTGAAATTTAAACATCTCTGCAAGCCCTCAAGTTGTGATTTGGGGGTTAGCTTGAATATTTGCCTTCAACAGATCAAAATTAGAATAAAATAAAGAAATTTAGTCACCCATTTGTTTGTTATTGTTGCTTTTGTAAGATATCGTCCAATTTGGGAAATGATTTCTTTTAGTCACTCAGATTCTCTGCATGATCGTGGTCATTTAGTTTCGAAATATATTCTCCAAGGTTACCGCTTGAGCGCTGTCTGAATTTTCTCTCACATGAATCTAATGGTTAAATTTGTTAAAATGACATAATAACCTTTACAAAAGAGTAACCTTTTGGACATCTGCTCTCAGTTCGCACCAAAGTTAGGAGCTTTATTGGTCTTCCTTATTTTAAGTAGTTCTTGGATCTATCGCAGAAAGCGCACTGTGCTTCATGTGCTATTAATTTAAATGCTGCCTTTTCTCTGCTCTCTAACTTTACCGTTGACGTGAGAATTTTTTCTGCTCTTTGGCCTAGAGTTGCTCAAAATCCCTTTTCATAGTAAAAGTGCTCTTTCATCTTTGATAGTAACTTAATGGGGCTTTACACCATCTGGTAAGTCTTTGGATATGTCAAATATTCAGCGCATAATACCTGATTTCTGAGACACTCAGCAAGGTATTTCTGGATATAAATGATTTTGCGAGACAAGTGAGCGTTGTAGTTTTGATATAAGTACGTGATCAGGCAGTAAAAACGTCCTTATCTGGGTTCATCCCCAGCCATGTTAATAATCAGTGCATCTAGAATTCGCAAATTTGAAATTGAAGAAAATTCGATCAGTCATTTAAAAAGGGAACAGCACCATTACACTCTAAACTTAACAAGATTACATAAAACTTTACAAAATAAAACGAAACCGAGTCAGCATTCTGCGACTTCCGACGTTAAGTGGAACTTGCGGAACCCGCACTGGGCAGAAAACAGGTGTCATCTACCCTCCAGTAAAAATGCTAATCTAAAAATTATCATTTTCTCCATCCACTTTCACGTGGTAGTGGGTTTGAAAACCATTGATACAACAGGAGGATGTCACGTGTCTATCATGAAATCCTGGAATAAAATAGCTAAAGGAAAGCGGGAGAAGACGAGGGCCAGCAGTTCCTCCCAGTCACTCCAGACTGCACGGTAAATTCATTGAATGAATATGCCCTCCATGCCGAGCTTAGTTAAGATGTGTAGAATCTCTTCGAAGAAAAATCCGTCAACGGAATAACCGTACGCTCAAGGAGAAAAGATTCCATGATAATGAACGCGGCATCATCGAAGTCAACGTTCATGAGCGTGAAGGCACGAAGCTGGCCCTCATGGTCGATCATACACGAGCAAAATTCCTTCCCGTTAACAAAGCAGGCATCATGTCAAGGATGGCATGAATATGATACCTTAAAATGACAGTGGCCTGCCATAACTCGTCCTAAGGAGATCTGATTCATCCATATAAAAGATCTTCAACGGAATAACGAGTGATCAAGGCTTAGCCTCCACACCCAGCTAACTTCGCAGATAAACAAATTTTGGGAGCCAGTTCATAAAACCGAATATCGGAAAACGTCCGAAAAGGAATTGCATTGTAAAACGTCCCCATTAAAGGTGCGGGAACAAATAATAAAATATTTAACATTCAATCTCCTCGCCTTTTCTCTCCGCAGAGAAAATAGATTGTTGAGTATTTGCTTAAAATTGCATTGGCTATCTTAGGAATCTGAAGGGGTGCTCTCAGCCATATACATATTTTAAATAATACGCGGATTGGCAGAATTTCCCTTTTATAACTCCCTATCACTCCCTTTGCCTTCTCCTAAATCATTGAAATAGGCCTCTTCATCTGGGTAGAGAAGCTCCTGATCTTCCTCTTTAAGTAGATCGAAATTCCTCTTTCCCATCTTAGAAGAGCACCATGAATCCCTGATATACTGAATCAGGGCGTTCAGTTGAAGAAGCGCTATCATGCTCTTGGGCCTGTAGGGGTCCCCGTCTTCTTTTACTGATCGGTAAATCCCAATAAGGGGGTGTAAGGTGCGGCAGGAGTAATACCCCTACTGGAACTAAAACCTGCTGCAGAGGTACGCCATCCCGCCCCAAACGCTTAGAGAGAAACTGGGGCTCTTTATCAGGACGACCTTTGCACTTGTTTTGAATCTTCCTAAGTCTTCTCCTAGTAACGTAAGAGGATATATAGTGCAGCGGGGGTAATACACACAATTGAATTCATGGCGGAACAGCGCGCACTTAGGACTCCAGTGCCCGTAGTTGCGCACCTACACAGCCACAAGGCTTGTAGGAGGAGCTATAACTATAGATCTTCTATTATTTTCACTGCGACATCCTTCACCAAATACTTTTTTTACAGATCTCGGATCATTTCAAGATAGGGCACCTCAATTCATTTAATTCAAAAATAGGTCTCTAATCTGGAATCAATTCAAGATAAGCACCTAAAGTCATTCAATTCAGAAATATGGACCTTGTGCATATAAAAGGAGGCTATCACATATATACCACTCACAAGATAACGGAAAACAAAGAGCACCTTGTAAGGATAAAGCATCCCAATGTTTTGTTCCACCCTAATATAACCGAAACTTACTAAACCTACCTTTACCTAAGCCAACCTAACCTAGATTAGGCTAGGTTAGTTTAGTTTAGGTTAGGTTATATTAGGGTCGAAAAAACATCATTACAAGACTCAAGAAAAATATACAATTCATGGAATCAAATTAAAAAAATAACAAATAAAAAATATGTACCCTTTATAGATGCCTAAAGAAATGCAAAGATTTGAATAACATTCAAATGTCATATTGTTCAGATGTATTTACATAAACTCTGAAATGGATTGGACGAAAACCCATCCTGCAAAATAAATTGGAACAAATATGTATGTGGAAAATGCCTTTTAAATCTTCTCGTCGATTTTTTTGTTCCACTAAGATTTTCTGATTTGTATTTCCATCAACAAAATTCAATGAATGATTTACTGTCTCGTGTTTGATTTAAAGGAAGGCTTTGAATTTGCAAAAAAAGAACTAGTTCTAATTCATTTCCTAGCTTGATATCTTAAACAATTTTCATTTTCACACTAATATAAATCCATAAAGATTTTGGGAATGCACTGTCCATTTCCAAACTATATCACAGGCACTGCATTTCACTTCATTCTTAATCAATTTTAAGCCTTTTGACCAGTTTATGATCTCAAAAGGACCACTATTAAGCAATGGTAAAATCGTTATTTTTGCCATTATGGTAGCTAATGCGAACTAAGTTTAATTAAGCTATAATAAAACCTATAAAACCTAATTAGTAAATGATGTATTGTCAATTCAAAAAATAAACACCTCATTTATACTAAATTTAAGAATAAGCACATCGACTAGGAAACCTAAATTCATTCAATTCAAGAATCGGCACCTGGCACAACCACAATTTAAGAATAAGCACGTTATTTATAGACAATTCAGAATGTGGAACCTCTTGTGTCTTATCTTGAATTTATCACAGATATTCCTTTGCTAACTAACTGCGTTGGCTTTGAAGTTTTAATTTCGAGAATAAAGGGGATTATCATGGAGCTGGACGGGGTACCAGTGGGAGATCCAAGCATGGATACCAAGGACCTATAGAAATAATTTTTCAGGACAAAATCCAAACTAGATTGCTGGTTGAAGAACTATAAACCTTTTATACTTCGATACAGACGAATTCTATACGTTGTTGGGCACCTCCAGGTTGGAAGTTTGTAAAAAAATGGTTACATTAGAATCTCCACGGGACCCTGTAATACAAAATGGCAGCTGCCTTGATGACAGACATTTAAAAAAAAATATGAATCCAGAATAACCAAAATAAAAAAGGTTTTGTGCTCATAAAATAACCATAAAGACAGAAGTCTATCAATGCACTCTATTGCACATAATATTAAGAGACAACCCAGACCCTGAGGAACTATCTATGCACTATCGTCTTTAAACTATCCCCAAGACTATAAAAGAAAGTAAATTAACCAAGACATGAGAACGTCCCAAAAATATTTTATTCAACTTCTATCAATAAAATTGCTACATATGCTAAATAAAAAGATTTCAGAATATTACCTGTTTCTCAAGGTAAAGAGGTAAAGTTTAGGAGCAAATAAATACTGATAACCTTAAAGCGGTTGCTACCAAGCGCTCCTCTAAGCTTGGATAAAATTACCAAGTGAACATATGCTTTAGCAAACTAAGCTAATTTTAATCTAATAAATATAACTAATTTATAATACTAATACACATAAACCTGAGAGAGGTCGCTTGTACTTCACAGGTAAAAGTTCAGTCACTGACCAGTAGTATTGTAAGATGGAGTCCGAGTGTACACACACAAACTCATGAGCACACATTCAAACACGTACACGCGCATACTCATAAGCACACACATGACCTTACACCCCGAGTCTACCCCACCCACTTTATTTGTTTGTCGCCGAAATGTCCCCATGATTTTTTGATGGAATCAGAGTCTGCCCCCCATCGCACACCAAGCATAGTGACTTTTCAGGTATATATCACACTTCCATGTAACATTCAAAGTTCTCGCTCGATTTCTTCAACCTTCACCCGTCGATTTTCGAGGATCATCCTCTCCACACGGGCCACAATGTCCTCGTTGCTCACGTCTGACAGGCGTCCTGGACGGGGATCATCTTAAAGGTACTCACGACCATCGTGGAACTCCCTATTCCAGCGAGCAATGGTTGCATAGGAAAGGGCGGTGTTGGTGTACACTGCAACCATGCGTTCATGGATCTCTTTTGCATTCTTGCCTTCTCTGGTCAAAAATTTGATCAGTGCCCGGGCTCAACGTTCTGCATTGTTGAAAAATTTGTGACTGACGATCTGCGATCAGCTACTGCTTCTTAAATAGACGAGGCAGGAGCATGCGTCTGCAGGTCCTGACTTGTCATAACTTGTCCTATCACCCCCACAAACAGCCATCCCCCTTCCTCTGATTTGCCCTACCGATTCGCAAAACTTATTGACCGCCCCTCGTACTTGAGCGCATTCAAATTGTTCAATAAAAGCTCGATATGATTTACCGATTGTTATCTGCTGAATCAGATAGACACAAAAGAACCCACAAGAGTATGAAAAGTAACTCTGAATTGATTGACGATTATAAATTTATTCATTTTTAATAAGTTCTTACGAATATAAATATCGTTCTGGAAGCCTAGACATAGGCTATCAAAATAATACACAAAATAGTTTTTATAAGGAAAGCTACCCAATGCGATCCAGGTCAATGTCTACTGTCCAAACTAATGGTATAAGCTGCTGGTTTTATTATAGGTACACATAGCTGAAGGTCCCTCGCAAAACAGCCATGAAAAAACAGTTTTGTAGTTCTATTTCGATACAATCGTTATTCTATTCCTATTGCATTTATTTTATTAAAAATAAACTAACAGGTTTTAAGAATTATCTATCTTAATAACAAGGCTGAAACTCTGCATATATAACAAGGGATACCGTGTGTATTAGTAGGGATCTAAACTGTAACTGTATTGATAATATGCTCTGTTGCATAGGATTGGAGCATTTTCCAAAACAAGTAGTAATCTTGTCCTTTTTATGTTAATACAATATATATTTTTACTCATTAGAAATTTTTCATACATAAGTCCAATACTCTGCCCACCTTTAATACACTATAATCCGATATATAACGAGTAAAAAACCTTTGAAGCAACTAGATCTGCATAATCCGAATAATCTAATTCAAATACTCTTTAAGACTTATTTTCCGTTTATATAGATAGTGATGCGATTCACATTATAATGTTTAAATTTAAAATGTGATGCATCATAGCTACTAGAAAATGCAGAATGGTCGACCATACCAATTACCATCCTTGTAGGTATTTTCCCCATGATAAAATTATCCACACTCTTCATTGATATTCCACTTATAATTGTAAAATTTCGCATACGAACTGGTGTGATCGGGTACTTAGCGTTTGAAGTAAGCAATGTCTTTTCCATCTCCAAATAAGTTGATGCTAAAAGGCAGACTTTTATCAGGTAAAGGAAACTCTGTAATAATTCTATTTTAGCTTCCTAACCGGTCTGGCTTCTACACAGTGTAAATGAATGTGGTGCTCTGGATAGGTATATATTTAGTGAGATCCCATTCATCAATAGCTTATGTTACGAGAAGAAATCAGCGTGTTTTTTTCCATATATATTAATTTGTTTTTTCTTCGATTATTCTATATTTCTTTTCTATAGGCTCCTTACTAAAACAATACCCTGGAGTTGAAAGAAAGGTAGATTTTTCTTCTTCAGTATAGTTCAATAAGGTCTCTAAATATGCATGATAGGGGTAATTATTTCCAATGGAATATATAGATGTTTCATTTAGATCAATATCAACATTGCCGAACAAAGTGTGAAAAGGATGTGAACGCGGCTACCGTTAAAATTAATGAGAATAACACGGATCAAATAAACGGTTTCGTAATCTAATAAAAGTTAATGGGCCGATGACGTTATCAGAGAAATAAAAGATATCACGATTCAAACGGTTGATACGTATGTTAGCTCGTAAGCCCACTCATATATGTCTAAAGAAAATAACTAATAAAGCAGCACTTGAACTTCATTCATCTTCTGAGAATGGCTCCATATTCTTATGTTTACTTAAAACCTTTAAGTTCAATCAAATGAAAAAAGAGGAATAAATGTCTTCTTCCCAACAATGCACTGCATTATATTGATAAATGAGGAAGGTTTTGAATTGGTTTTTATATCTTTATAGATGTGTGCTTAGGAGGATGGGGGGGTATTTGTTGACAAAAAGATAAGAGGGGGAAGTATTAGAAACAGATAAGGGATGAGACTTTTGGGTGACAAGTAAAAAGCCATCTATGTATCTTTGCCTTATTAAATCCCTTGAAATAATTTTTCAACTATTTTTACTCGAAACAACAACAAAAACTGTAGATGCCAGATATGTTAAATATGGTCTAAACTTTATAATCAGTTTGAGTAACCTTCCGATATCTACTGATGTCAAAGATATCGCAGACGGTAGTAACCATCGGTCGAAAAAAATGGCACTCAAATGTTTAAACAAAGATACCATTTTTTCTCGAGTATTTAATAATGTGGAATGAAGCCATACCGTTTTGCTAAAAAAAGTTAATGATCTATGGGCAAGGTCGTGTGTGTGTGTATATATATATATATATATACGTGTTTCAGTGTGCTCAAGTATTTATTCTATATGAAATGAAACGAGTAAATACCTGAAAAGGTCACTATCCTGATGATGGAGGGGGGGAGTGCAGACTCTGATTCCTTCGACGATAGACATTTCAAAATTCAAGTCAATAATAATTGTTCTAAGCCTAGACCACGCAAACAGTGGGTCCCTCAAGTGTCAGTGTCAGGTCCCATTCTTGTCCTTATCTATATTTAAAACTTAACAAAATTAATTCAAGAACATTTAGTTGAACTTCATAAATGCGCCAATGACAGCCAAGGCCTGAAATCCATAGATGTTATTATGACAAATTTAAGTGATGTCACCAAACTTATTATGAAAATTAAATACTGATTGAGAAAAAATTTCGCAAAACTCAATAAGAATATGACTAAATTTATGATATGTGCTCTTTGAAAGTAGTTGCGAGGAATAAGGCAAGATCACAACTTGGAAACTAATAGAATAAATAATTTTTATATAGAAATTAAACATCTTGTCGGAGACCTTGGAGTCACCATCGATAAAATTCTCACAATGCAAAAACAAATAAATAGTCTTTTTCCTAGGGTGACCGTGAAGAGGGCACTCAGAGAAACGGGATACATACAGTTTTGATCATAAATATAGGACCAGTTGAAAAACTGTAAAAATAGACATTTCGCACCTTCCGATACTTATAAGGTTCTAATTGAAGCTTCGATATACTAAACGCTAATTTGTAGCTGAGAAAAACAAAGGTAGTGTGAATAAATTAAAGAGAAAAGACAGTTTCCCCAAATGCGCTGCTTAACAGCTGATCAAAAGTTTAAGACCACAGCGCATAATAGTCTATATTTGCGCAAATTCTCGGATTCTTTGTCATTTATCGTTTGGAGCTCACGATGTTAAGATTTCATAATGCCTATAGCGACTGAAGTTTCATTATTTGAACGTGCTCGGATCGTTGAACTGCATAAGCAAGGCCTGTCGCAGCGTGCCATCGCTGCCGAGATTGGATGCAGTAAAACAGGGATTTGCAACTTTCTGAACGATCCCGAGGGCTATGTAACAGCGAAGTCAAGTGGTAAACCGAAAAAAATTACACAAGCACTAGGTAGGAGGATCAACAGGGTTGTCCGTCAAGACACGGCACGGTCCTCAAGTCAAATTAAGGCACTTAACGATGCTCATTGCAGTCCAATAAGCATTAGATGTCATCTCAGAGGGAAAGGCATAAAAGATAAAAACGGTTTCAATCGCCTCATCTGCTTTAACTTCACAAAACCGTCCGATTAGAGTTCGCGAGGGAGCACCAGACATGGGAAATCACAAAGTGGAGGAACTTTTATTCTCTGATGAGAAAAAATTTAACCTTGACGGTCTTGACGGTTTCCAACGTTACTGGCATGAGAAGCAGATCCCACTTAAGACGTTTTCCACACGACACAGTAGTGGAGGCTCTATCATAGTGTGGGGGGCTTTTTGCTTCAATGGAAAAATGGGGCTTCAGGTTGTGCATGGGCGTCAAACGGTGGCTGGCTATGTAGAGATGCTGCAGAGAGCATTCCTCACGACGGAGGGCCCTCATCTGTGTAGTGATGACTGGGTCTTTCAATAAAACAATGCGGCAATTCACAATGCACGCCTGACACAGATCTTCCGCCAGGAGAATGACATTCATCTTTTACACCACCCTGCGTGTTCAACGGATCTAAACCCAATTGAAAACATTTGGGGATGGATGGCAAAGAAAGTCCACAAAAATGGACACCAGTTCATGACAGTGGATGCCCTTCGTGAGACCATCTTCACCACCTGGAGTAATGTTCCCCCGTCTCTCTTAGAAGCTCTCGTATCAGGAATAACACGTCGATTTTTTTAAGTTATCAACAAGAATGGCAGAGCCACTCACTACTTAGTCCTTATTCTAAAGGTTTAATTCTGTTTAGAGGGTTTTTACATGTTTTGGGAGTATTGGTCTTAAACTTTTGATCAGCTGATCAGTAGCTCATTTGAATAAACTGTCTTTCCTCTTTAATTTGTTTAAACTACCTTTGTTTGACTCAGCTACAATTTAGTTTTTAGTATATCGAAGATTCACTTAGAACCTTGTATAAATCTGAAGGTGCGAAATGTCCAATTTTACAGTTTTTAAACTGATCCTATACTTACGATCAGGACTGTATCCCAGTGCAAAGGTTAAATAAATAAATTCGAGTTCCGTTTGCCTAAATAGTACATTTTTAGAGGTCCTGGAATTAGAGAAACTAATGGTAGAAAATATATAACTTTACTATATACAAAGAAAATATTAATAGGACAAGAAAATTAATGACAATAAAAAAAATGAGACTCAGGGTACCAAACGGGGGTGGAGATATAAATGACTCAACGGGTATGAGAGTCCGAAAGAAGATGTACGGTGATTGCTTCAAGAGAAAATGGGAGTGGGCAATAATCGGCGAGACTCACATAACGCCTAATTGACTGGAGGCTTTAATACGGCGAGTAAACGGGGCGCTGAAAAGTTGAACTTGCAAGATTGATTCTTCTTTAACTTCGATGAGAAATGAGAGAGTAAGTACTCCACTCATTGAACGAAGTCGATAACCGAGTGATAGACACCTATCCATGTCTATGGTCTTTCGGCGGGAACTCTGGCCTTAGATACAAGCAAGGCCAGGTAGAGATGACGAGTCACGTTCGGAGCTGGAAGTCGTTGGTTGGCGAAGCAGAGTGTACGAAACTGTACGTAACTGCTAACCAAGACGGGGCTGTATTGCACTGGTTTCTCAAAGTATTTAGACTGCCTCGGCGGAAGCGGGTCGCCAGGAGGCCCCCCAAAAATGGACGGAGATCTCATTAGATTTCGTACGCCAGAGGGAAGGGGAAGGTTAGTCTTAGCGGCCTCACAGCTTTGCGCAAAGGTCCTTGGCGACGTGTGTTTGGCGCGTGTGTCAGACGATGGGACGGGAAGATAAAGAGAACCCAATCCGGGTCAGCCAACCGCGCGAAGTCTCGATGCTCGCTTAGGGCTGTCTGGCCGTGCAGGTGCATCTTTCTCAGGCGCTACGGGTAGACGCTGGGTCTAGGGGGGAGGGGGTAAATCTTCCTTCTCTGACAGCCTCATTTAAAGTTGTAACCACCAGCTCAGGAACATATTCTTCTTAAGCAATTAATTAAAAATTAATGTCTGAAAATGATTATTGCAAATCAGATTATTAGCAGAATTGACTATTGTAATTCAATATACCATAACATACCTAAATTCTTAGTACCAAAACTGCGACTTATTCCGAACAGATCGGCAAGATTAATTCATCGTTCCAACTATGAAGAAAGGGCGACACCTTTGTTAATTAGTCTACATTGGCTCCCGATCAAAGCTAGGATCAAATACAAAAATTGCTCCTTAAATCATACAGCCTTGCAATTGGGAAAGCCTACTTACCTGAATTCCACAATAATACTGAATTATTATGTTGATGACAACAGAAACACAAGATCGAAATATTTTATTACCTGATCTAATACTAACTATGGAAAGAGAACTTTTGCGTATTGTGCACCTAAACTTTATAATAATCTCCCATCATACTTGAGAGAGGAGGAGAACATTGATAAACTTAAAAATAAATTGAAAACGCATTTTTTTACTAAAGTCTATGATATTGAAACTAATATGATTAGACCAAGTTATACGACTTAAAATATATAAGAAGAATATTGAAACTATGACATAAATTTTTATTTAGGAAATACTTCATATTAAAGAAGTCCCGCTTGATAACCTTTCATTCCGGGGATTGACCAGAGGGCCAGGAAGATAAAGCACCACCGTAAGAACCGTAAGTAAGAATTGAAAGTAATTAATTAAATAAAATTACATTTGATTGAAGTCAAAGAGTTTATTCAGGAAAAAAATTCTTATTACGAAGAAAGAAATATTAAATACAAACATTAATTCTTAAATAAAGCATGGGGAAAGAACTTCTTAAAATTGTTGAGCATAAAAAAAGTAAATTGCTTGGAACTTTTGGATGATGAAAAGATTAATTAATCACTTGTTTATTCCTCGAGGCGATGCACACGATTATCCAAAAAGATAAAATCGCCTTTATATATAATATATCTTTAATAACATTTGCCAGAGAAAATCTAAGGTTTCCAAAAATGTCCAATAAACTACAGGTTTAAGGGTATGTATGGGTAAAGTTTATGCAAATTTGGCCTAGTGAAATGAAAGTTATCAGTAGATAAGCGATATATTTGAACAATTGGTGCCCAAAATGATCCAAGCAATTAAGTTTCATAGAGAGAGAAACGGCATTTTTTGCATAACAAATGAGGTCAGTTCAATCTCGTGAATATTAGGTCATTCTTTTACCAGCTGTCATCTAGTTAACATGCCTGAGATATCTATCACGCCTGTCTCTCTCTCTTTCTCTCTCCGCAAACTGTTTCGATTAGATTAAGTTAAGAGACTGATAAGCACTCCAAAAATGTAGCCCATAAAATTCTATCAACCGGTATATCAACCGGTGGACCAAAATAAAACTCAACTAGTTAAAATTAAGTCATTACCCAAATTTTGAATAACAACCGTTTCAATACGGTTATAGTAGTTTTTTAAAAAGATTAGTGCGAATTTGGCCATCAATGTCTTTATGCAGGCTGTCATTAATCAGTTTGAAGAACAATAAGGCTGGTCTTGCATTTAACACTGACTACGTTACATGAAATGATGATACAGGAATCCAAGTCTATGTGAGTAACGAATCCAAGTTTACTTTGTTCGGATTCGATGACAAGAGGTTCTTTTGTCACAGTGGAGGTGAAAGATTGTCTGATTATTGCAGCAAAGCATTGTGGCATATGGCAGCAAAGTGTCATAATCTGGGAAATAATTTCAGCAGAAGGCACTTATGCACAAACGGAGCAGAGTGACTGGGAAAATGTTCAAGGAAGTGCTGAAACAACATGCTTTGAGAATCTTCGAAGCTCCGAATCTCAAGGTGCATTTTTTATGCAGAATAAAGCCACCTGTCACATCGCTAAGTCAATGAGGACAATGCTGTACGACGAACACCTCAATGTTATGCACTGGTCAACATGAAGTCTAGACATTATTTCCATTTACAAATGTTTGTACTCCACAGGCACCGCTCCCAGGATATACAGCATGTACACCGGATAGAGCAAGTAACAATAGTGTGTGTAGTGATAGTGTAACTAACTTAGTGTCAAGGTTTAGTAATTTAAATTTACAATGTGATTCGGTGTAAAATCCCCAAATTACTATTCGTGGCTTACCCTCGCTTTCAGCACCGAGACCACCATCCTATCAATTATCCAAAATAATTCATATTAACATCCTGGACTTCTGATTCCTGAAGGTTAACAGAGACTCTCCTATCCGGGCAGAACCAGTATTACGTGAATACTTTTAAAACATGACAAGAGAACTGAGGGTACTCTACATTTAAACTCATAGACCCAAGAGCACTTCGCTTCTATTACAGTCCAACCACTTCTTGGCCTGGCAGTTCCCACCTTCATTGACCTGCCGGCACCCGAGCCACAGGACACCTCAGAAGCAGCTTCGGAAAACTCAATATATCCTAGGGACTTTGCTGCCAGTGATATACGTGAACCACAACAGAACAACCAGGAAGATAACCAGAACAATGGTGATGACCAGGATCAAGACGACGCACGGAATAAGAAAACTGGAAACAAGGACACGGATGACCACGTCTCACCAGTAATAAACCCACTTCAACCAAAGATAACAAAATTCTTTGGGAAACTAAAACAAAATACACCCGGAAAGCTTACGCAAGTGCCTGCTGCCAAAAATGTAATCGAAGCAACACAAACTGGAGGTATAAGAATCTTTCTTTCAAAACGTTATCACCACTACCAGTCTAGCGAAGAAAAATAAAAGAGGCAATAATAATATTGGAAGAGGCCGGAATCGTGGAAAAAACAAATAACATCACCAGAGCGTACAAAGTTTTTGGAGTCCCCAAACCAGACGGGACGATGCGGCTAATTTACGATATGTTGGCCCTAACACCAGAATATCAATTTCCAACATTCAGACTTCCTAACATTTAAAATGTACTACGCAATACCAGAGCAGGAGAGGTCGCTAGTAAACTCGACCTACGCAGTAGATTTTATCACATCCCCTACCCCACAAGACTCGACCTTTAATAAATGAGGTCTTTCTCCCTTAAAATTAGGTCATTCCCTAATTTTATAGGGTAAAAACCTCATTTATTAGACGTTTATAAAGTTATAAGAAATTTATGATTGAACCAAAAAAATTAGGAATTATATAAACAAATATATTTTCAAGGTTCCGTGTGGAAGATAAATAGTCTCAAGTTTTATAAATTATTGACTTCATATTCGTTTTCCAATGTGTTAATATATACAAAAATTACATTTTGAATGTCATATATCAATGCAGAGAAAAAAATAACCGCAAGAAGAAATCCTTACCTGTTTAGACAAAGCTTTGCTCTAAAAGGCTTTCCAGGATTCTTTTCGATGTTGTCTATTTATATGTTTATCCTGTCAGCCTGATTCACCATCTTCACATATTCCATTTTCTCCTTCTCTCCATCCACTCCTCGTGTGAATCCAGAAGCTTCTTTTTTTTCTTTTAGAAATGTTTTTATATACTCTGCGAACAACCCATTCCTCTTTTCCAACAACCCAAAACTCGTAAATTTTCTTGATCTTATATATCTTTCCACGGGCACGTTTAATCTTCGGCCTTGTGTACACTGTAAAAATAATACATTGCTTTTCAAAGTGATCGCACTCCCGTCACTTTTGATGAGCGCACGTGGTGCAAAGTGTGAGAGTAAGTTTACTACCTATGGATTGAGGGAGAACTGGAATATACAGATCCTAAGGAGGGAGAATATCAACTTTCACGATAGCGAAATATGTCTCATTTACACCCTCGCTGAATTGCTGAATAGACGGAATTTCTCGTACAGATATACAACGTCAAGGTGATCCTACGGTGTATGGGATGTTTTTTATGCAGTACGGATATAAGGAGCAAAAATCCACGTAATTTATTTTAACACCTCTGGTTGGTGGGTAGTTAAATATAAATTGGTTACATCTGCCGCTAAAAAGTGTACTGCCCACATTCAATATACTATTCACTACATCGGCGGAGATGCTATTAACTCTCTTACGTAGTCCTGGAATAGTTTGCATCATGGTTTCAGTTTCACACTCCCAGAGAATGATAACCTTATATTTGCTACTGAGAACTCGATCATTCTCTATTGTGTGGTAGTAGCAGTCCAACGACCAACGTCCAACAATGCAACGTCTTTTTTTCAGATTACAGTCCTATTTCTGACACCCATGCCAATAGCATCCGTGAAAAAGAAACACGGTTCCTCCTCCTGATGGTGAAAACCAGTCAGAGAAAAAGAACTATTCCACCAACAGAAAAAGCATTTTTTTACTAAAGTCTAGGATATTGAACCTAATATGATTAGACCAAGTTATACGACCTTAAATATATAAGAAGGGTATTGAAACTATGACATAAATGTTTATTTAGGAAATACTTCATATTAAAGAAGGCCCGCTTGATAACCTTTCATTCCGGGGATTGACCAGAGGGCCAGGAAGATAAAGCACCACCGTAAGAACCGTAAGTAAGAATTGAAAGTAATTAATTAAATAAAATTACATTTGATTGAAGTCAAAGAGTTTATTCAGGAAAAAAATTCTTATTACGAAGAAAGAAATATTAAATACAAACATTAATTCTTAAATAAAGCATGGGGAAAGAACTTCTTAAAATTATTGATCATAAAAAAAGTAAATTGCTTGGAACTTTTGGATGATGAAAAGATTAATTAATCACTTGTTTATTCCTCGAGGCGATGCACACGATTATCCAAAAAGATAAAATTGCCTTTATATATAATATATCTTCAATAACATTTGCCAGAGAAAATCTAAGGTTTCCAAAAATGTCCAATAAACTACAGGTTTAAGGGTATGTATGGGTAAAGTTTATGCAAATTTGGCCTAGTGAAATGAAAGTTATCAGTAGATAAGCGATATATTTGAACAATTGGTGCCCAAAATGATCCAAACAATTAAGTTTCATATAGAGAGAAACGGCATTTTTTGCATAACAAATGAGTTCAGTTCAATCTCGTGAATATTAGGTCATTCTTTTACCAGCTGTCATCTAGTTAACATGCCTGAGATATCTATCACGCCTGTCTCTCTCTCTTTCTCTCTCCGCAAACTGTTTCGATTAGATTAAGTTAAGAGACTGATAAGCACTCTAAAAATGTAGCCCATAAAATTCTATCAACCGGTATATCAACCGGTGGACCAAAATAAAACTCAACTAGTTAAGATTAAGTCATTACCCAAATTTTGAATAACAACCGTTTCAATACGGTTATAGTAGTTTTTTAAAAAGATTTGAGTGAATTTGGCCATCAATGTCTTTATGCAGGCTGTCATTAATCAGTTTGAAGAACAATAAGGCTGGTCTTGCATTCAACACTGACTACGTTACATGGAATGATGATACAGGAATCCAAGTCTATGTGAGTAACGAATCCAAGTTTACTTTGTTCGGATTCGATGACAAGTGGTTCTTTTGTCACAGTGGAGGTGAAAGATTGTCTGATTATTGCAGCAAAGCATTGTGGCATATGGCAGCAAAGTGTCATAATCTGGGCAATAATTTCAGCAGAAGGCACTTATGCACAAACAGAGCACAGTGACTGGAAAAATGTTCAAGGAAGTGCTGAAACAACATGCTTTGAGAACCTTCGAAGCTCCGAATCTCAAGGTGCATTTTTTATGCAGAATAAAGCCACCTGTCACATCGCTAAGTCAATGAGGACAATGCTGTACGACGAACACCTCAATGTTATGCACTGGTCAACATGAAGTCTAGACATTATTTCCATTTACAAATGTTTGTACTCCACAGGCACCGCTCCCAGGATATACAGCATGTACACCGGATAGAGCAAGTAACAATAGTGTGTGTAGTGATAGTGTAACTAACTTAGTGTCAAGGTTTAGTAATTTAAATTTACAATGTGATTCGGTTTCAAATCCCCAAATTACTATTCGTGGCTTACCCTCGCTTTCAGCACCGAGACCACCATCCTATCAATTATCCAAAATAATTCATATTAACATCCTGGACTTCTGATTCCTGAAGGTTAACAGAGACTCTCCTATCCGGGCAGAACCAGTATTACGTGAATACTTTTAAAACATGACAAGAGAACTGAGGGTACTCTACATTTAAACTCATAGACCCAAGAGCACTTCGCTTCTATTACAGTCCAACCACTTCTTGGCCTGGCAGTTCCCACCTTCATTGACCTGCCGGCACCCGAGCCACAGGACACCTCAGAAGCAGCTTCGGAAAACTCAATATATCCTAGGGACTTTGCTGCCAGTGATATACGTGAACCACAACAGAACAACCAGGAAGATAACCAGAACAATGGTGATGACCAGGATCAAGACGACGCACGGAATAAGAAAACTGGAAACAAGGACACGGATGACCACGTCTCACCAGTAATAAACCCACTTCAACCAAAGATAACAAAATTCTTTGGGAAACTAAAACAAAATACACCCGGAAAGCTTACGCAAGTGCCTGCTGCCAAAAATGTAATCGAAGCAACACAAACTGGAGGTATAAGAATCTTTCTTTCAAAACGTTATCACCACTACCAGTCTAGCGAAGAAAAATAAAAGAGGCAATAATAATATTGGAAGAGGCCGGAATCGTGGAAAAAACAAATAACATCACCAGAGCGTACAAAGTTTTTGGAGTCCCCAAACCAGACGGGACGATGCGGCTTATTTACGATATGTTGGCCCTAACACCAGAATATCAATTTCCAACATTCAGACTTCCTAACATTTAAAATGTACTACGCAATACCAGAGCAGGAGAGGTCGCTAGTAAACTCGACCTACGCAGTAGATTTTATCACATCCCCTACCCCACAAGACTCGACCTTTAATAAATGAGGTCTTTCTCCCTTAAAATTAGGTCATTCCCTAATTTTATAGGGTAAAAACCTCATTTATTAGACGTTTATAAAGTTATAAGAAATTTATGATTGAACCAAAAAAATTAGGAATTATATAAACAAATATATTTTCAAGGTTCCGTGTGGAAGATAAATAGTCTCAAGTTTTATAAATTATTGACTTCATATTCGTTTTCCAATGTGTTAATATATACAAAAATTACATTTTGAATGTCATATATCAATGCAGAGAAAAAAATAACCGCAAGAAGAAATCCTTACCTGTTTAGACAAAGCTTTGCTCTAAAAGGCTTTCCAGGATTCTTTTCGATGTTGTCTATTTATATGTTTATCCTGTCAGCCTGATTCACCATCTTCACATATTCCATTTTCTCCTTCTCTCCATCCACTCCTCGTGTGAATCCAGAAGCTTCTTTTTTTTCTTTTAGAAATGTTTTTATATACTCTGCGAACAACCCATTCCTCTTTTCCAACAACCCAAAACTCGTAAATTTTCTTGATCTTATATATCTTTCCACGGGCACGTTTAATCTTCGGCCTTGTGTACACTGTAAAAATAATACGTTGCTTTTCAAAGTGATCGCACTCCCGTCACTTTTGATGAGCGCACGTGGTGCAAAGTGTGAGAGTAAGTTTACTACCTATGGATTGAGGGAGAACTGGAATATACAGATCTTAAGGAGGGAGAACATCAACTTTCACGATAGCGAAATATGTCTCATTTACACCCTCGCTGAATTGTTGAATAGACGGAATTTCTCGTACAGATATACAACGTCAAGGTGATCCTACGGTGTATGGGATGTTTTTTATGCAGTACGGATATAAGGAGCAAAAATCCACGTAATTTATTTTAACACCTCTGGTTGGTGGGTAGTTAAATATAAATTGGTTACATCTGCCGCTAAAAAGTGTACTGCCCACATTCAATATACTATTCACTACATCGGCGGAGATGCTATTAACTCTCTTACGTAGTCCTGGAATAGTTTGCATCATGGTTTCAGTTTCACACTCCCAGAGAATGATAACCTTATATTTGCTACTGAGAACTCGATCATTCTCTATTGTGTGGTAGTAGCAGTCCAACGACCAACGTCCAACAATGCAACGTCTTTTTTTCAGATTACAGTCCTATTTCTGACACCCATGCCAATAGCATCCGTGAAAGAGAAACACGGTTCCTCCTCCTGATGGTGAAAACCAGTCAGAGAAAAAGAACTCTTTCACCAACAGAAAGGCTTCGCTCACCACCGTTTTTTGCATGGAAAATCGGAATTCCTTTAACATGTTCTTCAAACATAAGCCAACGTATAACCTTATAAGAAAAAGCTTTTGATTTCTTCCTGTCGATAGTTGCAATCAAATTTTCTGGGAAGAAGTCATCTTTAACACCTTGTAACACAATGAAGTTATTGTGATGCAACACTGCATAGGATCAATGTTAAATCTTCTAATGAATGAATACCTAAGCTTCTCAAAACACAGGCGAAGGATAGAAATGTTTTGAATGCAATACTTAATGCTCTCTCTACGAATATTGCCTTCATCTTCCTGGAGATTTGAGGAAAAATTACTGTCAAAGTATATTTTTTCCTCATTGTTTATTTTCTCATACAGGAACAAGACCAATATAGTTCAAGGTTTTCTCTGAATGTAAGTCGTAAGGAAATTAACTTGTTTTCATTTCGGAGATTTCCAATTTTCTTAAGCAGTATTTTCAGCGATGATTGTATAAATAGGAGTGTATCTTTAAATATTATGTCCTGAACGAGTCTATCTTAAATATATTTCGTCTCCGCTTTATTGGATTCAAAGTAAAGAGATTATGATTTAAATATTGAAGCAGCTCGTCATAGATGAATTGGCCATCGAATTTGGCAATATTATGTGCCATCACATATGTTTTCACATTTTCCCTCGATCCACTTATTCGTATTAACTTTTCTATAAATGGTTTACAATGGGAGTTTTCACCACGTATTTCAAAAATTCTTGTTCGTGGAGAACAGAATTCACAGATTATCTGCATAACCAATATATAAGAAAAAAGAATGAATGATCTCACTTTTTTTATAGGTTTCAATGTCATAATACACAGCATTCCATTTCTTGACCATCGATTTCTTCTACCTCTTCATCCAACACGTATGGTCTGTTCCATCCGCTTTATATAACAGAACAACTTCACACACTCGTTTCGTCTGATCCAGTTTGCGCTTGGCATGATTATACGATTAAATCTACGACAAATACAAATATGCACAAAGTATGAAGCTTCTTGTGCGTGTTAAAACACGATTTGTTGTAGAATAATCGATTGCACTCATTAAATAAAATCCCTCAATTTCATTCTCCATCACAATGCCCAAGACACTGACTACAACCCCTTCACAATCTATTAGATGGGCCGTCACGTTTTCATGGAAGAAAAAATTATACTGTGATTAAATGGAAGTATTTTGTTTTTAATATATGTATCACTAATGTTTCGGATTGGATAGTAGGTTTCACTTTCAAAACCAATGAATAGGAAGGAGTAAGGCTGATTTTTAAGGATATGTTGGTGTGTAGAGTTATCCCCTTAGAATAATATTATTTCGCCACCTCCTAAGATATTACTAGGGAGAGAAAGCGAGCCGTTACCCCCCCCCCCCCCACATCATTCTGACCTCACCCTTTTTGGACTCGCCGCCAGTCCGCAAAATTCACACCGAGGCATGCCGCTGAAATCGGGGCTACCTCCCGGCCGTCTCAATCTCCCCTCCACCCCCTTCGGGTTACGAGATTACTTTGTAGGTTCGCCGTCTGGACCACTGATCCCTGCCTTTGACACTTCACCGCAAGGAGAAGCTCGAGTTGTCACGGGCGATAACGAGAGTTAGAGAAGGACTCTCTTTCTCTCTGTTTTGGAGAACTCCAGGTATATATGAACCCTCTCCAGGATTACAGACAGATTTGGTTAGACGAGACTCCCCCGAAAGGAGTGCAATGCAACGAAGCTCTCTCCCGAGAAGTGTGAGTGACGGTCGCAAGCGACCGAAGAGCTGGACATCACACCCGTATCTTCGGGTCAGGGAGAAGAGTCTCGTGAGGCAATGTCAGCCTTTTACAACGGCCTTCTGATCAAGGATTGGAGAAGCCGTTCTCCGAAAGTTATTCTGGTGACCTCTTGATGACGAAAAGCCCGTTAGCTCGTTCAAGCCGAGTGTGGGAAAGTCATCTCCCTCCCCCCCTTGAAGTTCGTTCGGTGACCTCTTGAGGACAAGAGGCCTGTATCTCTCAATCAGTTTCACAATGGAAGTCTAGAGGATGGACTTTCAAGACTCAAGACTTTCAAGAAGAAAGTTTAAGTTCACCCCAGATGGAAATAAATTTTTATTAGAGTACGATGCCTTAACAAATACGTTTATTCAAATTCTAGATCATATTAAAATCTTATTATATTAGTTTCCAAAAATATAAAGTTGAATTAAAATTACACATTCATCATTTTTATCCGTTGAATATCGAGACCGTTTTCCTGACCGTATAAACCCAGCTCTTATGAAACAGAGAATAAATTAATGTGTATTAAGTAATAAGGTTGCGGACACCCATGAAATTTTAATTAAAATTATTTATTTTAACCTTTATGTAAAATAAAATTGGATTTTAGATAATGTCTTTTATTCAATAGTTATATAGGAGTGTAAAACGAATCAAATATTCGTTTGTTACGCCTATGGATAGACATCCCAATTCTGCCAACATCTCTGGGTGGGGTAAATCAGCTATTCTAATCTGTAAAAGCTTTCTCTCAGATTCGGATAGCTATACATTACAGAAGCCCGTGCGAAAAAGATACAAGAAAAAACACGTACAGACACAAGGTTCAAACGAGATTTAGCAGCTAGATCTAATTGTGATGTGCGAATTTGAAAGTTTTAATTATGGCGTATGCTACATACTCATTGTAATTGATGTATATTCTAGATATCTCTGGCTAATTCCTTTCAAGGAGAAGACGTATCAAGTAGTGTTGAATGCTATACGAAATCTAATAGAAGAAACCGGATGGATTCTAGGTTATATATGTTCAGATGATGGAGGAGAGTTAAAAAGGAAAGAAAATTAAATACTTATTGAGCGAATATAATATGAGTGTATATCATATTCACTCAGTAAACAAAGCTAATCTTGTAGAGCGTGTACAAAGAAAAATAAAGGAAAGACTTTCCAGACATTTTAGCTTTAATAAGGAATGGGAATACATCAACGTGTTAGATGATTTAGCAAGGGCTTATAATAAGTCTAAAGATAGAATGATTGGGAACCTACTGTTCAAAGTTGTACATCATGTTGCTATACCGAATCAGAGAGTTGAAGGTAATTAAGTTCAAATCTTACGCGTTTCCAGTAATTTTAAGAAAGGGTACGAGGAAAGGGGAAGTTAGGAAATCTACAAGATATAAAAAATTTAAAATGGGAAACCCCTGAATAATATTGAAGATTTAAATGGATAATATATTGAAGGTGGGGTGTATCAAGAATAACTACAGAAAGTAAAGTTTGACTCCCCTAAGTAATAAGTAGTGGATAAAATAGTTCGGGCATCTTGGCCACATGCATTTCTGAAATTATATAAAGGTAGGAGATGAGTTCTTTAATCAGTTGTGAAGATGGAATCAGAGAGTTTTTGTCACCCTTCCTTCCTCCTAAGCTTTGTATATTTACTCTCAAAATACGAAGTCTGACTATAGAATTGAATTGCACAAGTCCATTATAACAGACCACAGTCAGTATGAAGTAGGGCTTTGTGAGTTTCAATTTGCAGGGAATATCTATAATATTACTAAGCCTACACATACATTCACAGTCTATTGAAAAATGACGGAAGTAAATAATTATGAAACAAAAATAAAAGGAATTGATTATGCTTATGATGAGATATGGATAGATGCCGGATATTAAAAAAATGAAAAAGCACTCATAGAGAAAATGACTCTGAAAATGAGACATAATTTTTATCCCAAGATTTCCCTTTCAATCTGAATAAAAGCAACCAAAAAATGTCCACTGTTCATTGTTCAATGTGAAAAGGAAAGAAAATCTATTATTTCATCTGTCAAAAGAATTTTCCAGTATAATAAAAAGATATATCAGAGATAAGATCGCCAAATTAAATCATTATTTTGCGTTTAATATATTTTCCTGCTTCTATATTTTATCCGAGATCATGTTACATTTACTCTCACCTTGCAGACTATCAGTTAGTAGGGTTTACACAATCGAGGCTAAAGAGAATTATTCACCATCCTTGAAAGTTTTAAACGATGGTTCATTTTGTATAATCTTTGATAATGCACAATATCTGAATCTAAGCTCTGGGGACTTGAGATCAATTTATTTCTATATTAGAACGGTTGAAGGCGAAAAATTTCCATTCTTTTTTGGTCATTTGATGATAAAATTACACATTAGGAGAAGACATTAAAAAAATAATTAAAAATGTTGAATGGCCCACGCGTGTTTAAAGGGTTAAGAGCTCAGAGAGGACATTGTCTGGATCCCTATTCCGAAATGCGGCGCCCTATCTAAAGAGTGGTGCTCACTATCTAGGAGAGAAGGCCATTTCCACCAATTTCGATACCATTCAGGATATAAGGCATGAAAAAAACGCAAAGCAAGCTTAGAAAGATCAGCTGAGAAGGGAGAAAATAATATCACTGTAGATACTAGACGATATATTAGAAGAAAGTTAAAATCTGAGAGTGATAATGCGAGTAAATTCGAAAAAATGTGTGTAATAAATAAGCGAAAATGGATGAATAAGAAATTGAAGAATTGAAAAAATTGAAAATAGAGCACACATTTCATAGATGCCATCATAAAGTTAACATCGGCTGTAAATCATACACGTGGAAAAATTAATGCTTTTCATCAAGAAGATACTCGTATATCTGTTCGAAGACAGAACTCTTTATATTAAAGCAAGAATTATGAAGGCCTATGGATCCGGACTTAAAGATGGGGAGAATATTTTGCCGGAAAATAATATTATTCATACTTTGTTCAACAATGTTTATATTTATTTAAATGTAACATTTGCAAACTCCAATGGAAATAATTACACCTATCCTCCATATTTCAGAAACTCTGGTGAACTATAATGAAGAAGAAAAATCTACATTTCTTTCCACTCTAGGATATTACTTTAGTAATGTAAGTATAGAAAAGAAATAGGAGAGATCGAATAAAAAAACTAATTGATGTAAATGGAAAACTACCCGCCAATTTCTTCTCTTAACATAAGCTTTTGATGAATGGAGTCTCATTAAAGATAAAATAAGCCGTCTGGATATTAATACCACATATTAGTACCACATTTATTACACTACTTAGAAACCAGCCCGGTTTTAAAGCTAAAATAGAATTATTAGATTCAATGTCATTCGGCATCAACTCATCTGGAGATGGAAAATACGTTGCTTACATCAAACGGTAAGTACCCTATAACATAAGATGGAAGCGAATTTACAATTGTGAGTCGAATATCAATGAAGAGTGTGGATAATATTTTGCGGGGAGAATACTTACGCGGATGGTGATTGGTATGGTTGACCATTCGGCATTTTGTGGTGGCCCTGATGCATCATCTTTGGAATTTTAACCTTATAATGTGAATCGTGTCACTATTTATATAAACGGGAATGAAGGTGAAAGACTATTTGAATCAGACTATACGCCGATGCAGATCCGTTTGTTTCAAGGGCTTTTTACTCGTTATATAATGGAATAGGGTATATTGGAGGTGAACAGAGTATTGGACCTACGTTTAAACAGTTTTGAAAAAGTAAAAATATTAATTGTATTAACCTAAATCAAGGTAAGAGTACCACTTGTTTTGGAGAAGACTCCAATCCCATACAACAGGGCACATTATCAATACGGTTACAGTTAAGATCTCCATTAAAAGACCCGGTCTCCCTTGTTATATATACTTTATTTCCGTCTCTAATTGAGATCGATTTGTTTAGAAACGTGCTAGTTTATTTTTAATAAAATAATTGCCATAGGAATAGAGCAACTATTGTATCGAAATAAAACTATAAAACTAGGTTTTCATGGCTGTTTTGCAAGAGAAGCTCAGATATTTCTCCCTTTAATACTGCAGCCGCTTATATCATTAATCTGTACAGCAGCCCTCGATCTGGATCGCTTTTGATCGCTTTGTTTATTGCTAAAAATTTTGTTTATTATTTTTATAGCCTATGTCTAGGGTTCCAGAGCGATGTGTATATTCGTAAAAACTTAGTAAAAATGAATAAAATTATTATCCTCAATCCATTCAGAGTTCATAGTTACTTTTCAGACTCATGCGGCTTGTTTTGTGTCTAATTCATTCAGCAGCTGACAATCAGTAAATCATACCAAGCTTTTATCGAACAATTTGATTTTTATAATGATCAAAGAAACGAAGAAATCGTTGTAAAGAATACTTGTAGTAGAATGTAAAGAAAAATTGATATTGTACACTCAATAGATATTAGTTAATAGTTATAAAATATGTAATTGTGTAGTTATCTACTAAATTGTATATATTATATGCTATTATATAATCGGTACAAAATGTATGCTTATTTGAATTTAAATATAAAATATATCATTATAACAATCTCGAACTTTTTTAAAAAAACAAGTTACAAAAAAGAAAATGATTTATTCCGTAAACGTAGCTGTGAATAACGAAACAGTGAAATGTTCGAGAAAATCACTGACCTCGCCACATAAACACCATTCATCTTCTGTTAATGGCTCCATATTCTTATATTTACTTAAAACTTTAAGTTCGATTATTTATAATGATAAATGAGGAAGGTTTCGAATCGAAGAGAGCGAATCAGGCCGAGGGGATAAACATTAGAGAGAATGAAGATAGTAATATCTCTGTACCATTTAATGGTTTCAGAGCCGAGAAACACGGTGAAGTGAAAGAGGTAAGAGGGAAAAAGGTTGTGAGAAAGACATTTCGTAAACGTGTTAAACTACCAGGGAGTTTCAAAGGGATCTTATATGACATTTAAAAAGTTGCTATACATTGAATCTCTGTCAGCTATTATCAGCTCTTTATCTATATAATTTCTGTAATCATTGGAGGGAGGCATTCTTGGGAAAATTTTTGGCAACCAACCAATAAGGGGGCGGGAGGGTTGGCAACTCCTCTGATATGGTAATACGCGAAAATACATGAAAATTAAAAACGCGTCAAAGAAACTAACCGATTGGCTCCCAAAATGGTTTGTTACGTAGTGGGGGGGGGGAAACTCGAGGGGCAAGATCGTGCGTGTGTTTAAGTATGGTCGTGTGTGTACGTGTTTGAATATGCTCATGAGTGTGTACGTACGTGTAGACTCGATTACCACCCATATTTATTGTGATAGAATTTCCTAAGGCGGCCGCGCCTCGCTTCTATCACATATTGAAACTCATGCTTTCCACGTGCATCCTGCTAAAGAGAGAAGAATGGCCTTCTTATCGCCCACCATTCGCGAGTATTATCTTCCCCCGCTTCAAGTTTAATCAATTAGGTTCAATCCCCCGTTTGCCTCTAGGCCTCAATCTGGCCAAATTGAATTAGCCTTAAGGGAAGATAAATTTTTCCACCGCTACCGGGACATTCCATGGAAGTCCCCCATTGTCCCCTACCCCGAGGGGCTGGCTCCGGCTATTTATGTGATAGAATTTCGCGTTTGAATCAGATCCCGATCATCTACGCGAGGCATCACGCCGATCCGGTCTCCCTTGTGCACCTAGGAACTCTACCCCGAGAACCCCCTTATTGTCTAGAAGAGGACAATATCCTTGAGTGCCAAATTTCGTGCCCCTCGAAACGCCAAGTCAACAATGTCCCCCAGTTGTTCAGAAAGAGAACAACTTTAGAACAGTCATTGTTCTTCAAGCCCGTTCGACAAGAAACGGTTTTCGCTCCCCTAGTATCACGTCATTGGTAATATAATTCCCCCCTTTTAACGTTCTTAAAGAGAACGCTTGGTTACACCAATAACCTCAATTGTTCATCAAGAACATCTCCGGTATCCTGTTTCAAGGATCGCTCGTACTTCCGAGCTCCACTTCGCTCCCACTCCTCGAAGTCAGTCCTTCCCCCCTGGTTAAGGACAACCTCCCTAAAAACTCCTCTTCCTGGGAAAGAAATCACCAGTCGGACCGAAGCCATTTCTTCAAATCGCCTTCCTCTGCACGACGACTTTATAAATACGTAAGCTACGAATTACATTTAACTATTTAACTCTGTGCCAACGTAACTCCATGCTTTAACATGGATTTAGCCGCACCTTTGCCTTTTTGTTTGTTTTGTCATTTTAAATCCTTCAAATCTTAATCCTCTGCTTAGGCAAATTTATCCCATGACATTTTTAATTTCATGTGTATCTCCCATTTTAATCCCCGGTCATGTAAATATTTACCATGTGTTTTTTGATTAGATTAATTAATAAAATTTTATTTTATTAATGCTTTCAATATTATTTATCCTTGGGTTCCGTTCCACTTCTTAAGTATATTCAAGATAAATAAGCCCTCTCCATGACTAATTAACGTAGAGTCATTCTCGTCCATCTGATTAAACACTGAACTCGAATATAGAATAATCCCACAAAGAATAGATATATAGTATATCGTCGGGAGTCATTTTTACGACATTTATAATTTGCTAAATACTCATTGTGTCACAGACTAGGATTCCCTAGTCGTTCTAAAGAAATCTTATCGACGAGTGAGAGAACTTTTAAGAAACTAAAATCAATTAACGTGAATTTCCTGGATTCAAGACTACGGTATTTACTCTGACCAATCGGATCTCGAACCGATTTTCTAATTAGTACTCTCATGGCGCAAAAAGTTTGAGACTACCATTTTCTTTTTAAAATAAGAAAATTACTAGAACTAATCAAACATTTAATTATTTTAGTATGTTTTTCTCATAATTTGTAATTTAAGTATACAATAATTTAGAGAACAAACCAATTATATTAATAAATTCAGTAAATTGATGTGGGCAGGCAATAAATATTACAATGATATCCCTTTTCCTTCAGGAGTGCTTCACATTGTTTCAGCCTCTGCTGGATACCAAATTTGGGATAATTTATTGACTGATATTGCTCTATTTTTGGTCAGGAAGCAGCCACGACTGCTCATAATTGGATAGCTTATGTTATTACCCGCTAGTTTGAATATCGCCAACATATTCTCAATTTGGTTCAAATCCTGCGAATTCCCGGGCTAAGGTCCCAAATGTTCGATGATATTTCCAGTCAAGAACTCTATTATTGCTTTTGCTCTATGACACGGTGTGTCATAATGCTGAAAAGTACATTTATCATCCAGGAAATGCTCCTGAACTTATGAAAAAGGAGATGATGAAGCAAGTTTTGGTACCATTTTGAGTTTATGTCAGTGCTCTTAGGCAAAATTGAGCTTCTAAGAGTTCATGTCAGTGCTCTTAGGCAAAATTGACAATCCCAACCCCAGTTATTAAAAGGGTCCGAATGCTTGAACTTTGGCAGGATACGGTACTCGTGAAAGCGCTCCCAATTCCTCCTTCTAACGATGATCATTCAGAAGCTCCAAACGAGCGAAAGAGAGCTTCATCAGAGAATATAACTTGGCTTCAGCCTTCAACTGTTAATTTTTATATTTCCTACAAAGGTTGAGCCAATATTTAATTTTCTTCTTGGTAAGATGAGACTTTTTGGCAGTCCTCCTCGAATTGAGCTCTTTGTCGAAACGTCTTCGCCTCATTGAGAGCGCTGAAACTTTTACACTTGCTTCCTTCAAATCGTGAGCAAGCTTACTAGGAGGCTTTATTGGCTTTCATTTGAAGCACTTGAGCTTCCAAGCTTTCTTCACAGGGCTGTAACTATTCGTTTTAAAGGCATCAATGATCCTAAAGATGGAGATCCTTGATGCAATCTCCCTAGCAACTATCTCCTTTCAGACTAGGCTGGTGCAGAGCAACAATGGCTGCACGCTTTTCGTTGGAAAGAACCATTTCTGCAATTTAAAAAGATTGAAACATTAATTTTTACCAAAGGTATTACGAAATAGTGTATAATTATCATTTATTCATGTAACTCATATTTGTCATCATTTTACCCTTTTGGCTGAATAGCAAAGCTCCATGGCCTCAAATCCACCTTCTACAGGAACATGACCAGAGAGAGATTTTGGATTCAGAAATGCATTGTTTTTCTTATTAATTTTGAAATGCTGACATTTTTATAAGCTTGCAATAATTATAATAATAGCATTATTCTTCCTATCACATAAACTATAAAACTACTGAAAAAATAGAATTATATACTAGTCTCAAAACTCTTGGCCATGAATCGACATACTCTTACAACTCTTTGTGGCTTTCTTATCACCTTTAAAAGGATTAATTGATTCACCATCGAATATCAACGTTATGGCAGAGATATAAGAGTTTAGTATATATATATATATATATATATATATATATATATATATATATATATATATATATATAGGTATCGAGACCAAGGAAATAATAACAAAAGACATCTGGGTTTAGCTTTGCCCCTGCGATGGTCTCCGGTAACATAGGAGAACGGGCAAAATGGTAAATTTTAGGAGACAGATTCCTGACCTCAGCTAAAAAGGCAGGCCCATCGAGGGTGTACTTATAAAAATTAATTTAAAAGTGCAAACCTCCGATCTCGTATTACCCTCTCTCAGAGCTACAAGACGCCAAACCCGGGAGACCAACCTGAGGTCTCACCTTAGGAGTCCCCCTTCACCTCTCCATTACCCTGCGGGAGTAATTTGGGTATATAACAGCTTTTTGTTTGTTCTAACAAAAGAGACAAGAAAGTCATCGGTTGAGAGAAGATTTTTCGAGTTCGAGAAGAAAACAGAAAAATCCCTGGTAGAAAGTTTTCTGCAGTTAAGGAGAACTTGCAATGCTTGGACAATACCAGATTGTTCCAAGGAAGTTCGGCGCAGTTCGAGCCCGAAGATTATTGATTATCAATCTGCTCAATTTGAGGACTCTAAATCTTACTCTATCTGAGTTCAACAAACCCCAACTAGATAGAAAAAAAGAAGAAAATGATTTCATCTCGTCCGGAAGGAAACGAGGTCAAGGTCGCCCCAACCGCCAAAAAATACAAGGACTTTTCGCTTGAAGTCGCCTCCACCCCACCCAGATTCCTCGTGACGTCACTCATCAAATCGACAGGCAGGTCGACGAACGCCATCTATTTCAGACTACTCAAGATACGCCTCTCTGGAACAAAATCTCCGAAGATAGTCTAACTGGTCTCGGGTATTTAATCTCCATTACCTTATGTAAGTAAAGAATAATTCTGTTGTTTATGTCTGCGTGCATAATAATTAGTTTATTGGATGTCTGGCTAAGGACAAAGATATTAACTTAAAATTGTTCCTCCCGTAAAATTCTATCTCGAATCGAGCCTCGAGAGCTCCCCCAGTAATCCCATTTTCTTTTTTTTTAAGTGTATTAGATCTGTAATTTTTTATGTTATTTAGTGAGAGGGTTTATGTTCATTAAGGTCTTTTAGGTAGAAGCACTGCTTTAATTATCCTCGAACGAGTTAAAGTGGCAATAATTAATAAAGTCAAGAAAGAAATCCCTTTTATTCATTCCCTAGAATCAAAATAGAGTTTAGCACTCTTAGAGGACGATACTCAATCGATCACCAAGGCACGAAAAAACGCCTCAAATCAAAGTTTATTTGGTTTATTAAAAAAAATAATAAAACAAATAAATATATATATATATATATATATATATATATATATATATATATATATATATATATATATATATATATATATATAATCTCGGTAAATGGTAATAGGATTTTATCTCTGTTATACAAACTTTACGGTATTATTATCTATGGCGAGAATGTATTTCGTGTAAGGGTAATTTTCATTTTTTGAGGCGCATTTATTTTTGTACCCAATAAATATTGTTTAAACATTGAGATAGATCATGGCGATATTTTTCATGTAAGTAGAAAAGTTCCCTTTATACGACATGGCCCCATGTTACTTCCACATGCATTGAGATCAGAGGAATCTATTTAAATAGTTGTTTCTTGTTAAATTGGATTACATTGTCATCGATGAGCTCAAATTTATGTTCGCCGATAAAGATACATTTAACAAAATTTTCTTAATTTGCTATCATTCGCGTCAAAACATATAAATATATATATAATTAAGAGTCTTTACTCGGGGCTTAAGCAAATTAATGGAAACCCTCTTGTTGTGGTAAAACCACACTATACCATACACTACTCCTATATTATGTGGGAGGAGCGACTGAATTACTTACTGCAACGCGAACCGTTGAAGCACTGTTCACAGGGATTAACAACCGAATAGGAGGTCACACTTGAGCTGTTGGGTTTAAAATCCTTAATAATGAAACAGAGTGCATAAATAGTTGGCGAGATTTACTTGAATAGGCCGAGAGTATCGTTCAAGGTTAGTTAAAGATGAAACAACAAAAATATAATTTTTATTTAAAAAGATTAAAATATGAATAATAATAATAAACAAAAGGGAATTATTTAAATTGAAATAGTTTTTTTGATAATTATTATGAGGATGAATTTTCAAATGGAATTAATTGATTAATGAAATTGGCTCAGATCAAAAGGGAGAACTTGACAATACTAATAATGGTGGCGGTTTCAGTCTTACAGGTCAATGACTTCGAGGAAGGTTCTTCTTGCGATGAAGTGAGTGAGGAACGCTCCGATGAGGCAAGTGGGGCACGCTCCGATGAGGCAAGTGGGGCACGATCCTAATGAGGCAGGTAGTGCATTATCCGAACCAACCTTTCGATGAAGGTAGCCAAACTTCAAAGATGATGTTCGACGGGGAATGTGCAAATTCTCGTAATTCCATTGAAAGAGGAGAAATCTTCCTTTCTCCAAAGGTATTCGATGTAGATTTTCTTCGGTTCGATTAAACGAAGAGAGACTGTTGCGCAAATTCAAAGGCTTCCCGATCAGAGAAGCTACCATTTCTCCTATGAGAATCGGAGAAACCCAATCTCCGACAAGAGAAATTGCGTAGTAAAGAAAAGGTATGCCGAGAACGACTTTAGAATTAAGAACATAAGAACATAAGAGAAGAAGGAGACTGCAAAAGACCTACGAAAAATAGAAACACAACCTAATTGGTGACGATAGAGCTTATTCATCATCTATTAAGTCCTAGTACTGTTTAGACCAAAGCTATTGGTAAAAAGTTTACGAAGCAGAATATTACGGAAGGGTTGCAATTTTAAGTTTTTTCATACGCAAATCAACATTGAGCATTTAAATATATGGCCCGAAATCCTACGAATTTTACTATGATCTACTAGAAAAATGTGATAAATATATGTATATAGTCGGTCAAACCTTCCTTTGCATTATTTTCATGTTCTGGCTGAGTTTAAGTATGAAGGACGCCTAATACGTTTATGATGCTGATTGTCTCATTCAGCCAGTAATGCATTGAGTTCGATAAGTAATTATTTTGGTGGCAATAACATAGAATACTTTTCTTCCAATAATAGTAATGCATGGCTAGATAAATAACACAATACTGTCTCTCAATTTTTACAGTGCCTGCTCCATCTTTGAGGAAATTAATAAATCCATTCACATCTGCTAAAATCATTAAAAACATCGATCGACCTGCAAAATGACCAGAGCGTTTGGAGCAGCAACTAAAATCTAAGTCTCTTTAACGACATATGTGAAAGAACTGGATTTTGTTTCTCTCGAGGAAAGAGTTGAAGTTCCTCTCTTTACCGTCAGAAAGCCTTCTAAATCAACATTTTATACCAGTGAATCTGTTATTAATGCTAAAAGAGCGACAAACCTATATTATAAATGTCGATAAATAGGTCACGTCCCCAGACAATACCGCTATATATACATATATGTATCTATTGGTTGGGAGGAGAGAGATAAAAGCCACGAGAATATGTATATATACAGTTATATAAACATATATCCTCTAATGTACGTACGCATCCTCCGCTACGTACAAATATGTTCACTTCGTAAAAGTAATCCGTTGATTACAGGGTATAGGAGTGCGATTTTAATACAGGAGCAAATAGAGTTTATTGAGTTTACCAAGTTGCAGTTTAAGGATATATTTAAAGAGTGAAAACCAAAAATATAATTTTAATAAGTCACTAGTTAACATATATGTACATATGAGAAATATAGGAAATGTAAATAAAGATAATACTGACAGAAATACATAATTGACAATCGGGTAACGTTAATTACTTGTTAATTAGTTTTTAAATGGGTTACTATAAATCAGTTATACAGAAGGAATAGTTAAAAGTCGGAAAGCGGGTCGATTAACTGGAGATACAATGAAGGGTCGTTTTATCTTAAATAGGGCCACATCCAGGAAAGGGAATCCTTTAGCGAGTCGGCGCAGGGGAATGGAGACGGAAAATGGTCGTGATTCTCGACCGAATATCCTGATGTTGAGGAGGAGGAGGGAGGGCGGACCATAAGACGAGTTAACAATCCTCTTTGAAGACGGACGATGGTACCTCTGCTCCAGAGAAGTGCAAGCTCCAAAAATCGAGACTGTAACGCGGCTCGTCACAAAATCTCATAAGGGAAACTGGAGATCCTTGGAGGGGAGTTCCAGATGAGACAAGAGGAATCCAGTCCAGTCCTTCGGAGACGAAACTATTTGAGGCTTGCTTTGAACAGAGTAAGCCTCAATCTGCCGATCTTCAAAAAACTCAAGGTATTTATATGACGGCCATTTTTTGGTGCTCACTCGCTGGAAGGCACATACGTCTGTGAGAAGGCTTCCGGCGCCTAGAGGGATTAGCTTTCTTGCCCAACATAGGTCTTAATCGTCTCCAACGATGTGGGTGGGAAACTTTCTGCTGACATTTTCCCGACTACAGAGATTAGCGTTTCATCGGCGAGGTGAAAGCTTTTAGCGCCCAACTTAACTACACTTGTGAGGCGCTGACGCATATTCAAATTCTTTCTTCTTTAATTTTTCTTTGGATACAGAGCTTACTCCAAGTGGATTTATACTTAGGAGATATAGTGAGGGAAGGAATTCAAGAAACAAATGGAGGGGTATTCTTCTTGGCGTCCATTTCCCTTACAATAAATATAAATTAACAATTAAATTAGTGTTTCTATTTTTGTACACCTCTTATATAAGGTTTTTTCATTTATCTGTATAGAACACCTAGATTTAGCAATGTATACTGAGGCTAAGAAATTTTCTAAATGCGGAATGGTATCAGGCTAAAGAGTCCAATAGAGCTATAGCAAAATAAAATGTTCCAATTTGGAATATATGATTATCCATTCTTTTGGGGAAATTTTAATTTTGCACCAAAAGTAATACATAAATTACCATTATTCTTCTTATATCTTTCTAAGACAAACCTATCCAAATCTAAAACATTAGGATGTGACTCCTATTAGAGGGTGTGAACAGTCAACGGCATTAGATAGCATACATAGTGGAGTTTTAGTTAGGAAAAGGTTAGCTGACATGGAGTACTAGAAGTAATCTGAATATTCGCAAAGAGCTACCATCATATTGATTATTCGCGTCAGGTATTAAAATGTAGACATCATGAATTGTGTTGAATGCTATATTAACACTGTAAAAGCTGTAAGATGGCACATGGGCAGCTGTCCATGTGCCGAACACAGCAAGCATTCTAACTGCGTCTGTACGCCATAATTCATTCAACAACTGCAGAAAAAGGTGATGAAAAAAGCAAGCAAGAGAATTCGGGCTTTGGCGACAGAGCTGAGTCTTGGAGTTACCAGCATGATTGAGGATCTTCACTAATACTCATGTATTCGGCGCAACGGACAAATTCTGAAAGCCAAGCTAGCGAACAAGCAGAAGCATCATGTTGAGCCGGGGACGATCTGATTCTTCTCAAGTGAAAAAACTTCTGCTAAAACCAGTTGCACACCACCCAGTAAAATAGGGGCTAGCTTATAATCTATGTGACGTTCTATGTATCATGAATACCAAATTCCCCCCAACTGTGATGACTTTAGGTGTCTTCTGTGAGGGTGACTCTATGCTGCCCTATAAGTTTGATCAGTCTTTGGTTCACTTCAGACCGCTATGTGGATCTGCTGGAGATTATGTTATAATCCTGGCTGGATAATATTGCTGCTGGAAGGCCATACCTCAGAAATGAGTGAAAAATGATGCTGGTTGAAGAATTTCTATGACCTCACTGACTTCATTTTTTGGCCACCAAGATCCGCTGTTTGTAAGTAATTGAATTACTATGTGTCTGGTTATGTTGAAAAATAAACCAAACGCACTTACTGCAACTCCAAGGCCGAGCTCTACGTTTTCCTTGTCCATTCCTAGGACCCAGTATACCTGTGGGGATTTATTATGCGTGAATTGGTACTTTTTTGCGATTATTATGCTTCGAAATGTCATAAAGTTATACATTCGTTCTCTCACTAGACAAACAAATTTCCAAGAGTTTTTTCGGCTTTAACTCGTCTCGTGTATTCTGATAACTGACCAATACCATCAATAAATCGACAATACACGTGAGACTAATCTTTCATACGCGTTGCAAACTTTAACGTTTAAACTGAAAGTTATAATTTATTGTTATCTAGTATTAAAAAACATTTTTTCTCCAAATGCACATTTCTTTCCTGATAACCTTTTAAGCCGCTACTGTACTTTCTGCCATGAAAATTGGACACTATCAGAGACAAATTTTCTAGAATTTTCGCTGCAATTTTCAGGATAATTAATAGACTATTTTCAAGAAAAAAGTGATTAGGGTATTTTGTTCTCTAGTTTTCGCAGGTTGTATTCTGGGGATTTAAATTAAAATTGCAAATTTAGAAAACTAGTTTCATCAAAACTTTTGTGTTCACTTTTATAGATCTTTAGTATAAATGATAGTTTTTATCATTTCTTTATTATGACGTAGTGAGAAGGAACATGGGCACATTTATCCGTTTTCCCATTGAAAATACCCAAATAAAAAAATATTAGGCAGTACACAAAATGTTTTTATACTTTTTAAACATATGAATCAGTAAATAAAACTTACTACCAAAGATATAATATTTTGTTCAAAACTGATAATCTAATGTGAACCAGCTGGCAAAATACTAAAGCTAACTAGCGAATACAAAAATGGTTCCCGAGAGAGGCCTCGTTCTTTAGTATAGAAAAGGCTGTAATAAGCATGTAATGAATAAATGGTCGTACCAGACAGAGTGTTGTACTCCGAAGTTGACTTGATTGAAAGCCCAATCAGGTGTGACAAGAATGCAAAATCAGCTGTATAAAATAGTTTTCAAATCTTTTAGTTCTGAAATAACAACATCTACCTTTAGTGAATTCAATGATAAGGGTTCGCTGTGATGAAAAATAAAATAAGAGATAAACCACTGGAAAAAATGGTGGTAAAAAAGTAAAAATTAATTAAATAATATATATTGATACCCTTAGCTTGTCCTTTCAAAAGCAATATAAAATCGAGATTGAAAATATTTTTGCTACAAGTATCAAAAAAGAAGTCACTCATTGACCCAGCGCGGTCGATCAGGAGAAGATTAGAAGAAAAATAAAAATGAATTGATAGGTACGAAAAGGTATCGCGATGAAAGATGCTGAAGTTATAAGACAAAGAGAGATGGTATTCATAAACAGGCATAGTGGTAATTCGTGCATCTTCGTGGTGGAGGAGTAGGGATATCAACAACATGGTGTTACCCATCTGTCTTTTACTGCGACTAAATAAGTCCGCAGTACTGTGTAAAATTCACAACGACCCTGGTATATCTTTATATCTATCTTTTACTCTTTTTACCCGAAGATCCCTGTTCTAGTTTGCTTGGCCCTCTTCTAGGATTGACGCATTGCGGCCGAAATGAAGTTTGAAACATAAGAAGAGAGATGTTCAAACTCGAGACTATTTCGGCTTTATCTCTTTCCTAGCGCCGGGCTGATCTAACTTGCACCCTAAACAGCTTTGGCTCCGACTTAGGGGAGTGTGCTTTGGGGTTTGAAGCAACCCAGTAAAAATAAATGTCACCCCATGTCGGGAAATGAAAACGAAATACAAACCCGTTAAAACCACCTGGGAGTTAAAGGATGGGTGTTCTTTGTAGCAATGTGGTAGAAGTGTATGATATGAGGGAGGGGGGGGATATTTGGGTTTTACCGGAAGAAATTTAAAAGGAAAAAATCAAGAGAAAACGCGTATGTTTTTGAGAGAGGGATTTAATAAATTATGAGATTCTTCTCCGAAAAGAGGATTGATGAAATTTGTTCGATGTTTTTCTCCTTGGATTTAACAATAGCGTCTCTCACAGAAAGTTCGTCATGAGAGATTTGTGTGGAAATTGTTGATGTTAGTAGAAGAGCGAAAATATGGAGAAGTCATACCCCGAGATGCTCCTGAGGATATTGCGGATTTTTTGACAGTGATGGCACACGATTCGCTAGATGTCTCCCGCAACAAGGTTCACCATGTTTCGCATGATATGCCTTTAGTTGTTCTTAAACGGGTGAGTAATAGGATGAAGACAGTAGGAAGAAAAGGTGACGGGAAAGAAATGTTAAACCAGCCTCATCCCCTCCCCCCATCACATCCAGCTCCAACCAGTGAAGAATGATCGAAAGCTGGTCGGCAAATAAAATGTGAAATTATCCGTTGGCGAAAAAACTTGGGGAAAAGAATATTATACTGAAAATTAAAAAAAAATGGTAACTGAAAATGTCTTTAAGGAATAAGGATCGGGTAGTCTCTATATAGTTATAGAATGCAGGGGGCACTGGTGCAGTGAGGTCTTTTCACTTATCCAGGCACCAAGTGTAACCTCCCACACGAGTGCCCTCCCCCTTGTGGGTAATTTCCTCGATCAAAGTGTGTGGATGGGTGCAATAAGAAAAGAAAATATCCAAAGCGAAAAGTCACGATAATATTAATCCTTTTCACTTTAAAGGAGTAGAAATCCCACTAAAAAAACCTTTGCAACATTTTTAATATAATTAAATACTAAAGGAATAGTTCCGAGCAAATTCGTCTCCCATTTTTTAAAAGGAAGGCAAACAAATCAGTGAAAGTTTAGGCCAATTTCCATCCATTCTGTGGTTGGAGATCGAATAGTGGAGTCCTAAAACGGATTTAACGCTACTCAACACTAGTTACGGAATAGCACTTGTGCTTAAGTAAAGTTCTAAAAAAGTTCCTAAATTATTTCAACCTTTTAAAAACGCATTTGATATTATGAAAAACTTCTAATAATCTTAATCAATTCTTGGTCCATTGTTCTTTATTATCTATATCACGATCTTGGGCGCAATTTATTATTCAAAATTTAAAATTTGCGAATCATAGAAAGAAAGAATAAAGCAAAATATTTCTGTGATCAAGTAAATTTCTAAGGTAACTTTAGTAGAATAATGGAATGGGCGAAGAATGGTAGATGAAATTTAATATATATAAGTGTAGGGAGACGAAAATCACCAGGGAGTGTGTTACAGAGGAGGTTGTGATCGAAACACAGTCACTTTAAAAAGCGATTTAGGACTATTAATTTAGAGCAAATTAAAAATTTCAAATTAGTATACTATACCATAACAAAAACAACCTTCCGGGTTACATAATCATAGAATTGGTAGTTAAATCAAAAGATATTATTTAATTATATAAAAGACTTGTGAGACGTCACTTAAAATATGCAATTTTGTTTTGGTCTCCTCATTTGCAATACACTAACGAAATTAATCCATGAACTAAGAAATAAAGAGAAATGGTCGTTACGCGTTCAACTCATCGAAGTCTCAAAAATACTGAATGGTTCCACTAATATGAATTATTATTTGCTATTTAAGTTAAATAACTGAGATTGACTAGAAATAACGGCTTCATGTTGTCAATAATTTATTGCTTAGATAACACAGAAGATTTTCGGAAATAAAGTTACTCATATATGTAATATTTTGCCCTACTAAGTAATAGACAGTGTAGCAACGGCCCATATAATGCATATTTCTATAAAAGTTAGTATGTAAACATATAAATCCTCTTATAATATAATGTACATTATAATGTGCGTTATAACTTCATAGTGACAGGTTTGTAGCTAAAGTTTGTCAAAGTTACAACTTTTACAGAATATTTTATTTGTAAGTAAATAATTTCCATTCTTTATACTTGCAGTTCCATAAACTATTATTAAATATAAATTCCTTATATATATATATATATATATATATATATATATATATATATATATATATATATATATATATATATATATATATATATATATATATATATATATATATATATATATATATATATATATATATATATATATATATATATATATGTGTATATATACAGTATCTATATATATATATATATATATATATATACTAGCAGAAATACCTGTCGTTGCCCTGGTAAAATGTTCGTTCGGAAATAAAAAAGGACTGATTTGATCATTTTTTATTCTTCACAAGCAATATTCTCATTCAGCAACGCTACAGTACTTCTTGGATCCACAATATTCTTACGTTTTTCTTATCAATCTTAGGCAAACGATTAATTTTGCTTCCAACTATAGAGCAATCAACATAGAATTGACCTTAAGAAAAACAAGGTTCCTCTAATTGCAACTATGGCAATTCTGACCATGAGAGATTTAGGTGTATTCTGTAAATGAAAACATCCTCGCCTTTTCCGTTTCCACTAAAAAGTGGCCAACAGTTTATAGGGTAATTTGGTAACCTGTTTATGGAAAGGAGTACGTCACCAGATTAAAAGATCAACGTAAATCATCACCTTATTAAGTGATCGACTAGTTCCAGTTTTGAGGTGAAGGATGGATTTACGGCGAATTATGTATCTCACTCAAAAGACAATTGTTTTTAACGGTGTTCTTCTTGGCTGGGCTGTCGAAAGTTCAAGGCAAAGATAGACTAACAAAATAAACTCTATTCTAATAATGGAGTCTTATGATTGCAATCGGCGAAAGAGATAAAGCTTATTCAGCGATAGACTAGTAGTCTATATATTATTCGAAGTAGTAAGAGTTAAGGGAGAGGGAGAAACAAGTCTCGGTGGAATTAAACGTGATCGTGAACGCGGACGTTTTCGTTATTATTCCCCCTGATACTTCCTGATTAACTCCCTATTTAACTGACTGTTTTCTTTCTATTTATATTTGCGCTCTAAATCCAGAAGCCCTTGATTATACATGGTATGGCTACCGTCGGTCAGGATATCTCCGTTTCGTATCCTATCCGTAATCTCTGGGTGGGGCAAGGAAGTCTGTATACAATGTGTGTACGCTTACATGTTAAACCTTTATTTCACTTTTGATACAACTTTCGCTTCCCCATCTCTTATAGTCCTAAATTAATATCCGTCCTTGATTACTCTATCTCGAGACAGTTTTATCAAATGTAGGTATTCAACCATTTCTTCGCTCGTCTTTTATCTCTCACGCTTCTTGCTACATATGTATATTTATAAAATCCATTTTATTTAATATACACAATTGGATCTATACATTTAATAGGGCATGCTTGGATTTAATATGACCAATTCACGTCAATTTGTGGAGGTATCTTTTGGACCTATTGAATCCCGCAATTTTGGGGTTCCAGAATCCTACCTATGCTTAATCTGACCCTACAAGTACTCTCCCGCTAGCGTCAGAGTTGATCATAAGGTTGTATAAAACTACATACGTTTTGAACACTCCTAATATCGGCAGTATCAATTATACCCCACAGGGCGTTGACATTCACATAAATAAATACCTGTGTCTAAATTGGCTTATATATAATCATTACACCTACCAAATACATAATAATGCATATCCTAAACTATAGAGGTAATAAGGCATGAATATATTTATGCCTTTTCCTCTCTCTTTACAATACACATTTCTCTATAATACTGCCATAGAGAATAAAAATATATAAACGACGGATTTCTAGCAAATGTGACTCGTCTCCTAGAGCGTGTGAATACCTTCGTTTTGCCGTTCCTCTCTCCGGTGTCTGTACACGTGTCAGTATGACTTCCCGTGGCTTCGTCCTCTTGCGTCTTCTCCTACTTTCTTCCACCTGAGTCAGGCGACGTCGCTGATCGCTCGGCATGTCACCATTTTGAGGTGGAGGTAGCTCCGTTAGTTTTAACCTGTGTATTGAGACAGTGTCACGCTTTCCATCGGGAAATTCTTAAAGTTAAACTTATTAATGCGTTCGATAACCGGGAAAGGTCCAGTATAGGGCGCTTCAAGTGGTTTTCCTACGCAGTCTATTCGGACCTACATATGAGTGGCTTCGCAGAGATCGTAGGGCACAAAAGGCTTGGGCATTGAGTGCAGGTTTCCTAAGGATGCTTGCGCGAAGTCTATTTGTGCCATCGTGGATGCCAGTTCTTTTGTGAATTTGGAGTTGATCTTCGATGAAGATGCTGCCCTTCAAGGTTTTGGGCATAAGTGTACTTCCCGTGAATGCCGTAAACGGTGAGAATCACAAATCACTTGGCAAGGACAATTGGGAGTGCAACCACTTAAACTTGTTTACGTGCCATTATTGAGCATTCATAGTCCTGTGTGCCCTTTTCACCAACCCGTTCGTGAACTGTCTCTACGCCATGGTGCGAATACGACGAAGAGCAACGATGTCAGGCAGCTCTTTGAATAGTTCTGATTCGAATTGGGCACCTCGGTAGGTTACTACATGAAGCGGGACTTCAAATCTGGAGATCCACCCCTCCAGGAAAGTTAACGCAACCGTTGCGGCACTTATTTCCTGGATCGGTAGCGCTTTAATCCATATTGTCGCCCGGTCGATGCATGATAACAGGTACCAATTGTGGGATGGGTAGGATTCTCTAAATAGTGTACATGGTGAGACTGGTCCAACTATATCGATGTGTACAATTTCAAACTTCGAGAAAGGAATATCAATAGGGAGGATTGGTGATTTTGTGTGGCGATTCACTTTAGAAGACGGACAAGGGAGGCACTCTCTTGTCCAGGAGCGGATATCCTTGTGCATGTTTGGCCAGAAATACCTCGAATTGATCAGCTGAAGTGAAGCCTTAATTCTAGGGTGCGAGAAATTTTGCAATTAATTGAAAATTTCACTCCTGCATGCTAACGGGACAAACGGTCATGTATATCCAGACGTTATTTTGCACCAAAGCTGAACATTCTCGAGAAAAAGGGTAAGGTTTTGGATGCAAATGAAATTATTTAGTCTTTGCATCATTTTCCTGCGCTACCGCCAAAGCTCAGAGGTCAAGAGAGTCAATTTGGACTGAATTGACGTTCCATGAATTGCAGTCAGCAACTATGTTATCTTAACCACGCACGTAGGCGATATTACTAATGTATTCCAAAATGGCTGTCCAATTGCGTTGTTGTCTGCCTGTTTTGGCACTCAGTGGCGATGCAAAAGTTGAAATTAAAGGCTTGTGATCAGTGCACAAGGTAACGTGACGACCTTCAATTAGGTGCCTGAAGTGCATGACAGCAAGGTATGCCACTAGGAGCTCTTTGTCGTAGGTTGAGTATGCTTGCTGCGCACGGCATAGCATGCACGAAAGGAATGCTACTAGTTTTTCAGATCCGTTAACCATCTGATGTAAGGCAGCACCTGCCGAGTACTGGGAACAATCCGTCAGTAGCTGGTATGGTGAATCATTGTGCAGCGGGTGACAGAGCTTCACGGAGACGATTAAGGCGGACTTGCTTCTCTCGAACGCCCTACTTGCCTATTCGTTCCACACGAAATCTCGAGCCTTTTGTTGCAGGCGAACAAATCTAGTCGGCAGAGCTGCAATCGCGGGAAAGTTGGTGATCATCCGGCGGTAGTATCCTACCATCCCCAAATATCTCTAAAGTTCCTTGTAGTCCTTTGGTAGCGTCATGTTTTCAATCTCTTCCATCTTCTTCGCCTGTGGGCATAAACCTACTACCGAGGCGTGGTGTCCAAAAAAGTCTATTTCTTCCTTCGCTCATTCGCACTTCTCCAAGGATATTCTAAGACCATTTTTTATCAGGATTTCAAAGACCTGTTCCAAGAGCTACAACTGGTCGTCCATATTGTCTGAATATACCAGGATGTCTTCTATGTACACAAAAACGAGTCCTAATCCTCGAAACAGGGTGTCCATGTGTCTCTGGATGGTAAAGCTAAGACCAAATGGTAGCTTAACGTACTACCACAGACCAAATGGTGTTGTGATCGCTGTTTTCTCTGTTTCTGCCTGGTTCATCGAGATTTGGTGGTAAGCACAAACTAGGTCCGACCTCGAAAAGATCGTTTTGCCATGGAGGTGGTCCTTAATGGTTTAAACCCACGCTAGTGGATACATATCGGGCTTTGTAACGTCATTTAACGCTCGGAAATCGCCGACGACGATAAAATCACCGGTTGATTTCTTTTGTACCATGTGGATAGGCGAAACCTATGATGATCTTGACGGGGGAATAACTCCCTCCTTCATTAGAGTCTCGAATTTTGCTTGAGAAGCCCGCAGTTTCTCCATCGAAAGAGGCCTTGGCCGTGTGAATGTCGGTGGGCCATTACCAGTTTCGTTTGCATGCTTCACTGAGTTTGGCGGTGATAGTAGTGTTGAGCAGGTACGGGTGCTTACAAAGCCTCATATTTTTATAGTATGGTTCTGCAATCGATGGGAGGGGGATACATGTTGTAGGTCATCGATCATTAAAGCTATCGCCGCTTCTTCAGCTAACTTCATTTCCGACACGATTTGAATACGATTATCTATTAGCATGTCGCGTGCACAGTCTATTAAAAGATCATAATATCTCAAAAAGTCAATGCCTAATGAGGGGAGGTGATATCTGCTACAACGAACGACCACCTAAATGATCGGCGAAGACTGGGGATCACTATAACCGTATGAATTTCGCCATGGACTTTATTTTTTCCGCCAAAAGCTGTCGAAATGTTAATGCAAGAATCGCGCACATCACCTACTTCAACAGCCTAGCTGGAATAATCGAAACATTTGTCTCTGTATTAATTAAGAAGTCTTCCTTGGTATTTTATACCTTAGCGGCGACAGTGAAAATAGACGGCACGCCTGCGGCCGCGTTTACTATGGCAGGCCCTCCAAAAAATTCCGCCGGTGCTGGCGAAGATGGCCTGGAGGACGGTTGCATGTGCAAATATCCTTCTCCTTTCGTATACATGCACCAGGGTTTACAGAAATTGGCCTTTTCCCCGAAATATATATGCGAGCGAACTTCTACAGGTTTTGGCCTTTATGTAAAGGTTGCAATCCACCCGGAGAATTATGCGCACTCTAATTACTTTCCGCCACTGATCACGCATTTCTTGCCGAATTATCTCTAAAGTTAGCAATTGTATTATTATAGGGAATAAACGCGTTTGAAACGGCATTGTGGCCTCTTGACTCACTATATGCACTTATATTATGGCACTGCACCAAATTGAATGTTACAAGTACATCCGCAAGTTTTCCTAATTGAGCTAGGCTTAATTCTTTCTGACTAGCGATTATCAGGTCAATATTTGGCGGTAATGATTGGATGAACTTTTAACGTACAAGCGCTTTCATCACTCCTACCTGAATGCCTGTATTGCGTAATTCTTCTAAGTTAGTTGAGGGTCGGCCTGTGGGCGGGGAGGATTCGATAAGCACGTCCTTTTATTTTATTATTAAAATCATATTTTATTTTGGAATCTAGTCATATATTTACATATATATATATATATATATATATATATATATATATATATATATATATATATATATATATATATATATATATATATATATATATATATATATATTGTCATGTCCACAAGTTTTGAGATTATATTTTTTTGATAAAAGAAAATTAATAGAACTAATTAAACATTGAATTTTATGTGTATTTTTTCTAAGTTAATGGTGAAATATACAAAAATTTAGGACTGAAATCCATTCTAGTAACAAATACATACAATTAAGGCCTACAGTCAATAATTAAAACAATTTCCATTCTTCTTCAGGACTGATTCATTTCATTTGGCTATGGATGAAGACCATATTTTTAGTCGCGTGCGAGGCTAGTCGCAATCGACTCTACATCGTTGAGTTTTGGCCCTTGTTCAGAGGAAAGCTATCGATGCCTCTTCTTCCAGGAGAGTTGTGCAGCACTCTCATCTTCACCACTTCTTCAAGATTTCCGTTCTTTCGAGATTGAGACTCCCTGCCTATCCGCAGAATCGTCTCGAGTTGAGAATACGTCTCTGGAGCACAGAAAATCTTATTTTTCATCACGAAGTCTTAGTGCAACGTTTCCACCTTGCAGTCATCTTCTGGCTCTAGAAAACAGACTAAGATGTACAAATATACAAAATAGGGTTAAGTGATCACCGCATATTATAATTATAATAACAGGGGAGTAAAATACAGCGATTTAAGGAAAGAAGTAAGGTAAAATTGTACGAAAAAAACAACAAAAATTCAATACAAAACCAAACGGATTAAATGAGAAACACACCTTGAATCTTTGATATCCATTGAGAATATGGTGTAGTAGAGGTGACGGGAAATATAACAGTTTCGCTATTAGTGGATTTTTAAAGGTTTTTTAATGCCATAGAAGAGGAATCAGAATTGAGTGAGGGAGATAGTGTTTTGATATAAATAGATTCAGTGATACGTAGTGACAGTGGGTTTAAGTTGGAGTCCAAAATCTCGAAGTCATTCTGGGATAGGATTGTTTGGCATTTGATCTTGTGCTCTCTTATAGAAGAATGTTCTTTCTTATTAAGAAGTTTCCCTGTTCTAAGGCTGATGCCCATATGAGAGAAAAAGGACTTACGTAGTGGAGTAGTTTATTTTGACTCTTGTGCAGAGTGTACCTCTCGAAAATATGTTGGAAGCACCCTACGTACCCTTCAGGCACATTTTCCTGCTATGCTAGGTAATACTATGTTAGGCTACGATAGACTAGCTAACCAAAGCTATAATAGGCTAAGCTATATAAGGTAATTCTAATCTAGGGTATGGTATGCTATACTAGTCTAGGATATAGTAGGCTATGCTATAATATGTTACGCTTGGCTATATTATGTTACGTGTGGTCATAAATCAGAATAAGTGAGGGCATGCGACCTTTTGGTCAGCAGACCTTGTTTATGATAACTTGATTGATATTGCTCCATGTTTATTCAATAAGCACTCGCCCCTGCTTACAATTTGATGGGTTCTGTTTATCAACAGCCAATTTGATTGTCGACCACAAATTATCTATTTGGTCCATATCCGGCGAATTCAGGGGCCAAGGTCCTAAATATTTGATGTTATGATCAGCCAAGAACTTCGTTATTGCTTTTGCTTTGGGACAAGGAACGCCTTCATCTTAAAAAATACAATTAACATGCCAAAATTTGTCCTAAATTTGGGGGAAAAGGTCCTGATGAAGCAGGTTTTGAGACTATTTTAAGTTCATAGCACCGTTCGTGTGAAATATGGTTAGAAATCAGTTTTCTTAGATGAGAAGCAACCACTGACATAGGAACGACAAAGGAGTCATGAAAGCGCTTCTCTTTGCCTCTCCTAACGAGTGATCATCCAGAATCTTCAAACAAAGGGAGCTTCTTCAGAGAATATCCCTTTGCTTTAGTCTTCAACAGTCGATTCTTAAATATTTTCCACAAAACTACTGTTATATTCAAGGCTCTCTTTGCTGAGATGAGGTTTCTTCGCAGCCCTTCTCCCCCTGCAACCTTTTTCAAAAAATCTCTAGCCCACTGTGCGCGCTGAATGATTCACACATTACTCTTCCCAGTCGTGAGCAAGCTTTCTCTCCTAACTAAATTGTTAAATGGGATGAGTATTAAACGAATTGTCAAGATGTTTATGAATAACATATAAAATCTTAAAACATTCACAATCAGTAAATGGCAAAACCAAATTTTCTGGTTATAGTAGAAGACATGCCTTTTCCCAAATAGCAGAATTGCATCTTTCCTTATAGAAGTTATTTAGGTACATCGAGAAATTTCGTCGTAAAAACAACATTAAAAATAAAAGTTTAAAATTTCGGAGGGTCAACATCTCCGTTGAAGTTATTGTCCGGTTTTCTTCTGCTCAGGCGTCAGTATTCATGGGACCCATCGGGCAGACGCCTTAGAAAGGTTAAGGTGAACGTGCAAAATGGCAACAAAGGAGCAATTACTTACCCCCAATTGAGAAGCAATCTATCGCACTGAGATTCGGTGATTATCCATGAACATTCTCTTCAGCATGGCCTCAGTTTCCCTTGTGACTGCAGTTAACGGACCACCACTTCTAAGGTCATTCTCCCACAAGTCACGGCACTGCCTAAAGAGAGCAGACGAACGTTTGACGGTGGAATAAGATAGCGTAAGCTCCCCTAGTGTTGTCATCGATTCCTCATGAATCAAATGTGGCGCTTTCCCGTGAATCGCGGAAAACTTTATCACGGCTCACTGTTCTACTTCACTCATTTTTCTGGAAGGCGCCATCCTCACTCAGGAAAAGTGACCGTTAAACAGAAGAAAATGCGCTGGGAGGATGCACCCTTACCTGTTAGAAGATGCATGAACGAGATCCAGGTGCGGTGGGCTCCTGTCTTCCCTCCTTGTAGGTTAGGCTTAGAACTCATTGAATACCCTGGTATGTATAATACTCTGATTTGCATATAAATGAAAGGAAATGACATTAGTTCATTTATAAAATATTCCTTTATAATAAAGTGAACACAAAGTTCTCGCACAACTTTTATTTGCAACAATTTACAACGAAACAATGATACAAAAGAAACATACAAATGAACAATGTAATCACCATTAGTTCTGAGCACCTGTCTCCGACGAAGGAATAGATCATAGATGCCTTTTTGGTAAAATTCAAGGGTTTGTCATCAAAGAAGTCTCTAAGTGCAGTTTTAAATTCGTCATCATTTGTGGACGTTTTTCCATGCAAGAAATTCTGGAGTGCCTGAAATAGATAGTCGTCTGTTTAGGGCCAGGTCTGGCAAAACGGTGGGTGAGGAGGACACCCAGGGTTTAGGAGATTAATTTTCACAGGTGTAATTCACAACGTGTGGTCTGGCGTTATTATGAAGAAACATGACATCAGCCAATTCTCGTCGTTTGTGCATAATTTTATCTGCCACCTGTTGCAGTTGTTGAATGTATAATTGAGCATTGATAGACTGATTGCGTTCCAACATTTTCCAGTAAATCACTCCCTTTACGTACTACCAGACACAAACCATAAATTTATTTTGATGTCAGTCGGCCTTTGCCTGAAGTTGTGCAGGTACAATTTTGTCTGTCCAACTTCTTTTGCGTGTAGAATGGCAAATATTTTAACAAATTTTATTAGCAAATGATAGCGTCAGTTTTTTTATATTTAGTATTGAACAGGTATCTGGAAGGGGTAGTCATTCAACTGCAATTATGAACATTGCTCATATTAATTAATTATTCGATGTATACTGTCACTATTATTTATACTGTACATTATTTTAAATTATATAATTGTTTCTGATCATTCTAAATTATTTCTTGTTATTGCGCTAACGAAGAATTTTCATTTATGGACATAGCAGAACTCATTCATTACATTTCTTCCAGCTTCCATTATATTAGTAATAATTATGGCAGACAATAAATGTTGTGAAATTGGTTGGAGGAATATTGTCTTATGGTATGATTAGAAATTAATAGTTGCAAAATTTCTTGTTTCCATGGGGGGGGGGGGCTGTAAAACTTCCTGATAATTAAAACATTAAAAATAACGCTACTTTTGATTACACTGATAAACGAATGGCATAATTTATGAAATAAGGACAAACAAAACGATAAATATTTGCTGCTTTATTTTTATTTAGAAAGTTCTTAAAAAGAGAAATGGGATAATTTTTAGAAATGAAAGAATTCAGTGGAAAATTTATGCAAAGATTTTTATTAGATTTGCCATTACAATTTTCAATAAGACCGTGGTAGCTTAAATGCTACTGGTTAATAATAATAGGAATCTATTACAACTTAGTTCTTTACGCTAAATAAACTAGTTAATGGTTGATTTCTTGCGCCGTAAGTGAAAATTTGGGATGTGTACTTAAATAGAGGCTCAACTTAAGTAATGACCACGATAACGAAGGCTTTGGTACAGCAAGATTAAGTTGCCGTTTAGAGATTCTAATCAAGGGTGATTACAAGTATTTGGTATAATTGAGCACCATTTCTGAATCTGTGAGTGTTAGAAGACACCATTTATTTAAGAATTACTTATCTTGTAAAAATTCTCATGTGTCCTTTCGCTCTAAAACTAATTCTCAAATCTGATTTCTGGATCCAAGTTAAGGAAACTGGAACGTCTTAGATGGCATACATTTGATCGTGATGAGATTTCAAATTCTCTGAACCAACACAAATGGATGTAATTGGCTGTAGCAAAATTTGTGATGAAAATTTATGTTGTCAAAATTGGTGAGATTCAGTAAACTATGCTCCGATCCTGGTTGGAGGACACGATAAATCTTTTCAAAATTCATAAAGAACCTTACAAAATAATGGAAAATATGGTGATATTGCTACAATCATTTAATTGCCAAGCCTTTTAGTTTTCCTTTTCATCAGTTTAATATTTTTTAAAGACTTAATAGCTTAGTAGGGAGTTTTTCCACTGAATAAAACAAATGATTAATTTAATATATAATGAATATTCTTTGCAGAATGGATCAGAATATCACCATGAAGATGGCATAGATTGCAAATAGAGCGATTACACTGAGCATCTTGTTACAATATACAATTAATTATTTGGTTTTCATCGATAATTGGCTTTTACCCGATAAAAAATGTGTAGATCTCTCAGAGAGATGAGAGGCTTTGAAAGGAAACAACAAAGCTAGATTTGCATCTTCTTTAAAATATATTTTGGGGAAATTCAACGGGAAATAGACTGAAGGAAAAATGCAAGTGCGAATAATTCATTTGTATCTATGATACACAGTGAGATATTTACACGTACATTGTAGACAAATTAAGAGCAGCAGCCAGCTTGCCATGGGAGACAAAAAATTATGGAATTCCTAAAACGATAAGCAACCGAATCTCCCTCGGTTATCAGGGGTAAATGAAATCTAAGGGTTTGCGTCCTCTCCCCGACACTATGCCCGCAGAGACTTTTCGGCTATATAACTTAAACACATTTTTCATTCCTCTATCTTAATCATTTCCTCCATACAAAATTTATGATGCTTTCTGTGGTTTTAGCGTTATATTTAGTTAAAAAAATATCTGCTAAAAGATATATGAAAATTCAGGAACTCTATACCCACCCTTCCACTTTCACCAGTCTAGAAGAAGAGTGTGAATCTGTAGGTTCTTGCACTTCTTTGTCTGTCTGTTTACTGCATTAAATATATAACACTATGATTCATTCTATCAACATTATTTCATTCTCTTTTCCATTTTTTCAACTCATTCAAAAAATAAATTTATTTTAGAGAAATGAACTGAAACCCAGTTCAGTTTATTTTCATCTCAGTCGAGTTATACTCTTAAAATAGAGTAACGAGTCTATTGACCAAATTAATTTTACCATATAATTTCGTCGTTTAAGTGAATACCCAACAGAATTTTTTGCGGCATTTTAAGAGCCTGACTTTCATTATTTTCTAAGTAGCAACAACCAGCAAGGACAAGTAATGACGTGATGGAAAGTCAATCTGAACCTTTGGTAAGTCCCAGTTTCATTATTTGTCACACTAAGAAATGAAAATCAAAGAGGACGAGAGTCTGTGAGGAGAATAGATGAAAGACCCAGTGGTAAATATAGGAGGAGCGAAATGCATATTTGTGGCATTCGAAAAAGGTTGGGCGCGCAAATTTCTCGAACTCGCTAAAGTTTCAGAATAAGGGCTGGTGATAACCATGTTGCAGCTATCATCTTAAGAATTGCATGCCCTTGCCCCCCAGCAAGTTCTGCAAAGATGCGCTTCAAATTTGTTCCTAAGGCCGAGTATTCTCCCGGTTAGATTAATTGGACACTCAAACTTTCTTTCACACTCATATTGTCTAACCTATTGCAAAGATCAACTGAATTTTTTTATATGTGAGGGTGATATGAGGCCTAAGTTTTGGTGTTACCTCATCATTCACTAAAGTGCCGGTTGATGCCTCATTGGATTTCCTAGTCGGTATTGTAGACTCGTATGATTTGCCTTTACCATCCAACTTGATCATTCCACCATTTGTATATGGATTAAAAAATGTAAATTTAGTTTCAATGGCAAGTTTTATGAACAATTGTTTGGCATGGCTATGGGTAATGCCTTATCTCCTTTATTGTCAAATATATATATGGAATATTTGGAAACTAGGCTGATTCCACTGGTTTGGTCCACTCAAATTGTTTGGTCGATGATGTCCTGGGAATTCTAAAGGAAGATTTTGACCTCGATGTTTTTCTTTTATTTATTAATTCATTGGTTCCGTCAATTAAATTTACTTTAGAAAAAAAAGAAAATAATAGCCTTCCTTTCCTATATGTTCTAATAACTAAACAACCAGACAGGTTTAAGTTTTCTATTTTAAGGAAACCAACAAATAATTTGTCCTATGTCCATTTTTATTCAGGTCATTCTAAAAATATTGAAACATCAGTATTTTCTTCCATGTATCTTAGGACGCTTAAAATATGTAGTCCTGACTATATAGATTAAGAGTTTACAAAAATTGAAGAGAGTGCCTTTAATCTACGTTACCCGAAATATTTTGGGGAAAAATGCATGAATAAAGCCAAAAAAACATTGTATAACCACAAGTTAGGGAAAACAGAACCTTTATATAACATATTAATTTTACCTTACAATGATAATTTTTTGTATGCATTACCAATAGTAAAACAACTTACTAAGTGTAATTTTTAAATACAATTATACATTAAAAAATGTGTTAATAAAACACAGACCAAGGAACGATAATAATGTAATATATAGTATCCCCCGCTTTAGATTGTAATTTATTCTATATAGGTCAAACTTCTAAAAATATCTCTGTAAGAACTAAGCAACATCAAGATGTAGTATCTAAGAGATATACAAATAATGCTTTGACCGTCCACAGGCTTAAGATGAATCACTAAATTAACTGGTCAAAAGCAGCTACCATAATGCATATCAATGATTTAATTAGCAGAAATAGCGTTGAATCTTTCCTAATCTCCAGCACAAAGGAGAGAAATGTAAATATTAGCCCCAGTTTGTTTTTCTTAGATCCAGTCTTATCTTTCTTGCTTAAATAAGACTTTTAGATGTCATAGAAAAGCTGACCTTATAGGGAAAACATTGCTTTGTATAAATACGGTGTCTCTCTATCTTATAAGCCATTGTGAGTATGAAAATGTTAAGATAACGAAAGTACTAACTCCAATCAATCTTTCCTTTTGCTTACGTGGTATATACAAATATATATATATATATATATATATATATATATATATATATATATATATATATATATATATATATATATATATATATATTTATATTTGATTTGTTGTTATATGAAATAGTTTTTGCATATTGAGCTTCAGATATAGAATGAAGCTAAAATTCCTTTTGTAATTGAGAAACTAATTAGAAGGATCAAAACAAATTATTATAAAAACAACTATGGCAACTAATATGCATAACATGTAATTTGTTGACTCGTTTGACGGGATTTTCAAAGGATAAAGAATTGTTACTGGTTATTTTTATATCCAATCGAACCACCTTATTTCCTATTTCTGACGTTTTCACCGACGTCAAGTGTGTGAGCCATAAGTTATTCCGATATTCGATCTAGCTAGGGCTCCCAATTTTTAGCACTGTTGACCCCAATTTTTGCAATAAGGTTGAAGTCACAATCTTTATTCGGCCAATCGACGAGCTGTAAGTTCTATCTTCCATGAAACGATTGTTGGGCTATTCTTGCAAGATATATCAGGCGGGATCATGAACGAAGTTAACTGGGGGTATAGTATGAGTGAAAGATTAATCGCCGCATAGACACCTCCCCGTCCTCTTTCCTCTTTCAGAAGAGGCAGGTAAAGAGTTGCCTCCTCACCCAAAGGATTCAAGTAGTCCCAAATGTAGAATGTTTGGCTCGAGCCGATAAAAGTGGAAAGTAGTAAAAGATTTAAAATGAGAGGAAAGAGTAAAAGAATAAACGTTTATCTGTAAAAGAACAACCTCTGACCCTCTCCCCCAATTTATCGGAGACAACGTGCTATGGTATCACGCCATGGACGACGTCATTTCCTGTTAGAACATTCTCGAATTTTCGACTCCTGAGCTGGTTGAGAAAATATTCCCCAATCCTGGGAACTCGTCCCAAGCCTGCCCCACCTCCCAGGGGACGAGGTGTGAAAAAGCCGCTCTGTCTCGGCCCTTGTTAGTAAATGATGAATCAACTCAGCCTCCGGATTGAGATATCTGGAGGCTGTGACTCCTTTCTCCAAACTCACCCTTCCCCTCCAGAATCGGGCATACAAATACTCGGGTTATTCTGTAGTTCGAAGAGTTGAGCCGCACCTCAAAGCCGTCCTTATCGTCTCGTCGCGTGAGCGTTCATAAGACAGCAGACTTTCTTAGCCGTGATTCTACCCTAGTCAATTGCTAGCTTCTGTAAATGGCAAGCCTTTGAATTTGCGCAACAGTCTCTCGTCGTTTAATCGAACAGAAGAAAATCTCCATCGATTACCTTTGAGGAAAAAGAAGTTTCCTCTTTCAGTGGAATTTCGAGAATTTCCACATTCCCCGTCGAACGTCATCTTTCAAGTTTGGCTATCTTCATCGGAAGGTTAGTTCGGATCGTGCCCCACCTTCCTCATTCGGATCATGCCCCACTTACATCATCGGATCGTTCTCCATTCGCCTCATCGCATAAAGGACCTTCCTTGAAGTCATCGACCCGTAATACTAAAACGTCTCCATTATTAGTATTGTCAATTTCTCCCTTTTGATCTGAGCCTAGTTACATTAATCAATTAATTTTATTTGAGACTCCCTCCTCATAATAACTCTCAAGAGACTCTTTCAATTTAAATAATTCCCCTTTGCCTATTATTATTCGTATTTTGATATGTGTAAATAAAAATATATTCTTATTGTTTCATCTTTAACTAACCTTGAACGATACTCTTGGCTTATTCAAGTTAATCTCGCCAACATTTATACACTCTGTTTGATTATTAAGGATTTGAAACACAATGCCTCAAGTGTGACCTCCTAGTCTGTCGTTAATCTCTGCGAACAGTCCTTCAACGGTTGGTGTTCCAATAGTAGGGCGAGTCATATATTTACATTAAATGATTTAATTAGGGGTGCTTAAATGATAGATTTTACAGATCTTGGATTCTGAAAGGCTTTTCCTTTGAGTTCCTGTTTTGACATCCACAGCCGAAGAACTCGGTTAGATGTGATCAGCCAGGGACTGTGGTTTACTTGTCCTATTTCCAATGGAGAAAGCCCTATAGGAAGCATTCCATCTCTCATTGCCGATACAATTCTATAGCCAAAATGTTGATCAGTGGAAAGATCTTGCACCACTTCCTGAGGTATCTTGGTAAGAGGAGGACCTAAATATATTTGAGAAAAATTTAGGTTGATATACAAGTCTGTAACCGAGTCAAGGAGCTTTGCTATTGGTCCGGAACATCATCTGTTGTCAGATTGTGTTGGGCCATCCAGGTTGATAATTAGATGACGGAGAGGGAGTTCCCTAATGTGCAGGTTACAAACCAACCAAACAAGCTTTCTGCCCAAAGGAAGCTCCATTTTTCGCATTACTACCACATTTACACCTGTGTTTACATCCTTGGGGTCTCCTCCAATGGCCATTAAGCTTTTATCCAAACTCCTTTCCCTCAGCCATCCAAACATATCCTTAGCGATCTTCTCTGCATGTGATTCTTCTTTTGTAGCCTTTTCTGTAACAAAGTGGAAGAGGTAATTGCTCCCAGGCGTCTCTTTTGTTTTTTCTGGAAAAATTTTTCACTTCCCTTTGCCTCCATCATAAATTTGTCACATCAATTCGCCCATCAAAAAGAACAAAAGAATCCCCCATCCTTCCTTAAGTTTTCTTCAAACTCATGTTCAATAACTGTCATTACCTTTTCCTGTGCTCTCTTAACTTACTTTACTTGTATCTTCCTCAGTATTGAATCCAGTATCTATTAAAGCTGCTTTTGCTATAGCTGCAGTTGGTCTCAATCCGATACTATACCTTATACTAGCAAGAGCATTATTTGGAATTTCATCATAATTCCTTCTATTCCTGGTGGAACATTCTAGCTCTTGGACAGCTTCAAAAGTTACTTCATCACCCAAACTGTTGTCACCATCAGAATTTTCTGCCTCCAGATCTTCACCTTCTGCCAAAAAATGCTTGATATCCTGTCTTGCTGCTTTTCCTGCTAAAACAACGCTTTCCTCTTTACCTTTTCTCTTTTTATGCTATCCTTTCTTTTTCTCTTCTTTTTGAAGCTTTAATTGTCTATTATGCTCTGGAATATCAAGACCTCCAATTTGAAAGGTACCTTTACTTCCAAGATTCTACTATTGTCTTTTAATAAAGGCCAGTTCCTACTAGGTATTTTTTTCTCTTTACTAAAATAGTAGTTAATATGGGCTTCAGTCTCACAGCCATTACAACCTACTTCCTCACAACTGCAAATTTGACATTTGCATGTCAATATATCAAATAACTTTCTAGTTTGGAAATGAACCTCTCTTTTACTGCAATTTTTTTCCTTTACCAAGGGAAACAATTACTGCCTTCTTCGAAAACTTAAATTTTGATATTATTATGACCTTTTGATTTACAACAGATGGTTTGAAGAGAGCATTAGCTTTGATCCACTGATTAATCAATCCCTGATACATGTCTTTTACCAGCTGGTCCACTTCATAATCTTTCCGGTCATCTTCACTTTGCTCCCTCAGGTAGATGCCATACCTCAAAATATCTCTTATTGTTAACTCAGACACCATCAGCTCTTGCCAAGTCACAAAAAAATTAGTCAGATGAGAAATTGATTTTGACCTTGTCTTGATTTTCGCCATTGTGACACTAACGCAGGTATATCTGCAAATGAAAAGATGGAAATTAGATTAAGAAATAATCTATACCAAATAATTATATGTTATTCTAAAATGAACCACAGCCTTTACTAGCATTTAAATAACATGTAAATACTCTATATACAGATACCAGTTACAATAGTTAACAGAACTTTTTACACTAATGGAATATTGGCTTCCACTGAGTAATGAGTACTGGCTACTTGCAATTATGGAGTTAGCTAAATATCTTTCAGGCTATATAAATGTATCGATGAGAGAAACGGTAAATTTTGCCTTTTATGGGTAGCTAAAATAATAGGAAAATAAAAGTAAATAACCCAGAACTAACAATATTTCAACTTCAAATTGATGTAGATTAGATCAATCAAAATTTAACTTTTCTGCCAGAAGTATGTTCTTTTCACCAATATTCATCATTTGAATACCAATCATCACCAGTTTCATAAAATTCTATTGCAGTAGGTGTTCTAGTTATCCCCCCCCCCACATAATATAGAAGTAGTGTATAGTATATGGTGGTTGTACCGTATATATATATATATATATATATATATATATATATATATATATATATATATATTTTGCTCCTATATTATAAAAACTGGTGTCAAGTGTGTGAGATCTATTACATAATAAATCAGTTTAGTTGATTTACATCCCCATTGACTTTTAGTACATAGTTTTCTCTCATTATTAATGTTTCTTTCCTTTTTTTTTGGCCGAGGTACGTTCAAGTTAGTTCTAGATCTGTGGAACTTTAGTATATTACTATTTAAAATTTAGATTATTAGTTGGGACCCGTTCTGTGTGCTTGTGTATTCCATTTCCTGGAATATTTGAGTTAATCATCAGTCGGATTAGAAAGATTAACCCGTCCTAACCGTGTAAGAAGAGTTTTAGTTTTCTTTTAGTGTGATAATTTTTGAATATTCATTTTTGGGAAAAGTTAGGCTTCACCTATATTTCCGAGTAATTTCGTAACTTCAATAGCCCTGTTCGCGTGCTGCCTTTCCCCTAGTAAGCCAACAAGATGTCTTCTTCATTTGACCGTTTCAAGAGTCAAAGAGAGTCGTTGGGCCTGTCGGGCCGAGAATTATTAAATTATATTCAGGAAGAAGAGAAAAATAAAAGAGAAGAGCAAAGAAACAAGAACTAAGAGCGCAGTAAAAAGAAATAAGAGAAGCTGAAGAAAGAAAAACAAAAGACTAAGAGAAGCAGAATTTGAAGAACATGAGAGAATAAGTCAACATGAACTGGAATTAAGCAATAATAAATTGGAGTCAATGTCACTTAACTCCTGGACCGAAATGCTACAGTCCCCGTGAGTAAAATACCCGTCTTTAAAGAAGGAAAAGCTTTTTGATCATATCTTACGCATTTCTAGAAGATTTTTGAAATCAACAATTGGGACATCGAAGTAGATGGTGTCAGCAAATTTACCTCCCTCATAAACTCACAGTTGAGAGACATATTCATTTTCCTTCCCTCAGAGTCCACTGTGTACTATCTACTCTCAAGTCTGAAATCTTAGCTGCCGGAAATTTGACCCCAGATTTCTATCGTACCCGTTTCCGTCACGAAAAGATCTGCCCCGGTCAGACCTTTCGCCATTTTTGGTATACCCTCCAGAAACACCTCCAAATTTGGTTAGATGTGTATAAAATCCCCCAAGAGTACAAAAGACTAAGTCTTAGGTTCCCCCATCCCCGAAACTGTGCCTCCGTTGAGGACAAGCGCTGCTCTACGTTTAAGGAATGCCTAGAAGAGGCTGATGTTTATGCAAGTAGCCATAACTTGTACCCCAAAGTTAATAAGAAACCTGTCCCGTCTCCTCCCAAGTTTAAGATTAATAACTCTAGGCCCCCTTCAAGAAATACCCCTAAATTCAAGAAAGTCCAAGACCCCTCGAAACCAAGAAACCTCTCTCTTTCGGAACCAAGAGACATTAAGCCCATAATTACCACTTCCCCCGCTTTGTTATTCCTCAGAAGGCAGATAATCTATTTCACGTGCGGAATAGAAGATCATGTGCGCACGAACTGCCCTTGAAACTTCTCAATTAAGAAGCGTGTGCTCTCATCACGTGCACATTTGTCCGCAGAAAAATGTGCAAGAGTCACCCTTATTGGTGATTCTCAAGCACGGGGTCTGAAGCCCCTGCTAGCGGCCCGCCTTTGCACAAGCGTTAAGGTGAGCTGCATCCCAGGCTGTGGGAATAAGCAGGTAAGAGCTGAGGCCGAGAAGTCTCAGATTTCAGAGACTTCAGTCGTTGCCCTTATGGTAAGTGGCAATAATCTCTACCTCAGAGGAGGTAGGGTAGGCCCTACAGGTGAGATTATGAGGACAGTTATGGGCGCTGTCAACGACTGTGGTTTGAAAACCCGCAGACGCGTCGTGGTGGGGATGCTCCCGAGGTGGGGTCCAAGCCGGACTGCGCACTTGAGTAACATGTCGCTAAACAGGCGCCTTGCAGACCTCTGTACGGCTGAGGGTGTCTTTTTTGTGGACCCGTACGCCGTATTCTATGGTAGAAAAGACCTCTAAAAAAGGGACGGGGTGCACCTCTCCTTTAAGGGCAAGGCGTTCCTAGCCAACCTCATCTAGGATGTCGTGGAGCGCACCCAAAGGAATGTCCGGCCCATTGGGAAGGCGGACGTACGCCAGTACGCCCGAGTCACTACCCAAACAACCTTCTCTGAAGTTGTCAAAAATGGTGCCACCGCGACAAACAAGAAGCCGGAAAATGGGAGAGTATAGGGAGTCCTACATTATGGAACTCCCTGAAAGTTCTTCTGTTCAATGCGAGGTCAATCAGGAACAAGTTTTCTGAACTCCGTGGCCTCGTAGCGACGGAAGAACCAGAAATGGTAGCCATAACAGAATTGTAGATAAAAACCTCAAACCGAGACTTTGAAGGCGATTTCACGGTTCCTGGCTACCAACTCTTCCACAAAGATAGGCCAGACAGAGAGGGTGGCGTTGTAATGTTGTATGTCAAGGATACAATCAAATCTACGAACTTCAACGTTATATCCGACCACGAGCTCCTAGGCGTTGACCTAAAGATCGGTCCTGTCAGATACAGGACCCTGGTGCTTTACAGACCCCCTTCCCAACCCGTTGAGAAGGACAGGGAACTGTAGCAGCTGCTGGGTGAGCTTGTTCAAGGCAGAGTGTGCATCGTTATGGGCGATTTCAACAGCCCAGTTGACTGGGAATCCAGAGCAGCCTGTGGCGAGAGCGCGCTACTCCTGGAGTTCGCCAACAACGAGTTCCTCACTCAATGGGTCAGAGAACCGACGAGAGGAGACAATATCCTCGCCTTGGTCTTCACCTCTGAGGATGACATCGTTGAGGATATCTCTGTAGGCGGAGAGCTCGGTGGCAGTGATCACCAGCTAGTTAGATTTAGCGTCAAGATCCCGAAGGTAAGGTCAGTTGCCAGTCAATCAAAGAAACTTGACTTGAGAAGAGCAGACTTTGCAAGCCTTCGAGCTGGACTGACTGACGTGAGGCTAGAAGTGTGCGATGCCGTTGAAGACTCGTGGAATAGTTTCAAAACCACATTCATGAGTCTTCAATCGCATTTCATCCCTCTGAAATGCCCCCGTCTGTCTTCTGTTTAACCTAAGTGGTTTAATCGAGAAATTGGCTAACTGCTTAGGGAGAAGAGAACTGTGTACCGGCAATCGAAGATCTCGGGTGACTTTGACGAATACCGGAGGCTAGCCAGGAGAGTGAAGTCCAGCATAAGGGCAGCTAAGCGGTCTGAGGAACTCCGAGTAGCGAGACTCTGTAAAGAGAATCCCAAGGAGTTCTTTGGATATGTAAACAGCCGTAAACCTATCCGTCGAACGATTGGCTCTTTGAGGAACGAGGAGGGGACATTAAAGCATTCAGATGCAGAAAATGCTAACCTCGTCAACGACTACTTGTCTTCAGTGTTTACTGAAGAATGTGGTCCCATCCCCCAGCCGAAGGATTCCTACTCGGGGGAAAAGTTGGAGGATATGGACTTCACCGAAGTTGAAATCAAAAAGAAGATCAGTGACCTAATGACGAATAAGTCACCTGGCCCGGATGGGTTTCTACTTAAAGTGTTGAAAGAAGTGCGCGATCAAGTGTCACGACACCTGCGAGCAATCTTCAACATGTCAATCCGGACCGAATGCGTTCCTAAAAACTGGTGTGAGGCGGAGGTGACTCCAATCTTCAAGAAAGGAGATCGTAACCAACCGTTGAACTACCGACCTATCAGTCTGACTTCGATAGTCGGTAAACTCATGGAAAGCATCATGGTGGACAAAGTGACGTCGTATTTAGAGTCAAACCTGCTACTGAGGAGTTCCCAGCACGGCTTCCGAAGGCAACGGTCATGCCCGACGAAACTTGTAGAATTATTCCACTTCGTTTTCAGTGAGCATGATCGGGACAAGGCGGTGGATGTGGTCTACCTAGACCTTCAGAAAGCCTTTGATAAGGTACCACACCGCCGCCTTCTCCGAGCAGTGCGAGCGCTTGGCATAGACGGAAAGGTAGCCGGCTGGATCGAGAACTGGTTAAGTGGTGGTGAATGGACAGTCTTCTGAGTGGGTGCCCGTCACTAGCGGGGTGCCTCAAGGTTCTGTCCTGGGACCACTACTATTCATGATCTACGTCAACGACATGGACGGTGACATGGTTGCCAAGATTTCCAAATTTGCCGACGATACCAAGCTTGGTATGAACGTTGCAAAGGATGGAAATACTGCCCGCCTGCAGGAAGATCTTGGGAAGATTGGGGAGTGGTCGGACACGTGGCAAATGCCTTTTAACGTGGGGAAATGCAAAGTGATGCATATCGGCCACAGAAACCCCCAATCTCAGTATATCCTTAAGGGCACTGCTATTGAATCCACCGACACTGAGAAGGACTTAGGTGTAACAATCACTAGTGACCTCAAGTTCTCGAAACAGTGCATTGAGGCGAAGAAAAAGGCCCAAAGGATGCTAGGCTATATCAAGCGCCAGTTTGGTTATCGAAACCAGGAGATTGTACTGTGCCTGTACAACTCACTTGTCCGATCGCACCTGGAGTATGCCGTACAATTTTGGAGTCCTTCGTTTCGAAAGGACATCGCTAGATTGGAACGGGTACAAGCCAGGGCAACCAAGCTGATTCCCTCTATCCGACATAAAAGTTATGAGGATAGACTAAGCGAATTAGATCTGTTCTCGTTGGAAACCCGTAGACGGCGTGGTCAACTCATCGAAGTTTTCAAAATACTTCGAGGGTTCGATAATGTTGACTACCGGGATATTTTCACACTGAGTGAGAACAGAACGCGCAATCATGGCTTCAAACGTGAACTGAAGCGTTACAGCCGCAATCTGTGTGGAACTTTTTCACTTGCAGTATCTGCGGTGTGTGAAACGCACTTCCAGTGGAAGTTGTCAACAGTAAATCTGTTGACCAGTTCAAGTCAAGACTAGACAAGGTCTTGAAAAGTGGCTGTTTAGGGAGGCAAAACAATTGAGCAGCCTTGTGCCCACTCGATTGCTAGTCCCAAGGTACCCTCCTTGAATGGACCGTAAGGTCTCCTAGGGTACCTTCTTTCCTTGTTGTTACTCCTTGTTGTTACCAAGTTAGGGCAACTCCTGCTCCTTCCCGATCCTTTTAAGATACACTAGGTCTCTCTCGTCAACTAACAACCCTGGTCACGAAGTAAATTTTCTCCTCTAATAAGCGCTCCCCCATTGGTTTGAAATTTGAAAATAGAGCCCTTAACTGATGCCGTTTGTCCGCCCTTGTACGTGATACTGGGTGCACATGCATCGTGATATCCGAGAATTTACTTCTCTCAGTCTGTCCTGACCACCAAAAGTTCTCTGTAGGCCATGAGTACCTTGGCCAAGCAAGTCGATTTTCTATTCAATTGGCACATCGAATGTGAGTATTTGACTGATTAGGTCGAAGTGGTAGCAGCCCCAATTAAGTTTTGCTTTGTACCGATTGGTCAGAGCCACCAGGTTAAAAGTAACCCCATATCACAACCTGTGGGAACCCGTGTCCCGGCCGCGAAGGCTTCCCCGGAACCCGTTCCTTTAGAAATCTCATCGATCCGGAGATCGAGACCCTCCGGAACGAGGATTTTTCCCGCGCCTAGAGGGGGTGCGTAACTCCCCCCCTTCCTTTGGAAAAAGCCAGGACTCAGGAACAAGAGACTTTCCGTGGTAGAAAAAGCATACCCTGCCAAGGATGAGCTGTTACATCGTAAATATTCCGACGGAACTGAACCTGAAACACCCACCTTGTGTGTTCCTCGCTCTCACGTACCCCACGTCGTCTAGATTTCTCCCGATAGTTTATTCTCCTGTCATCTTAGTAATAATAAAACCTCTCAGAGGGTTTTTAAGTATTTTTATGGGCCAGGTGCGGCCGGAGAAATTGCTGAGTACTGCAAATCATGCGATGCCTGCTAAATGACATCTGCAAAAGGGCGTGTCAAGCCAGCCCCCTTCAGAAAAGCCAGATCATCTCGGAACCATTTTCTCGTGTGGCCATTGATCTTATGTGCTCCATTCATTCCCCGTCTAGCGAAGGATACAGTTACTTCCTCACTTTGGTATACTTCGCTACCCGTTTTCCTGAGGCAGTTCCTCTTAAGCTCATTGATAGTATTTCGTGCGCCGACGCCCTCTTTTCCATTTTTGCTCGGGTAGGAATTCCTAAAGAGGTATTGTCGGATTAAGGAAGTCAATTTACCTCAGAGCTTATGGAGTATGTCGAAATGCTCCTCATGGTAAAACCTCTGTTTACCACCCCATACTATCCAGCCGCAAACGGAGTTTTCGAAAAACTAAATGGTACATTGAAAGCAATCGTCAGAACATTGTGTCTCGATTAGCCTCGAGAATGACACCGCTTTTTACCCGTGGCACTGTTTGCGTGTCGTGAAATCCCCCATAGGACCCTAGGATTCCCCTCCTTCGAATTATTGTATGGCCGTAATGTTCGAGGCCACCTTGCTATTTTAAAGGAAACTTTCCCCCATCCCCGTCTATATAACGAGATCGAATCCTCCTATTCGTATCTCATAGACCTCCGAAACCGCCTCGAGATATGTTCCGAGATCGCGTACCAAAAGGTGGAGGTAAATTTGAAGAAGTATCGAACTTATTTTGATTTAAAGGTGAAGGAAATATGATTTAAGCCTGGCGAGGAGGTGCTTTTGCTACTTCCTACGAAGAGTAACAAACTCTTGAGCCAGCGGAAGGGCCCCTTTTCCTTTTTAGAGGTAAAAAAACAGTGGATTACCTGATTCGATCACCTTCAGGAGATAAGGTTTTGCACATCAATTTGTTAAAAAAATACCACCATACGTGTAACAACAATATTGTGGTCTTCGATGAATAGTCCCCTTTGGAAGCCCTGTATCCCGATGACCCCCTCAATGTCATGTGAGTAGTATGAATTGAACAATATGGTGATTACGCTATCCCCTCTTTACCTGGACCCACGGAATAATCATCCCCCGTTATGGATGTCTTTCCCAGGCTAGCGCCTCTTCAAAAGAGTCAGCTGCAGCAGTTGCAAAATGGATTTGAAGATGTAATCCCCGAGATCCCCAGTTGCTCCAATCAATTTGACCATAACATCGTCGTTACTACTCACGAAAAAACAGATGGACCACCAGGTAGAAAAGGTCAGATCCATTGTCGAGATGCCCCTTCCCCGCACTAAGAAACAGCTCAGGTCATTGATGGAACCATCCTCCTTTTACCATAGATTTATGCCTAACTTTGCGTCTATTTCCGCCCTTTTCAGTGCTTTTTTCAAAAGAGATCTCCGGATCTCATTTCATGGAATCCCGAAGCTACTGCCAGCTTCCAGGGGTTCAAGAACAAGCTAGGTCTGACCCATTTCGAAGCTTCCTAGTCTTTAAAACCCTTCGGCATCCGGACGGATGCGAGTGACGAAGGAATTGTATTCGTGCTGCTCCAATACTCCGAAAAGTTGAAAACCAGCCGGTGACTTATGCGAGCGGAAAGCTACCGCCCCGTGAACGTAATTACTCGGTAATAGAAAAGGACGCTTTAGCTATAGTATGGAGTGATATCAAATTTAGCATATATTTAATTGGTAAAGAGTTTATTGTCGAGACTGACCATTGCCATTTGTTGTACCTCCAAAATACCAAGAGCAATAATGGCCTTATAATGCAATGGCTTTTGATACTCAAGCAATATCAGTTCAAAGTTTGGTATATACGTAGTACCGAAAATTGTAGAGCTGATAATCTTATCCGGAATCCATTAGCCCACAACGCTGTATAATCCATTAAATTTTAGGTCGCCTGTAAGCCTGTCAGCTAATCATGTATATATATATACCTTTTTTTCGATTTTTAACTCTGTACATATATCTATGGTCCCTGTAGATAGTTATTTAATATAGTTTTTTTTGTTGCTGTTCCACTACCCTTTTAGACAAAGTTCTAGTTTTGTTAATTAATTTAAAAGTAATTTCTTTTGTCTGCCCATTTATATTCATTTTTGCTCAGATCAATATAATAGCCTTTTTGTAAGCCTGTCGAATACAGGTCAGGTCCCCCCTTTTTTATCAGGATGACGCCTAAATAATAATTCCTCCTATACAAATTTGCGATGTCCCTTGTTCTCTCTTGTCTTTCAGAAAAGTTCCATCGTATGGAAGGGAGGGGTGTAAAACAACAACCTCTGACCGCCCCCCACCCCACACTTTATCGGAGACCAAATGTTATGGTAAAACGACATGGACGACGTCATTTCCTGTTTAAACATTCTATAATTTTCGACTCATGCGCACGTTGGAAAAATATTTCCCAATTCAGTGAACTTGCCCCAAACCTCCTTCCGCACCCGGTGACGAGGTGTGAAAGAATCGCTCTGTCTTGGCCCTTGCTGTTAAATGATGAATCGACTCCGCACTCGGATTAAGGGGTCTGGAGCTTGTGACTCCTTTCTCCAAACTCCCCATTTGCATTAAGAATCGGGTATACAAATACTCGGGTTATTGTGTAGTTCTAAGTGTCCAGCCCGAACCTCAAGGCTGTCGTTATTGTCTCGTCCTGCGAGCGTTCGTCAGACAGCAGCCTTCTTTATCCGTGATTCTCCCCAAGTCAATTGGTAGCTTCTGTGAACCACAAGTCTTTGAATTTGCGCAACAGTCTCCCTTCGTTTAATCGAACCGAAGAAAATCTCCATCAATTACCTTTGAAGAAGAGAAGATTCTTCTTTCAGTGGAATTACGAGAATTCCCACATTCCCCGTTGAACATCATCTTTGAATTTTGCCTATCTTCATCGGATGGTTGGTTCGGATCATGCCCATTCTGCCTCATCGGATCAATGCCTCAACGCAAGAAGGACCTTCCTCGAAGTCAAGACCCGTAAGACTGAAACCCTCTCAATTATTAGTATTCTCAAGTTCCCCATATTTATCTGAGCCTATTCCATTTGAAAACCTCTCCTCATGATAATTATCAAGAGACTCTTTCAATTTAAATAATTCCCCTTTGCCTATTATTATTCTTATTTTGATCTTTGTAAATAAAATTATATTTTGTTGTTTCATCTTTAATTAACCTGGAACGATACTCTCGGCCTATTCAAGTAAATCTCGCCAACAGTCCTTCAACGGTTCGCGTTGCAATAGGTGATTAAGTTACCCTCCTCCCACATAATATAGGAGTAGTGATGTATAGAGTGGTTTTACCACGACATCATAGTTGTTTAACCTCTTATCACAAAGGATAGAGGGATATAATAGAAAAACTCCACTTTGTGGGCCTACTGATATGCGTAGATTCCGAACCACGTATCTTACTATTACTCGGTTCATTTAATCGTATTTAGCCATTTTATTGCAATATTGTACGTTTAACTTTATAAAAATATTGGGACAGCAACCTATTCTTGGTGTTTCAATGTAATGGCTATAGAGATTAATTCTTTAGTAAATGTTGAACCTGAAAGCCTTACAATGAACCCTACTGCCTCCCAAAACGCTTCCGATATCTAAATCCCTGGCGTTCGTAATTAGATAAAATGGTCATTATATTGTATTTTATGGCGTTAGAGCAAATTCTGCATGGTTATCCCATTATACTATTGAGTTATGCTGAAGCTTATTCACGTTTCTAACACTTTATTGAAAGGAATGAAAGTGGTGGCAGAATTATTAATAAATCTACAATGAAAATTGACTAAATCTAAATATCCTTGTTACTCTTGCAACATCCCTGCTCTAGGATAATACTTAACAGCGGTTTTCTTATCCTCTTGTGTGGATATTAGTGTGGGTTAACTTTATATCCTGAGAAACAAAATGATTCTGCTGAAAATATGCTCTTTGTAATATTGATGCAATCTCAATGTTAAAAGCGTTGCTCTAAAGGTTGCAGTTGTTGATTTTCGTGTTCACTTGTAGTATACTGTTGAAATTTCTGTGAAGAGTTGTATATGCATATTTTGAAGGAGAATCAGAAACTCATAGAGACCAACTGGCAAGATCATATCCGTTTTTCCATGATTATAGTTCAATTTGTATTTGGAAAAATGTATCCTTCAAATTGATTTTGGAGAACACCGAACAATTTTGCAAAGTTGCAGTAAAATCAAAGAGCTAACTAATCCATAATTGTGACAGCCTTTAAATGAACCATATAACCCCATATGGCTGTTGGTGCATAATAAAATATGGACTCCGGTTGAACAGCAGCCATCTTTCAAGAGAAAGAAGCTAGCTTTACTGATTGTGTTGACAGACGTAGAACATGCTGCCCAAAACACCTTTCTTCTTCATTGTAGATGGCGTAAAGAACAATTACCATGATCATCTGGCCATTTTGAAGGAGAAAGTCATTCTCTGGGTTGATACTAGCATAGGAGATGACAGTTTAATTCTTTAACAAGTGACGCAAACTCACGCACAGCAAAAAAACTTCAGGACTGGTGCCAGGTAAATTTTAAGGGGTGTTGATCAAGGGAACTTCATCTTTCCAGTTCTCCAAATATGAACTCAATGATTTTGGATTGTGATTGATTCTTCAGCAAAAAAAAAAAAAAATCTCATGAAAGTGTCGAAGTTCTGAAGTGAAAAATGAAAAATTACTGGGAGAAAATATCAGCTAAGTCCCTGCCTGCCACTTGCGTTCAGGTTATACTTAAACTTCATCGTGTCATCATAGCAAAAATCAATCGAAGTATATATTAGTTACATCATCGTGTATAAAGTTTTCGTCTTAGTCTAAGTATTTTATCTATTACATTGCGTTCTGAAAATAAATAAATAATAGGAGTGTACACTTAGTGTTTGTACTTTGCATTTCATTTTTATTATCTGCTGGGAAACCTGGCTGACAAGAAGTGATTGTGACGCTCTTCAATTAAGAAGATTTCATTAATGCATTTCGCATTTTCGCAAATGTAGCCTTAATTAAGAAATTTATTATTCTATTAAATTTTAATCCTGTTCTTATAAATTGAGATTTCTCTATTATTAATTAAATTGTATTTAGCTTACATATATTTTCCTCAGTGGAGGTAAGAACGTTTTAGTAATGTAGCAAGGTATGCTTTTGCAATTTTCTGGTAATTAGACCATTAAAATTTTGAGAAACAAATAGATGGCTTTAAATTATAAATATGGTTGTTTTATGAAGCAGGTGGACTTATTCTCTTAGGTTTAATAATTGGAGCAAATAATTAAGTTTATCTTGTTTTCAGTCAGCTACCCTTGGTTGGGCAGAGGAAAGTGCGTCATTTGGATCAGACAAGTGTGAATTTTCTTATGAAAATGAGTCGGCTAAAGTATTTGCTGAAACAATCCTTCTCTATTTTTTTTTTATTTGAATTTAATTAGGCATTAATTTTTAGTTTTATAAGTTAGGTTTATTCCTATAGTTAAACTTAGCATCTTTCAGTCCACTTAATACGCTTCAAGACATTGCACATTTCTAGCGAGGACTGCATCTCGCCAACTAGCATTCTTAGTATGATAAAACACCCATAAGCTGTATATATTTCAGTAGGAAATGTTTTAATAAGCTTAATCTTATTTATCGTGGAGTTAATTTAAAATTAAGTGTACCCATGTTTAAATAGAAAGCTTTGTTTAGGTTAAAATTTTTCAGCGAATCCTGCATTCCGGAGGTGTGCCGTTGAACTGGAGCGAGGGATTGGTGTTGCACTCTTTTGTACAACAAGCCGTGTGATATATTAACGATCAATTTGAGTGTTACTGCAATTAATTTCCTGTCTTCTTCGTCTGTGACAACAGGTGTGGTATAATCATTTTTGTTAATCCTTTAGCCTACTGACTTGTTTACTTATTCAATTTATGCCTGTTCTCCTCTATTTATTGCACTTTAAGAGTTTTCTATAGAAGACTTATCTTAAAGTAAAGAGAATTAAATTTCAAATGTGCACTTTACATCAAGATTGCAGCTCAACGGGAGCGAGGCAATTGATTAGAGATTTGGTCAAGAATTTTGCTATTATCCGTATCTAAACAAACAGCGCTGTACTTTTTTACAGTAAATTTCGTATCTTGATCTATTCATGATCATATCGATTAATATTAAAATTAAATCATGTTTTTCACGTCTGCACATACAATCATCGTATGATTAATATTCTTAAACCTGAAGCTTAATGATTTAAATAAGATCCTAATCATATTGATTGATACTTTAAATTAACTTGAATTAATTTCTGGTCTTCCATATCTGACTCTGCAGAGTAATAGCAGCTTGGCTTTACCCAAGCCTGAGGAATTTGATTCACATTTAGACCTGAACATTGTACTCGTTTTATATCATTGTTCCTTGTGGAACCTTAAGATTTGTTTTCATTGTCCGAACATTAATTATATTCTTATTTTAATTTAAATGATGTTATTTAATTATTTGTTTACCTGTATTACATGTTCCTAATAGTTAAAATTTAGTTAATTATATTTTATGCCAAAAGTGCTACATTCCTAGCTGGTGCACCCTTCGCACCGTAGCGCTTCCACTTGGCTCAGTGGAAATATGTCATTTTTTAATTAAATCACGTGACCTCAAAGCCAACCGTTGGAACCAAGTTTGGTATGCTGATTACTCACGATTGAGCATGTTCTTGTGACAGGTTCCTTCTGATCGGATGAGTGGTTGAGTACAAGCAAGGATTTCCTTCCATGGTACTTCGAACAGGATCGCGTTCTTGCCACTACACCAGTTAATTCAATTCCATTTTGAATCGAACCGTAAGGTACCGTTCCGGGTAATTTGTTTAGTCCCAATTTGTTACTCTTAAGCTTAAATTCCCTTTAGCATGCTAGCTTTTAACGTGACATGATAGAAAAAAAATAATTATCAAGGGCAAAAGCATCCTAATTAGGTTTTAGAGGAATAGAGCTTCACTTTTCAAACTTCTTTCTTTATTTATTACATCCCCTTGGAACATTCAATTTGTAAAGAAAATCTTGCAGAAAGGGAACATTAAATTAGATTAGGAAACATAAGAAATCCATAAGGAAGCCTATTTTAAGGACGTGAAAAAAAGCACTGAGAGAAAGGGTTTTCTAATAGAAGCCATTTGGGGTAGTTTATGTGGAATTAAACGATTAGACCCTTTGTGCAAAGACCAATCATGGACCATGATGCAAGCGAGTATAATTTCTATTGAGTTTTGGCCTGAATGAGAGTTTAAACCGCCGACCATTTATCTCCCCATATTTGCAGGAGACTCTCCAGCCTGGGTCCGACCATTGCTCTCCCGATACCCAGTCGTATCTAATCATTTCCTTTAACGTTACAGGGTCGTTTCCGATCATTGCACTGATGTAACTGGGCCGTGGCTTACCATTTCTCTGAGCGATACTCTGTTGTTCTGGTGCTCTGGGTTACCATGTTATGTTCGATTTCTGAGTCCGAGGGTACCATGTCGTAGCCAACCATTGTCATGAGCGACATAGTCTACTTACCGAGCATTTCATATGTAAGGTTATGTGAAATTGACGAGCATTTCACTCTGAGATAGTGGGTTATGTTAGAGCATTGGGCTCGAAAATAATGTGACACGTGCAAGCACGGCGCTGGGGGCTACCCTGTCGTTACCGATCATTGCGCAGATGGCATCATGTGTAGCAACTGGTGTGTACGTCCAAAATAGGACACACGCGAGAGTCGCTACATACATAAAGTACAGAGAAAAAGAAAAGTAAATTTAGCGCCGTTTACGAGAATGTCACACGGTAGTAAACGGAGCACAGTTATCTCTGTTAGAGTTAGTCGAGGCAATCTTAGGCAAACATTATAATCAAGGCAGAATTCAGAATAAACCGGATAGCTATCACTATTAAACAACTAGAAACCATATTAGGAAGCTGTCTCCATGGCACACGCCACCGTCCACCGAGAATTTCATCCAATAGTCGGTGTTCCTTGCTTATCAATATGTTCGGCAGTAGCCAATCAACAGTCGAGTTATGTTAATACCGACAAATCAACAGGCCGGTACATAAGAGGGAGGTGTGGCTTAGTTGGACGAGAAACTTGTAGGGCGAGGCTTAAATTGAATATATAACTTCGTGAAGCCAGAACAAAGGATAATTAAATTACTTTTATATATAGCAATATATCACGTTATATATCGTTCAGTCCGATCTCTCGGATTCTCATAATTCTTATTTGTATATAGTCGTGTACATAACGCAAACATTAAGGTGTAACTCTTAAAGGCTCTATTCGTCCGGCCTCCTTTAGACCTTGCCCGCACTTGACCTTGAACTTAATTTATGTCATAACATAAAACTTAAAACTTAATTAAAGAACTTTTGTAAAGTGCAATAATATCTAGTTCAATAATAATTCTATTTTTGCTTTGGTGACCTCAATATCCTGACGTTCCTCAATCTTCCTGCTTCAAGTGCTTATTAATCGTGAAAACAGCCTTTGCGCATTCTCCTCGTTAATCGAAATTCCTCGCAATTACATAAGTAACGAAATAACGATGTTCTACCCTTGTGTGGTCTATCCCCATCCTCCAGGCTATTCGACTCGATCGCTAGAATAAGACCGCCCGTCGGCTTAGGGCACCCCATAGCTATCAACAAAATAACTCTCGTGGGAAATAAGGAAGGGCAACGCAAACTAACCGGAGCATCTGTATTAACCGGAGTCGTTGCTAAAAGATAACGCAAAAACTCTATCACCATTACTGGCAACCAGCGTCCCCCTTCCATGCTCTTAGGTTGTCCTCACGATTACCTTCAAGGTACCCCCATAATTGAGTCCGCCCCCATACATGTACTGCCTGAGCATAAAGTTCCTGGTTATAGTGCCCTGTCCGTGCATTGGGGTGGAAGGCTTGGATAAAATGTAGTGTCCATATTTTACACTCGAAGGTACCGTGTAGTGTTCGAAAGCATGCGTCATTAGTTATCGTATCGTATCCGAGCATTGAGCTCGGGTTAACCATGTTTATGGGATCAGGCTGTCTTGTACTGACCAAACATTATGCTCAGGTGTAGCTTTACGTGTCTAAGCCTTTCGGCATGGGGTGCAGTAACATATCCAGGAATTGCGCTTGGAGATACTATGTAGTGTCCACTCATTATCATTACACTCTAGGTACCTTGCCGTATCCACACATTGTGTTCAGGGGTACCCTGAAGTGTCCAGGCAATGCACTTTGGGATACCTTGTCATGTCTGAGCAGTGCGCAAGTAGGTAACGTGTTGATTCCGAGCATTGTACTGGGCCCTTATTGCATTCAGTGTACCATGACTTGCCTGAAAATCTACTTAGGTGTGCAGTACTGTGTTCGTAGATTGCATTTATGGGTAAGAAGTATTGATCGAATGTTGAACTTAGAAGGTTTGTGTCGCTCAAGACCCTTCCACTCGCGGGGTTCACTGTCATGAGAGAGTTTTACTCTCGTAAGTACCGTGTTGACCGCATATGCGAACCACCGCAAATGCGACCCTTTGTTCGTATTGCAGGAAAGTTGTTTTTTTTAAATATAAGTTAGCCCCTTCATTTTTTCTATTCTAGGTGACATTGTATCGATTTCTCTTATTTAAATTATCCTTATTACTATAAAAATTTTCAAAGCGAAGTTAATTATAAAATTAGGCTTCTTTTCTCTCTTTTTCCTCAACATACGGTTGACTTCACCTATCACCGAGTGTCTAAAGATCTTGTGGTATTTTCTGAATTTTAAACACTTTTTCTCGCAAGTGCGAACTATTTATGTATTTCCTATTAGTTCTTTGGAACCTGCCTTACAATCAGTCCTCATTGCTATTTTTAATGAAGGAGGTTTCATTAATGCTTTTGGATTTTAGAAATTGAGGATTTCAGCCCAGAAATTATTTTTCTTTTAATTAAATTCATACCTTGAATTTTTAAATTCAGACAATTTTGTTTCAGTATTCCCTCAAATTAGTTGGTAGTTTATAATGATTTCTTTGCGGAAGTAAAGTTCTTCTAGTAATGTCACTGTGTTTATTATTCTAGTTATCTGGTTAATAATTCCTCTAAGGATTAAACAAACAATTTGATCCCTTTCAGCAGTTAATATGGTTGGGTTTTATGAATAAGGTCATATTTTTAGGGGAAATTATTTAGGGAAAAAAATTAAGCTTACCCTCTTTTGTTTGGTAATCTTAATCGCTAGAGGAAACTGCCTCTTTTACATCTCTTCAGTGCGATTTCCCTAGTTAACTCAAATTTTTATCTAAATAATCCATTTTTATTAGATTTATATATGTAGTTATTTTTAGCATTAGAATTTAATTTTTAGGTATGAATATTTATTTATTAGTAGATTTTGGCTAATACTCGTAACTTAAACGTACCCGCTTTTTTCCGCTACCCTTTCTATAGTTTGAAACTGCTCCTTTAGGACAACAACTTATACTGCCGCACTGTTTTTGCATATCAAATTCCATTACGCCGTAAATGATAAAAGGAGTAAATTTAGACATATATTGCGTGTGAGTCATTTAAATTTAAGTTAGTGGTTCAACGGAGTTTGGAAATTCATCAGATTCTACCGAGGATTTGGCTCGACATCTTCTTATCGTACGGAACGTTTGACTTTTCTGTACAACAAATCCGCTTACTTTGATTTATTTAAGATCATAATTATTGAGCCTTAAATTATTTTTCCTTTGCCATTACAGCATCGATCTTAATATTCTATTTTAAGATAAATTGTAGAATTCTCCCCCGCTCTAGATATGCTTGGGATGGAGATTGTATAATTGAGTGATACTAATTACCTAGTACAAACAACAAGTTAATAACAGTTATAGTTGATGGTGAGTGGGTAAAACAGGTTATTCCTTGGGGTCATACAATGCGTTACAATATCAAGAAGATATCGACCTTCTTACTCTTCTCGTGTCTACTGTGGTGACCTCTTTTAAAACCTAATGAGGGGAATTAGGTATATTTTCACCCATATGTCGTGATATTTTCGCTCTGTGATTGGCTCTTGGCTGTGAAAGGATTATTTACCTATGATTAACTGGTTAATACATTATGGACATTTAAAACGTGGTGTCATCATAGAATAAACTGGACAAAATATACAAAAACAAAGGATGTTTTTGCATAAATTAATAAGTAGAATATTACTCAAGATACAAGTAGATGTTATCAATACGGTCGAGATCCTTTTGGCAGTCAAATTTGTCATTGCAGAAGTGGGTCCACACTATTTATATATGGACCAAAAGTACCTGAGAAATTGGTATCCCGGCTGTTATAAAATATTTCGGAGAAGACCATAGTGGACTGCTACAATTTCTTTCCTGAGGTATGTACCAACTATTTCAGAGCGAATCCGGAGTTATTTTAAAGGTGGACGATTCTTGCTTTTCTCACAAACTAAAGAACGATCGCGAATGGGCCCCTCTCTCGTCCTTACGGTTTCACTATGTTCTTCTTTACAATAAGCACAACTAGTAGATATTCACAACACTATTTATCTCAAGTCTTACATATTTTGTAGTCTATTTTGTGAAATTCAATTACGACATCCCAGATGTCTTTTGCAAGAAGCAAATTATGATAAAATGGATAGAAAAAAAAACTATCCTAAGAGGAGAAGAATTATGTCGTAAAGGCAGTAGGTAAAAGGAGTCTTCTCTGCTAATTTTTAAACATTTCATAAGTGATTATCCTGGTGCCAAGAAAGAAAACGTTTCAACCTGAATTCCTGGCCCATACCCAAAGAGTTTTTCTGATATCAAAAGTGAATTGGATAAAAACCATATTCTAGCATCAAAGTCATTTTTAAAGGTGCTGGGTTTCCTTCTGTCTCGAGAAAAACAAAGTGTAATGCTCTCAGGAAGTTTTCTCCCATTTTGAATAAAACTAAAAAATCATTCATGAGCATAAAACACAAAGAAAATTTCTGTTTGGCTCAGACAATACATACATAAATTAAAACTGATTTTAGGAAAGTTATCTTCCCAGATCATTGACGCTGCAATTGGTGGAGACAAGTTAGCTGGAATTTTATAAAGTAGATTATGGCATCAAAATGGCTTCGCAAGCGTACTGAAAGTTTCCGAAGAAAACATCCATACCTTAGTTTAAGAGACACCCAGTGAGGATGAATAGGTCACTTCTCTTTAGGAGGGATAATACCCTTAGTGAGGGCTAGAAGTTTTCCACGAATTAGTTAGAGTCTCTAAGATTTATAAGTGACTCAAAAGTGCGTAATAAATCCAATATAAAACTTGTGGATTGTGCAGTAGTAGGATGTTCAAGAGACGGCAAACAATTTAACAATCAAAATAACTTTTGGGAATTCTTCAAAGATGCGATTAATTTCCTACTGATTGCAATAAAGCTTTTACTTCCTCAGTAGATTACAGACTGTTTAAATTTATTTAGAATGGTTCCTTCTTCTCGGAGCTCTCAAACAATTTTACCTGCGGCAGAGCGCAACTTCAAGGCTTCGCTTTTTTTTCAAAAGGAATAAAGTTCAATTTAGCCATTTAGAAGCATGGAATGACATATATGTCTATAGGACATAGGGTTATTCGCCCTAGAGATTTCAAATCTACCATTGGATTTGAATTATTATTAAACTTATATCTCCCATTTCCATTCATTGTAATTTTTATTATTACTTCATATTAGTTGTTTGAACTTGTTATATTTTGTTATTGTATTATTTCTTTGTAAATTTAGGTTGAAACTCATGTATTGTTACTTATTAAAAGTCTGAGAATAATCTCTTAATAGTAAAATAGTCAATCCAACAATAATTTGTCTTATTTGCTCCACTATGTCATTTACATTCCATATAATCACATGAGACTGCTGTTCATGCCTTCATCACCTCACGCCTTGACTACTGTAACTCTCTGCTTGTGAATCTGCCATCCTCCTCTCTCCACCCCCTTCAACTTGTACAGAACTATGCCGTGCGGCTTCTCCTCCGTCACCCTTGCTTCTCTCCCTAGAAACCCTTGCTGCATGAACTGCAATGGCTCCCTGTCAGATCTCGTACTCACTTCAAGATACTTCTCTTCACATTTAAAACCCTAAACAACAAGGCCCCGTCTTACCTCTCGCCACGCCATGTCCCTCGGGCCCTTCGGTCATCACATGCACCTCTTTTGAATATTCCTCGTTTATCCATCTGCTCAATGGGGGACTGCTCCTTCTCAATCTGCCCCCCTAAGTTGTGGAATGCTCTTCCTGCTGAAATCAGGTCTTCTCCCTCTCTTACCACATAAAAGGGTCTCCTGAAAATGCAACTTTTCGGAATTGCCTTCTCCCCTTCTTAAATTTCGATTGATTTTCCATTCTCATCTCAGCACAACGTGCGCTCTGGGAAGGCCTCAGGCCTTGAAGAGCGCATTACAAAAGACTTATTATTAAAAATGCAGCTATTTTAAGAGAGCTTTGGCCATTTTCACTATTTTCATGTGATCTTTAGATATCCTTTATAAATAGACTTATATATACCAGGATTATTGTTTAAATAATTATACAGCCAGGATGGACAATATGACTTTAAAAAAATGACACAGGAGTTAAAATAAGAGGAATATATAAAGTGCAGGAGAGAGGGAGAGAAGGAGAGAGCAAAAATAAGGTAAAAAGGAAAGGAAAATAGAGGGCACAGTACATAAAAAATAAATATTAAAGTTTAGACACATTTGTCTGAGTACAATCTAGAATAAAATCATCAAATTTCCCTAAACTAAGACAAATAATGGAATTATAGAATTTGATAATAAAAGAGGACTCAATGATGATACGAACAACGGAATATTAGTGTGACTGATGGTTTTCAGAATTATAGTTAATTCTGCATCTGAATCTGAATCTGTGGGAAGTGGTGAAGTTGGTGTGTATGAGAGATAGGTGTTGTACAAGGGTATTTAGTAGTAGTGGTGGGGGGGAGGGGATAGTAGTGAAATGAGAAGGAAGCATAAGGGGTGCAAAGTTGCCTAGAGATCAGGCTAATCTCTTTCATAGTTGTATTTATTTGTTTGTCTTATATATATATAAGACAAACAAACTAGTATTACAACTCGGAAAATGATAAGGAAGATATTTCGGGAACCATTAAAAGCTTAAGAAAGAAAATGTGAGTTAGAGAAACTAAGAAAATAGTGGAAACTATTTTAACCGCTATATGAAGGTAAATAAAGGAGTTGGATTCAAACCTGTGTCATCAAGTGTTCATCGCTATCGAAACCACGACTCTCATCAACTGAGCTAACCATCCTCAATCCCCAAAAAGTTTGATTCAAGAAGCCTTTTGAATAACAAAGTGTAGGTTTTTATCCAGTTAGAGAAAAGACAAGTGTTTTAGAACTATGTTAAGCAGCCTGATTTTCGCTGCTCCGTGCAGATCCTCTTGCTTCCTCCCTTCTCTGCTGTGTATACTGCTAACACTGTACATGCATTTGTTTTGTAATTCTTGCAACTCTTTTCATGCGGTTTCTGAGATGCTGAAAAGAGTTGCCAAGAGCATAAATGTTGATCAGACTAGCGTCCAAAATATTTTTCTTTTGTTTTTTTAACCTGTGGTTTCTGAATGTAATGATGGTTCTGACTGCCGATTTGGCTCCTTAAATCCGTATCCGTTCTGTGACTTGCTTTCTGTTCCCGGTAGAAGTGACCTTCATTCTGAGCACATTGCACTCGGTCGTGTAGGGATATCGTGTATCCCTCACTCTCACATTTGCAGTTTTTTTTCTTCTGAATGGTACTATTTTTAATTTTTCACCATTAGTTTGGATTTTGCATTTAGCTTTATATTCATTGATATTTTTTTATTCTTCGGCAGTCATCCGAGCTTGCATTAGCGCATTGCGAAATCCACAAACGATGAGTGAGCTAATATCATCGGTGAACTGAACCTTCAGACTAGAGGGGTTGCTTTGCTCTGGGAAGCCAGCTATATAGATCGAGCATAGGATCGGACTAAGACACCCACTTTGAGGCAATCCTGCCTGTAGATCGAAGGTGGGCCCGTCTGTGTACCCTATATTGATGTAAGCCGACCTCTCCATGATATAGTTGCCGATGATTTTTGAAAGTTTTGGCTTAATCCCTTTTGGAGCATCTTATCTTGCATCCCCTTTAGCCATACTTTATCGAACGCTCTTGATACTTCCCTGCATAGGATGTCGATATAGCTCCGATTTTTCTTCGCTTTTTGCAATTTTCTCCTTGATTACGTTTATTACCATCTCGGTACTTCTTTTGCTTCTGAAGCCGTATTGGTGTTTGTTCATAAGCGAGTTTTCTTTCAAGTCTTCGACGAGTCTTTCAATTTAAATCTTCTCGAAGAGTTTCCTCCGATTTCCTAAACGATATTGGGCGGTAACTCTCCTTTCTCGTTGGGGTTCTCCGAGGTTTAGCTATGAAGATCATTTTAGCCGTTTTATATGCGTTGGGAAAGTAGCTTACATTTAGGCAGGCATTAAGGATTTTGAGTATACATTTCCGTACGCATATCGATTTTCTGATGAATTTGAGCTTCGTCAAACCAGACTGGCCTGGTGCTCTTTGTTTGAAAGAGTAGAGCGCGCTTTCCAGTTCTTTGAGCCTAACTCATCTTTTTAGCCCTGTTCACTTGATGAATCGGCTGCATCCTTTAAATGATAGCATTGAACTCGTATATTAATTGATTTTGAAAAACAAATTCAAAATCTTCATTTTCTCTTCATTGATTCTGAATATCTGTTCTCAGTTTTCTCTGAGTATATCTTCTATTTCTATCTCCACAGTTTTTATTTTTCCGTTGGTGTCTTTCAATTCCATTCTTTTATTGTGGGTCATTCCTTTTATCCTTCTCAACATCTTCGCGCAGAACTCTTTAGGGTTATTTCGCTATCTATTTCTTCAATAGCTTCATTGCACATTTCTTCTTGCTGTTGATATATTAGTATTATCAGTTCTTCTTTTAGCTCTCTCGTACGGTACATTGCTTCACGGCAATATCATAGAATGATGCTTATTTGGTACACTCCTTTAAGTTCACGGGGTAAACCTTTCATAAGATCGGTCAATTTCAATCGGTCAATTTTCATCTTTTAGGAGTAAATTCAAGGGAACTGCTCGTGGGGGGTTTATCACTGACGTGGGGACCCCCTACGATGATCCTGAGTTTCAATCAATTGGGCGGTCTGGGGGCCACAGCCCCCAGTATATAATCATAATTGTTTATACAATAATGTTCTAAGGTTTTTATTTAACCAAATCATTTCTACGACTATAATTATTTTGCAAATTATAGTGGGAGGAGGGGGGCGGACGTCATAAATGAATAAATAGTAAATTTTTATTTTGGTTTCCACTTAATGTCTTTTTATTATCCTTATTTGTATTCATTTTTATTTGTTAAATTATTTTTTCCCATTTTACAATTTTTATTACTTTTTTATACACTTAAATATACTTAGCTAGATCGTTTAGAGGAACTAGTTTTTTTGGATCTTTTTGAGTGGAGGAGAGACGAATTTTAGGCGGCAAATTATGTTTCAACCTGGCTTTATTCTCTGAAATTTGCCCGTCGTCTATTTTCAAACTTTCTGCTTTATTTTCGGAGCGAGAAATGTTGTTAACATTTTTGGACGGTCATGATTTGCTTATAGTTAAAATCGATTGGGAAGTTTGTCGTCAAACATTAGAGATTATAGATAATTATGAGTTTATTTGTACAAAAACTAAATGTGACTTAAGCGATCGCCATTATTTTAAAAAATCAGCTTTGAATGGGACTTTTTTCTCAAATTAGCCAAAACGGGAATTAAAGAAAGATTCCATGCTTTCCTCACCGCTATTTCAGAAGTATACCCACCGCAATAAAGTAAGTAAAAAGCGTTTTTCGTTTGGTTATTTTCGGGTATTGTTTATATATTTGAACTAGGACTCAAACACGCATGAATATTTATGCGCGGGTGAACGAAACATACACGCAAAATATACACTTTACGGGCGCGCCGCAAATCTTTATGTTTACCAATAACTGGAATCTTATCTTTTTAATATATTTATTATAAATCGAGTTAAATTGACAGAGAAAAAGGAATATGTTTTGGGCACTGCCTAAAAAGCCAATCATTCTTCCGTCATGATATAAAGAAGTATTGTATTAATTCCTTGCGTTTAAAAATATATAGCAATTGTAAGACTTGATGGTTGCGTAATAATTGTTAAAATTTGTTTATGTAAGTTGAGAGAACAAATTTAATGTTATGGGAACTGAATAAATATACTTATTTATTATAAGTGGTTCTTAAAAGACCACATTTATGTATTCAGCTGATATGTAAAAGAGAGGTTGACTGCTTTAAGAATGAATTCTTCTATCGCGAAAAGACATCTGAAGGCGATTCCAAAGTTCTCGCCGAATAAAGAATATTGACTTCAGCTCCAAGATTCCTTTTACTTTTGAGGAAATCTCCGTTCATCATTTTTCCCAGCCTACTAAGCAAGAAGAGAGCTTTCTATTTTTGGAGTCATAGCTTTGTTAATATAAGGCATTTGTTGAGAAAGCAACTGGGCAGCCGCACAGCCGAATTAAGAAACCCATTTGGCTGCCCCAAGAGTGGTACCAAAATTCGGTGAAAAATCACCCCTTGGTAATCACACCACTCTCGAAGATGCTTTCCTCTAGCCATCATCTATAATAGATTCATGATTCATCCTTCTTCCGCTTAATGATTTCCTTTCGTTTTGGGCACTTAAGTGACATTGTTCGGTGTGCACCGTTGCAGTTGCTGCAACTTATTTATGGTTTAAGTGCATTTTCTTAATCCCTTGCCATTTATGGTATATTTAGAACATAGTTTCCTTCCTTCTTGGATCAGTTGTAACTTGTGTATGTTTCTAGTTTGTAGCAAGAGAAGAACATCTTGATGTTGTGGAATTTCTCCTGCTCAATATTTTCTGTAGGAATCCTCATGTTGAAAGCGATTAGGCCTACGATCTTTGCCTTCTGTGCCATTTCTGTTGTTTCAAATGTTATTTTGAATACGTGGACAGTGTTATTGAACTTAATCTTTCTTTATTTTTCTTCCACGGATATTTTTCGTCAATATCTTTGGTTGGTTGTTCACTTATCCAGCTTTCGATCTTTCGGCACACGATGCTCCTGTTGGCCACCACCTCTGGGATGTCCCAGCGATGTATCCATTGCTTACTTTGATTAGTCGAACAAGAGCCACTCTAAGTTCGGGGAACTGATTGATCTGGAAAAGCCCGTAAAGGAACTCTCATGGTCAAGCTCTCCATCTCCCTTGAAGGAGCTTCCTTTCTTGCTGTGGTTTGGTCATTCTTTTTTCTATTTCTCTTCTTGTCTGTAATAGAAAATTAATTCGCCCTGTTTCCCGTGTAAATAGATGAGTTTTATGAGTTTTTGCGTTTAGAACAAGAATCCAGAGACTGTGTCCCCCGTTTATTGAGATCCAATGCTACCGTGATCTAGACTGTCAATGATGAGATGAATGGATGATGAAAGGTTGAGCCCAGGAAGGGATACTACTCCCAAAGGATGACTAATGGTGAAATTGATGATGGGTTAAGACTAAATAAACTGCCACCCCCTTTGTTTTTTTATTTTAATTCGCCACTGCTTCCTTCATACCCAGAAACGGTTGTGATGTCCCTCTGTGGTGCTGGGCAATCCCCCATCGATATAGCTACAGGCTTTCTCAACAGGTGTTCCAGACCGCCCACATTCCCAAGATGCCTCTAGAAGTGAATTCGGCTTTGGTCTATACCTCAAACAAGTTTCCTTCAATTCCTCGATATAGGCTATATCAGAGTTGACTGGCATAGTTACGACGAGGTTTTTAATGTAGTCCTGGTTCACGGTCGCATCTAGTTCGTTAGTGTGGGGAGGTGATGCGAGCTAAAGCACTGATGTCATTTTTTTTTTTGACAGGGAAAAAGTATTAAATTCTCTCTCCTTTAAGACTCCCAAATTCGACAGTGCTCTCCAGTAGAATGCTAGACGGTGGCTTGGGTACACTCGTTTTACCTCAAGCGTAAGAATAAAGAAAAAGCAGAAATTAATCGTTGGGATAATTTACGCATATACGTCGGGTATAAAACAAATAACATACGTTTAGTTAATTTGATGATTTTTCCGTGGCACAAATATAAAATGCGCTCCTTCCTTCGCCTCGTCGTACATTATATTTGTATTGACGAATCAGCGACGAGCTTAGACAATGGTTAGAATAATGTTCAGTCCTATGCGTATATAAGCCAACACTTCCGTTTATTTCTTGTTTTGACTGCTCCTTCTGGAAACCTTGACATGAATTTGAAAAAGAAAAGAAAGTCCTCCCGCACCTATTTTCTGAGTTTGTCACTGCAAATCGTAGTTGAAGGGGAGACCTAGAATCTGAAGATCGCCGTTTTTCGGCCTAGCAGTGATCGAGTGGATTGTTTCCACCAGTACCCTTTCGCTAGCTGGCGGCTGGGGGAATAGAAAGCACCGGGTAGACCACCGCAAATACACCTGCTCACATCTCAGCAGCCCATCTCTGGTTTTAATAACCTTTCTGCCACTTGAAGGTCTTTGAAAGCCGCTTGACTCTGACTTGTCCGAACCCCGGAAGGGAAACCCTGGAAAGTGGCCCCATTCTGATGAGAGTGGTCAGGACAGTTAGGAAGAGCCTGATAGACATTATTTTTAGGTAGGGAAGATAAGGGTGAACCGGAGATGAAATAATTGCACGCCCTCACGATAAGACCTGGCTAGGTTCGGAAGTAGGAACCCTACCGCGCCTTAAAGCCGTCATAGATGACTGCAATGGCAAGAAGCGTATCCCACTCCGAGTCAAAGAGCGATGCCAAAAACTCGCGCGGGAAAAAGTCTTCGAAGTAATGCACTTTAAACTGGGAATCGCGCTCTGCAGATTGGAAAACCAGTATACCGATACTTGGCCATCTGCGACACTAATCAACGGCTAAACAACCCAATAATTATGAAATCGAAGAAAAAACTGGAAGAAATTGTCCTCATACCTAAATTTTCTCCACACGTAGCTGCACAAAGTTCTTCAATTATCTGTCAGCCCATCGATCCCTTCGTTGGATCGGATATTGCTGTAGAGATCAAAAATGAATTAGAGAGTAAACAGAACTGTAATAAAATTGACGAAACGTGCATATTTAAGAGCCGAGAGGGTGAGGATCACACGCGCGTATTTAACGTAATTTACAAACAACGAAGATGGCCACGAAGACAGCTGAGAATGGGCTAATCATGTTCAATTCCAAAGTTTCGGCAAGCTGCATAGAACGTGAGGACTTTTGCTATGCAGATCTGCTTTTCGTGTTATGCAATGCAAAAAAATGTCACTAAGGAGTGCAAACTCGCAGGTATAGTATGTTTGAAGTGCGCTAAATTAGGTCAAATGTGACCTGGTTGCTATCGCATCCTATCAATGACTTGCCCAATCAAAAAGCTAAGACGACGGTACAGTTTCTATCTCGAGTTTAGATTACTTTCACCACGCAAGAAGAAGTAATTGTATATGTTACTGATAAGGCCGATACTTCTGCATCCCGTCATTCCTTTCCATACCTTGATCAAGGCAGTAATGAAACAAGGTCAACAGACCTAAGTCGCATGCTTTCAATTATTTTAATATTTAACAAAAAAGAGATTTGATTAACAAACGTATTATCAATTTGCAATTTGACCTTACCACCCTGAAAACTGTTAAAAACTCATTGAAAAGTAAAATGCGACTAAAAAGCGTAGGTAGTGCAAACCACGCGATATGATTTATTGTGAATGTCCTTCTTTGGGACCACATACCAGCAGCATTATTACATGAGGTTAAACTGCACAAACGTACAAAAAGCTTATGTGAAAAAAATCTATTAATACCTACCAGATGATGTTTTACAACAGATCAGACTACAAACGAAGACCTACTAAACTTACGATTCACACAAGCTTTCAAAAGCAGTCAGCTACAGACCAAACAAAAGATTAATCCTATGTATAAATGAAAACAACAAAAGATTAAACAAGCAAAAACAAAACAAAACAAAACCTAAAACAAAGTAATACTATAAGTTCTGAAATGGACAATTTAATATATTAATACCAAAAGATTAGAAGTGGACAAATAAATAAACTTATTAAAAAAGAACTGTAGTGGACAAATTAATTAAAAGACGAAAAATTAAATAAAATAAAATACCCGTAGTGGAAGAATAATGATAAAGAAAATATGTAAAATAAAGATTAAACAAAAATTGCCTATAACAAAAAACTATAGTGAAAAATAAAGAACAATAAGAAGACAAGACAAATGCAGTTACAAGTTCTCTTACTTCATATAAGAGGTCTTGCTAACAAAGACTCGGCTTGAACGTTTGCTCATCCACATGAATAAAGAAGAAAATAATAGAAGCATAAAAATGGCCTAATGAGTTACCAGACGAGGTGTTACACATCTTCTCATCCTAAATGAACATGTATTTATACCTGTTCCCTATTCATCCATCATCGCACCTTTCTATCTTTAATTGTCTTGACTGCTTGCTCCCGAGCCGCTCGTATGCACTGAATTTGAGCTCTCGCACTTGGAAAGATTTATAACACTTCTTTCGCATTTTGATGCTGCTCATTTTAGGAAGAGAAAAAGGAAAACTAATATTTGTTACAAGGAAAGGCAAGTAACGCTACTACGAGCCATATCGACTCATATTCTTCTGAACAAGACCTCATATCTTACACCTTTCTTCCACGTGGGAAGTAAATAATCGGGGATTTTTACCCAGGCTCTTAAAATTAATATTATAGCGGCTTAAAATCATCACTCCCTCTGCTCCTGCCTCCTTGGGCGTGGCTGACTTTACTGCTAATCATATATTTTGAACAATGATCGTCGTGTGACAAGGCATAATTCGAGGCGGTCGGTAAAGCAGGATTGTGGAATAGCCCATTTTGGAACCCTCCATCCCAGGGCAGATTCGATATCTAAACCACTGAAGTGGTGGCACTCCGGGTGGTGATAGTTGATTCAATCACACCCATCATCAAGTTAGCCATGAGTCAGGCATAAGTAGGGCCACTCGGGGTTCATCAACTAAACCATTCATCTTTTTCTCATCCAAGCAGATACCCCGGCAGTGTTTAGGGTTGTGAGGGTGGAGAAACCATTTTCATTTCATCTAAATAAAAAAAAGAATCTTAATCCTAGGAATAATCACAGGCACAAAGAAAAGGAACCAACCAACAGGAAACCGACCACGAACAAGCTACCATGGACGACCGAGAAGGAGCGAAAAGGGTGCCTCTCTGTATCCTCCCCGGTAAAGAGAAGAGAATCGGGAAACATAGCCTACGAATTATCTATTTTGACATCAGAATAATTCTTTTCAGACTCAAAGAACAATATGAAGGTTATGTTGCGCTCTGTGACACAAAAAAGGAACTCGATCTTCTACTGAGCGAAGACGCAGAAAAAAACTCGAAAAAATCAGCCTTTCACCCAGCAACACTCTCACCCTCCCCTATGGTTACATTGAAGAGATCCATAATCTTTAGAGGCCACGACCTATGGGTGGGAGCACAAATGGCTTTGAACACCAAACATGGACTTGAAAATGAGCAAAAATGGGCAACCATTGACGATATGTTAAAATTCAGAAACCAAAACAGAGAGGATCATAGCATCGTATTCAAAGTTATCTTCCAGACTACAGAATTGGCAAAGAAAGCAGCAAAACAAGATATGCTTGCTTCTACACAGAAAATCTCGCCTGAGCTGATCGAAGGTGAAATATTCTTCTCCATACAGGTGTGCTTTACCCGCTATGCTGTCGACCAGCATGCAACGAAGGAGTGCACTTAAACAAAAGCAGCTGCCTCACAAAACACGACTGTAAATATCGAATGGAAAATGAGGCCAGACCTAATACTCATTATAATAAACGCACACTTTGTAAACATAGCAACTTAAACGAGTAATGCCTGTTCAGAGTGTACAAGTAAAGATCACTGATGGGATGAGTACAAGAGCACTAAGAAAAAATGCTTAAACTGCGAAGATGCTCAGAGGACACTTGTTATGTCGTGCCCAATGAAAAAACACAACTCATCACGAAGAAAAAATTAAAACTAGCACAGAAATAGAGGAAGAAAAACACCACCTATGCCGCAGCAACTGCAAAAAGACAAACAAAATCAGCTGCCTAACAAACCACGATTTTGAATATCCAAGGGAAAAAAAGCCCAAACTGATTTCTATAGTACTATTTGATGTTATTTACTGCTTCCTGGTTACTTTCCGTTTCATCTGTGTCTGTGAATTGCCTTCTTTGAAATGATTGTAGCTGTTTTTCAATTATGCTGTTCGGAAAACCGTTGTTCACGGGGGTTTGTTTTATGCAGGAGATCTCTTGATGGAACAGTTCCCACGTGGAGCAGCATAAAAATGCTGATCCATTTGGGAACTGTTCTATCAATAGATTGTACTGGTCATGTGAATCTGGCACAATGAGAACAGCTATTGCTAAAGCAATGCCTATGAATAGGTTTTTAAAATTACGAGCATGTTTGCATTTAGTTGATATCAATGCTAAACCACAAAATGATGGCAGGCTTTGGAAGTTTAGGTCTATTTTTGATAGTGTAAAGGATAGATGTAGGAAAGTAGCCAGGGATGGATAATATTATGTCGATTAAATGATGATTCAATTTACTAGCCAGCTAGACATCAAACAGTGCACACGGAAAAAGCCAAACCGGTGGGGAATAAGGATCTTTGTTTTAGCTACATCAGATGGAATGATTACAAACTTTATTGCCTAGCAAGGTAAAACAACTAAATTTGAATATAAGGACTTTGGATTTGGTGGTGGTGTTGTTCTCCAGCTTGGTAAAATCTTACTCTCTGAATGTAATTTCAAGATGGAATTTGATAATATTTTACATTACTACAGCTCACCCCACAACTAAAAGAAGGAGATTTTTCTCTGTTGCTACAATGCCTAAAAATAGGATTGAGAAATTTCCACTAAAATGTGAAAAGGAATTTAAAAGAGAAGTACGTGGAAGTTATGATTATAAGGTAGATAAAGATCATGAAGTTATTGTTCTACAATGATTGCATAATAGGCATGCAACCCTCGCCATTTTTTTGGGGGATGTTAGTAATGTTACAGAAGTGGATAAGTTGGATAAGAGGTCCAAAGAGTATGTTGAATGTTGAAGTTACAATGCCTGATACTTAGGTATATATAGCAAGAAAATGGAAGGAGTTGATTTATTTGATCAGTTGCTTGCCTTGTATAGAATATCTATTCGATCGAGGAAATGGACCCTAAGAGATATTTTTCACTGCTTGGATATGGCCGTATATAATAGTTGGTTATAATCTAAAGGGCAAACACTGGAGATTGGGATGCCAAAGAAAGAAATCCCTGATCTGTTAGCATTCAGAGAAGAAATTACAAATATTCTTCTAAAGACTAACAAGTTTCAAACTCGAAAAAGCATGGACGAAAGCAGTTCTTCAGAATCAAAACGGCCATGCGTAGCTCCAACGCCAACTCCATAGGTAGCTTAAATATGATCGCTCATTTCCCTATGTTTTTGAACCAAAGAAATTTCTCTCGATGTGAAAGCAATAATTGCAAGCAAAAACCATTTTGTATAAAAAGAGAAAAAAATGTTTTCTTGAATATCATACATAATAAATATGCTTAACTTGCGTCATCGTGCCCAATGTATTAGACATTCAATATGGCGTTTTATAAAGTTATTATTATTTTTTGTGGAAATCTAATTTATTTTAAACGTTTCTGAAAAATAAAATGTATTCCCTTTTCAAAATTGCTCGAGGTTTTTACTAAAAAACAAGAAAAGGAAAAACCGATATGGAAAGAAAAATAGAAAAAGACTTGACTGACAAGGAGATCTTGAAAGCAAATCTTAAAATTTCGTAAAAACCTGAAAAACAAGCGTCCCAAAAATATATAAGCAAAAGAAGATAATCAACGGCTTCTTAAAAAGAAAATTTAAATGGGACTACAACGCTGATGACGATGCTACTGAGACAAGGAATGAACCTAATGGTCCCGGAGTCAAGTCACAATATTTCAAACGACAAGTTAAAAAAAAAATGATCTGATCACGCTCGATCCCCAGGCCGATCAGATAAAATTAGAGCAGGAAACGAACAAAAGTAAGCAAAAAAAACAACCTCGATACGTATCAGCACAGAATAAAAATATTCATGCCCAGCATGAACAGCTGGGAAGAAAAAAAGCCTCGTCTATTCAAACATAATAATAAAAGAAGATTCCAAATAAAATTCCAAATCACAGAATCATAACCACAAATCCTACCCAGACCAGATACTACGGTGTAATCATCGGTGTAAAACCCGGGATCCATTACCACAAAATAAAAAATCTAGAAGAACCTTATATTGCTGTGAAAATAAAAATGACTACATGTGACCTAGTTATAGCCGGTGCATATCAACCCACAAGGCACCCATACCTTCCCATTCTCAACTTCATTTAACTCTTTTGCTGACCAGCGAGATAACGGAAGATGCAGGGAACCAGATTACACTACTCAAACAAACAGTACAGGAAGAACCCTGCACTTATTATTACAAAAAACCTTGTCAAAAGGAATTAGGGAGACTTTCCAAATATTTTGACTGAATGAGCATCTCCTACCCCAGATATCGTACTCACAAATCCTAACTTTAAAGTAAATAACTATACTGAACTTTGACCCGCAACCCATCTGACCACTTAAGTATAATCAATACCATATTAACCTCGCCCATGATATGGTATCAAGATCACACGGAGAAAAGCAACCAGCAGAACAGATTAGAGCCAATACAAAGAACATCTAAAAACAATAGAGATTGAACAAGTAAACAACCAAGGAACCAATTAAATAGAAACCCAGCTTGAGCTAATAACCCCATTATGTACTGAAGCAGACAAAATATACACTCTGATAATAAAATACCTGCCTTTACCTGCACCGCGATGGGACGAAGAGATTAAAGAAAAGACGGAAAAATTGCAGAATTTAACGAAGGAGATCATGGAATTAGGAAATACAATGGAAACGTATCGTAGATTGACAGCAATCAGAAGGCAAATAGGAAGGCTAATAAAAGACACAATAAATCTGATCTGGGATGACATAATAGAAAATATGGATATGGAAAAGGGTCCAAAGGAATTCTGGAACCAGTATAGAAAAGTACGAGGATCGCAACCAAATTAGAAATTATAAATAAAAATACAAAATAAAGAAGTAAAATGGACCGACGAACGGTAAGAACACTTTCCAAAGACACTGTAAAAAATATTCTTTATCTCTTTTGAGTAAAACCTCGAATATGATATAGAATAAGCAGAAGAGATTTTGTGTCCACCAGAAATACAAGAGTAAAAGTTTATACCATACGCACACGTCGACGAGGATAGACGCAACCCTTTAGGTGAAGGAGTGCCCTTCACAATGGAAGAATACTTTGGGAAAGCCGGTCGATTAAGAAGAAAGTAACCAGCTCAAGTGGTATAACTAAGATACACTTTGCTATGCACCAAACGACATCCATGAGTCAATACTGAAAATTCTTAAGGCCTGCCTGAATAGTGAGTGCTTTGCACAAGCGTTCAAACAGCAAATATGACTTTCCTACCGAAACCAGGCAAACCAAGGCACCAAATTAAAAGCTACTGTCCATCTCGCCACTGGAGATTCTTGGGAAACTCCTCAAAAAGCTCTTAAAAAAATTTTAAAAAACACTTTACAAACATAAACCTTTACACCTCTCAAGAACCTGGGTTCATAAGCAAGCAAATGACGGAAACCGCGCGAGCAATTTTAACAGAAAAGTTTACCACTAAAACAGCGCGAGGCAACAAAGTGGACATCACACTTCGCGACGTTGCAAAAGCTTTTGACAAGGTGTAGATACCCGACCTGAAAGCTAAGATTAGCTGCCTTAACCTAGAAATCAATCTTTGTAAAATGTTTTGCCAGCTACCTGGACGGAAGGAAAGCCTTTTTACACCTAAATGGCCAGAAGGAAGAGGCATTTGATTTGCAACCGTGTGTCCCTCAAGGAGGGTCTCTCTGCAACTTTGTACACTATATATACCAATAATCTACCACAACCAAGAGACGAGAGTACGATGTACAGCTAACTAGCGGATGATATTACACAGATCATCGCCAAGAATAGGAAAATCCTCAGAGATTTTGCGTAAAGGACAGCAAGAGAAATCAAACTTTTAAACGACTAAGAGAAAAGGAAGAAAATCAAAACAAACAGAAACAGGTTCAAATTGATTAACGTAAACCGAAGAAAAACAACTACTATAAGAGTATATGAAAAATAGCGAAGAAAAAGAAAGAAAAAAAGAACACAACCCACGCATCAGCAACAGAAGAATGACCATCGAAGGCACTTGCGCCAAAAACCACGCCAAAAGATTCCACAAAATTATAGAGAAAAACGGATTAAAAGATTTGCTTCCCGGATAACCCTCCTTCAAGCGAGATCTACATATAAACATGAAACCCAATGAAAAAGAAACAAACACACAAAATCAGAAAAAGCCCAGATGGAAACCGACCAAGAAACTGAACAAGGCACATCCTACGACGAGATGGCAAAAGTAGCAGGAGATATTCCCCAAAAACGGGGAAGAAAAACGCCGAGATTCAAACTGAACGCGCAAGAACTGAATATCAAAATATACGGTTCACACACATTCCCACCCCTGAAGTTTGCAAGCAAAAGGAAATCGTGGACGGCTTGGCAAATGGAAAATACAAATAGCACTATGATATAGACGTCAGCGAGATAGAAATAAACAACGCACTCAAGCATAGAATGCTTTTAATCGTCCCTGAATCTTGCTACAATATCTCGAACGACCAGCTCAAGAAAGAACGATCTGCTCCCACTCGATCCCCAGCCTGAAACGATAAAATAAAAACAGGTAAGGAACAAAAGTAAGAACCAAATCTAACATACGAAGAATAAAAATATTCACGCTGAACGTTAACGGTTGGAAGGAAAAATGGATAACTTATCAAACATAATAAGAAAAGAAGAGCTGGTCATAGTCGCAAACACAAAACAGGAAATCAACATGGAAACTGAAACAATGAAAATACCAAACTACAAAATTAAAGGTAAAAATACACTCAGACCAGATATGACTGTATAATGATCGTAGTGTAGTGAAAGCTAGGATCCATTACACCGAAATAAAAGTTTTTGAAGAATCTTACATTGCACTAAAGATAAAAATGACTACATGCCATCTGGTAGTAGCCGCAGCATACCAAAACCCATAGCACCAGAACTTTCCCATCTCCAACTTCATCAAGCTCTTTTCACCAATTAGAATCAACCATACTGGTCGGAGATCTCAACACCAGAAATAGAAAAGCATGATAAACAACCCAAACTATCGGTACAGGTAGAACGCTGCAATTATTGATGCAAAGAAATCTGGTCCACAGAGAAGGACCAGACTTCGCAACATTACTAACCAACCAAGCATCTACCACTCCAGATATTCTCCTCAAAACCTCAACTTCAATCTCAACTTCCACACTTAACCTGGACCCACAACAACATTTGACCATCTAAGCATGGTCACCACCATACCCACCTCCTCGATCCAAATCAAGATCCAACAGAGAAAAGCAAACAGCAAAACCGACTGGAACGATTATAAAGTATACCTAAATGCTGTAGAAACCGGAACTCCAGACAATAAGGTAACAAACGAAATAGAAACTGAACTAAAGGGTATAACTGCGAAAATAACAGAATCAAACAAACTGTACACACCCATAATAGAATACAGAACCTTACCTTTGCCGCGACGGGACGATGAGATAAAGAAAAATGTGGAAGAATTCCAAAGACTAACGAAGGAAATTATGAAGATGGGAAATACAATAGCAAGGTACCGCAGACTAAGCACAATCAGAAGGCAAATAGGAATACTAATAAAAAATAAATTAGATCTGGTCTAGAACAACATAATAGCAAAAATGGACAGCGAAACGGATCCAAGAAAATTCTAGACAAAGTACATAAAACTACGAGGATCATAACCAAAATAAAAAATATAAAAGTATAAAATAGGAAAGTGCTACGGAACAACCATCTACAAGAAAATGAAAACCATTCCGGAATGAGACTACCGATATACACATATATAAACTAAAAAAAAATGAAATAAACCGAATTCACCTCAGATGAGATCCCGAAGATGAAAAAAATAATGAGAAACCCGATAAAGAAAGGAAGCTAATATATATATATATATATATATATATATATATATATATATATATATATATATATATACGAGTATATAACTATACGAGAAAGAGAAAGGGACATTAGAAGAAGACTAGAATCAAAGACGGCAGAGGGCGGCACAATGAAGGCAATCCTTTACCGAGAAGACAGATAACGCCAGGGGAAAAAAGTTTGAAATTACTGGCCGGTACTTTTTTCCCCTGGCGTTATCTTTGTCTTCTCGGTAAAGGATTGCCTTCATTGTGCCGCCCTCTGCTCTCTTTGATTCTAGTCTACTTCTAATGTCTCTTTCTCTTACCTCTAAAAAACTCCTGTTTCTTGTCTCATTGCTCATTCGCGTCCAATTTCTCTTTCATGTACTATATTGTAATATATTCTGCAATGCAAGGTTTCTGCACCTTTCTTTCTGTCTTCAAAATTGTTTTCAAAGGCAGAAAATAAATATGGCAAAAACCCTGTGGTCGTTGTTATCACCCGCAGAACTTGCATTTGCTCCTTCTTTGTATTATAACCATACATATATATCTAAAAAATGCAAAATAAAATAAAACAATTGTAAAAGCATAAGTGCGAAAGAAAGCACAAAACAAACTAAAAACAACAAAGGGTACGATTGCTCAAATGAGCAAATAATAACAAACGCTCGAATGCTACAAATACAATCAACTACAAACACCCCAAAAACAAAAGGAAATAAAAACAAAAGCATTCGCCAGGCAACCAGGCACAACTCATTGTCATCCTCACCTGTATCATACCCATATATCACCTTCGAATGCATAGCCATCTCATCAACATACCTACACCATACGCAATATTTCCTAACAATTCCATCCTCTTCTCTCATACATTCACCCCTTTGCTATCCTTACCCCTCTCTTGTCTTAGTTTCGTGTTACTTTGAGGAAGTAATAAAGAAACTTGTACCAGTTGTGGTTTCTCCTATTGTTCGTCGTCATTATATTTGTATTGGGGGCGCCATTTGGACAATGATTTGCAGGAATATCAAACACATTAAAAACTGGAGGAAGATAAACAAAGAGTGTAGAATACGGTAGTTCGAGAGTATTATTATTATTAAAAGGGGGAGTAGGAGGTTAGTCAAGATAAAAAGAATTTTTATTAATTCACCCAGGAAATAGAAGATAGGGCAGAGTTTGTGGTCACTCTCACCATTTCCAAAAATATTATTGTCTAAGAAGTCCGGATTGACGTGAGGAGAATATTAAAAATAAATATGAGAAAAAGAATTATTGTGTTTCGGAATAATGTGAATTTAAAACCTAAAGGTGTGTGATGTATTGAGAAATATAGAAAAGGAAAAGTCTCCTTTTTCAGTTCAAGAGTAAATTTTATGGACGGCAAAATAGAGTTGTTCCTCCAAGTAAAAGGGTACCTTTTAAGATTTAGGCTAAACACAAAGAAAATATCATTAATGGGGTGAAACCAGAGAAGTAGAAATTCAGCAATCGAGGTAAGATAGAATGTTTAAAAAATTGAAAATTTATATTGGTAATGTATCTTGTAATGTATAGCAATGGACCGCTGCACTGTTTTCCAGAAACCTCGCTAAGCATGGATTGGCGGGAAGTTCTTACCTGAAGCGATTCTTGTGTTAGTTATCGTGACTCGAACTTAAGTGAGGAAATTATTAGAAAGAACAGGACGGCATTTACTAGAAATCTTGTAGGCACTAGTTTCTACCAGTGGTTACTATATCAAGTCTTGTAATCGGAATTAACGCTTCTATATTCTATGTGTGAACACAAAGCTCTAAGTTGGCTTATCTCAGTTCTGGCTATATGTATATTGCCACAATATTTATTTAGTTTTGCTAAACAATGGTTTACACAATCTCTGTCACTCAGTTTTAATATAAAAGGGAAAATAACTCTCATTTAAGTGTAGAATTCTTTTTTTTTCATTATATCCTTTATTAATAGCCCTTTTATTTAATTAATAGAAATCAGGTTAAAGAAACTCGATCTGAGAAATTTACACTATATTCTTATAATACAAAAACTAAGTTAACTAACCTTGGTAAAGTTATATTGAGACGTCATAAATATTAAAATAAGTGAACGTTTTTAATTCAATAGATGAGTTGTTATTGAATTAATATAAATATACAATGCAATAGGCATTATAACAAATTTTAACCAGGTTTCTAACTCATTCATATATGGGAAATACACCAAAGAAATGCTCAAAAGATTAGAAGAAGAGTTGTTTTAAGAAACAAAGCTATTTTCTTCTGTTTAATGACTAAAATTAAAAGATAGCGCATAAAATACTATGAATAGACTAAGCCTAAAATATTTATTCTCAACGTTTACTATGATAAAAACATTATCATATTTCACACAAATTACATATAGCACATCTACATAAAACATGTACATAGATTTTTCACTCTAACTTCTCATATATATATATATATATATATATATATATATATATATATATATATATATATATATATATATATATATATATATATATATATATATATATATATATATATATATATATATATATATATATATATATATATATATATATATATATATATATATATATATATATATATATATATATATATATATATATATATATATATATATATATATATATATATATATATATATATATATATATATATATATATATATATATATATATATTAACCTTATAGTTTATTCTTCACGCTGATTAGTCAAGAGACAAAAGAAATATTGTATATATTTTTATCTAATACAGGACTAGTTTCTAGACTTTGCGCCTCATCTTTTCGCAGTACAATGAACATTGTGAGTCTTCGCCTTAAGGTAAACAAAAACCAATGCAAATGGAAGCAATTAGTAATATTATTAGATGCCTCCAGAAAGAAAAATATTTTTAAAGAAACATTATTTTCGACATGAGATCAGGTTGGGATTAAGTATATGATATCTACGTAATGATATTAATCTGCCTAGAGAAGAGCTATCGTTTAAGCCTCACAGAGATATATTGAAGCGAAAATGAAATCAAATGGAGCCTACTAGACAATTTGTCATCTGAGATTGTAATTTGAGCAATATAATTTTTTAGCTTGGTCCATTTCTAAAGGGTCTTTCAACAAGGACGCTCGAGCTTTGTCAGGCGATAGTCGCCATATTTTTAAAGCGACATCTGGCAACCTCACTGTGAACTGTTCAGTAGTACTTGGCAAGTCACGATGAAAGGTTATAGCGTTGAACAGCGTGTGCAACTCATCAAATGTTATTATCAAAATCAGTTCTCCGTTCGACAAACGTTCCGCGCATTACGTGATTTCTATCCTTGCCACAATCGTCCTGCCGAGTCTACTGTTCGACGCTTGGTGGCCAAATTAGGGGCAAAAGGGTCGATTAATAATCAACTAACACCCGTACGTCGCCGGAACGCAAGGTCTGCTGAAAACATTGCTGCCGTAAATGACAGTGTATGGGAAAATCCGAGGCAGTCAATTTCTTGTCGTTCACAAGAACTTGGCCTTTCTGTGACTTCAGTTTGGCGATTTATGCGTAGGGACTTGAATCTGCACCCATACAAAATCCAACTTATCCAGGAACTTAAGGTAAACGACCATAGGCAACACCGTGTGTTCGCTGATTTGGCTCTAGGGCAGTTGGAAGTTGCCACAAATTTCCCCAAATAAATCATCTTCAGCATGAGGCCCATTTTTGGATGAATGGATTTGTGAACAATTAAAATTGTCGGATTTGCGGCGGAAACAATCCACATGAGATACACCTTCACCAATTGTATACCAACAAAGTCAGTGTTTGGTACGGATTTTCGTCTAACGGAATCATCGGTCCGTATTTTGGGGGGAACGAAGATGGGATTGCCATAACCGTCAACGGTGAGACATACAGATCAATGATAAGCAACTTTTTGTGGCCTAAACTGTATTATATGCCTGATATTGATACTGACGATATGTGGTTTCAACAGGACGGTGCTATTTGCCACACTGCGCACGCCACGATAGTCATTTTGCACCAACGATTTCAGGGCTGGGTCATCTCGCGCGGCGTCTACGCCAACTGGCCACCGAGATCATGCGATTTAACGTCATTAGACTACTTTCTTTTTGGCTACCTTAAATCACAAGCCTATACGAATAATCCGCAAACAGTTGATGTCCTCAAAGTCAACATAACGAACACCATCCAGCAAATTCAGCCAGATTTATGCGACAAAGTAATCGAAAATTGGGCCCCCTGAATACGTTCCACGAAGCGAAGCCGCGGCGGACATTTGAACGACGTCATATTCCACACTTAATACCATAAAAAGTAGTTTCAAATTTGAAATAAATTGATTGCATATATCACACAGAACTTTTTTTATTTGCAGTTAAAAATCGAGCGACCTTATTGAAAGACCCTTTACATATTTAATCATCTTTTTAAAGAGATATGATTAAAAACAGCATTGGAAGTGTTTTTGTACAGTGCGTATTTTACAATTGAGTTCGGATATGCGTGTGTATAATTTTCTGAGGGTTTGTCCAATGTAGGACTCGTTGCAATTTTTGCCAACACCTTGTAAACAGCTTTTAGATATTTGCGAAGATCTTTTCATAAATTCATTTTTTAGTGCGCTGTGAAAACCTTAAATAAATCTTAGTGTTATTATTTTTCACATTTTAAGGACTTTTAAATTAGGCTGTAATGCCATGTAATGTAGTGGTATTAGGTGTTATTGAGATTTCCACTGGATGAATTTTTTAGCGAAAATAAATAGTTCTTGCTTAAGTTGAGCGTCGTCCAAGAAATGTGGTAGGTATGAGAACGATGTAAAAATTCCTTCGAAGTTACGATTTTCTTCATCGAGCACTTGAGGACCACCAATTATATATACCCTTAGGAACATAGCAAATAATACTGATTTTTTTATCTTCTCAAAATAACCGGAATATGAATGAATATAGATAGGCCTTTGAATGTGTAAGTTTGAGGTAAATATAAAATTAGAAGAAAATAATGGTAAGGTTGTGAAGAAAAAACTTGTCTAGGAAGGGAGGGTGAGATATTTTTTCAATTCCAATTTATATTTGATTGAGATATATAGTGAATTTAGTGTTTTCATTACATTATCGGATTTTTTGTTCACAGTTCATTGTAAAAATAAATACTTCAAAAAGAGAAATAGATGATCTATTTCTACTTGGTATTGAAAACAAAAATTTATATTTCTTTAAAAGACTAAATTCACAACAAATATCAATCAAATATAAATTTTAACGGGAAATAATCTCACTTTCTAGTTCCTAGAAAGCCTCGCTAATCGCCACCTTCTCATTAATTTCCTCCAATTTTCTAATATTAACAAATATTATAACCCCCCCCCAAAAAACATAGACACGTCATCCTTTCCGTTCGTTATTCATTATGTAAACAACCACCATAAGGAATAAGCTCTGTTTGAATTTTCCCTATTTGTCCACTTGCTTTTGTGAATCTTTGATATTTATTTTTACATTTCATCGTTGAACCTTTATGATTTTAAACCTTAGATTTTATTAAGGAACTTTTCGTTCAAATTATGGCTGCACTGATGGGCAAATATCTTAAATGATGATTCATTAAGAGATGAGACCCGCCTTCATCCTATTGTTTTTCTTTTTCAATGTTAAAGTTAAGCTTTATATGTTTAATCAAGGTGAATATACATATGTGTGTGTGTGTGTATGTGGGTGTGTATGTATGGAATACACAATTCTAAATTATCTTACAAACAGTTGTAAAAATGTCCACCGCTCGCTATTATTTACAAAAATTTTGCATATTATAAATATTTAACCAGCCTATAATTTGAATCTTTGTCATAAATTGTTTTTATTGGGAAGAAACTGAAAATTGAATTAAATTTTTCAAATGTGAATTACAGTTTAAATAGTTAAGCAATAGTGCATCAGCTCGCTGGTAATTATTTTGAATGCATTAAAGTCCCAGGAATAAGAATTGAGCATGTTAAGGTTAAGCTTAAAAATTACAATAGTTTAATATCATAGAAACGGAATGATTATTAAAACTTCTGTTAAAAATACCCTTGAAAAAGGTTGAATTCACTCAATAGAATAAAGCGTCCGTTTGCTTGAGAGTGAAAGCTGATAATTTTCCGCCCTCAATCTCTGTCAAACGCGATAGTGATCGGATCAGATTCTTTGGGAATGCGTGAGCGAATTAAATTATACATGATGTAAATGTGCGAGTGAAACTAAGAGCATGTATTTCGATAGCACATACATTCTGCATTTCTGTGTTTATGTGCATGTAAAATGAAAAACAAAATTTTGTGTGAAGAATGATGGCAATGATAAGTAAATTTGGTTATTTGTGCTATGTATAATATATTTTGAATGTGTTTAACACTTCTTTTGATCCAGAAGTGGGGATCAATATGTATATTGCTATAAATTGTCTATTTATAGCAATATACATATTGATCCCCACTCCTGGATCAAATATGTATATATATATGATATTGAAGCTCAGAATTAATTGCGTGAGATCAAGGTTGTAATTTAACCCCTGTAAATTGAAAATAGGATTCCAAGCACTTTCGCTTTTTGGACAGCCCTCATTCAGGAAATGAATACAAGATCGAAGAAAACAAAAAACTCATATCGTTAAGAAAAAGTAGCGGAGACTGGCTTCGTTATAGGAAAGTTTTGTTTGTGGGATTTAATAAATTTTATATTACGATGGTTAAGAGAAAACAAAAGACGATTCATATCAAAATTCGGGACAGTTGCTATACAAACAGCTTCCAGGAGGTTTCTGGAGATAAAATTACTTTTATCATAGGAGGTCGACGAGATAGGGCATTTTCCGCAACCTTAATATTCAAGTACTTGCATTAATTCCTGGGAATTTGTGTTTTTACCGATGTCATAAATATATCCTAGTAAAGGTTGATAGTTATTTGAGATTGCTCTAAGCATTCCTTTACAAAGCATTCTATGTTTAGTCATTATGAATATTATTCAGTTTTGGAAAGTGAGTTAAGGGTACCTCAACTCGAATTGTTTTGGCCAACGTCGGATCTTTAAATTTCATTCTTTTGAAGAGTCCCGCAAATCTTTCGAGATATGCAGATTTATACACACCCTTACTGCTACAATTCAAACAGATTAGCAGAGGTGAATAATATTTGTGTAAAAAATCCCTCTTAAAGGATATCAAGTAACCTGCAAGGCAGGTCTAACAAAACATATTCCCGGCTAATTTGTTATAAGGAGTAAAATTAAGAATTCCATGTACACTATTGAGACGATAACCCCTTCGCCTCCCCCTTAGCCTCTTTGGTCAGGCGATTATAAACCGAATCTTTGCGCGCACTCCTGCCTCACAATCAAACTTCATTCAACCAAACTAGTGTATATGGAATCAGTTGTAAAAATATGTGAAATGAAATTATCTCCTTAATATAACTATGATATTGTTACATTGTTGGTCCTTTCTAGTACACCAAAAGGAAAATTATTAAGTCCAAATTAATTTATTAAATTTTTCAACCTAGCTATAATACCTTACAAACACATTTTTTTCCACCCACATCTTTCCACTTCCAGAAGACCACCACTCAGCCGAGTTCCTCAACCCTCTTCTGACCAGTTCTCTTTTATGTTCTCATTTATGGAACGTCGTGGCCAGTTTTATTTGCAACCAAAATCCTCGAAATGTGGACAGATAGCGAGACAGCATGGTCAGCATCTCTCCAGAGCTCATCCGCCCAATAGTGTAATCGATCCCCCAATCGAATTATTGATAGAGGGGAGCCTGCAAGATACTAATTGCATTTCATATCGCGTTTGACTCTACATTGTATGTCTATTAAAATTGGTATAAACTCCTTTTAGATATACGTTGCCTTTGAGGTTCACCATTGCATGTTTACGCTCTTCTAGATTTTACATTTGTATCAATAATTGCCTCTTTTGGTCTTCATAAAAAGTCGGATGTTTAGATAGAGTCAGTCCTACAGCAAAATTAGAGTCGATTCAACTTACTGTATCACTCATTTATTTTATGGCGAATCACAGCAAATCCAAACCAGGATTTATTTTATATGCGAGACTTTAACGATCATCAAGCCGCAGCGCTCCACGCTCTCTGTCAAGCCTGTCTGTTGAAACTATCTTAAAATAAAGAGATTAAAAGGAGTAACATTTTCATTGTCTTTGTTGCAGTTTCCCATAACATCACTAATATTCTTCATATATATATATATATATATATATATATATATATATATATATATATATATATATTCACCATGATTTTTTCTACAAAGCTTGAGTTTAATGTATAAAGAAAGCCAAAAAGAAAGAAAGTGGTTCTCATCTTTAATTTCAACGTTTCAGGCTAAAACTAAATCGAGGATTTTTACCCATATATCAGGGCACAAGTTCAATAGTTTAATACTATAAATCTAAGAAAATGACACATTTTCAAAAAATTATATCAATCAAACACAAACAAAATAAAGTAACAGTACAAAACTTAACAATTAAAATGGATAAAAGGATAGAATTGCATAAATATACAATATAGTAAAAACTAAATATAGAAACTGAGCATTAACTTACATGGTCAGATAACAATGACGAGTTAAAACTAGATGGAATTTTAAGATACAATTCAGCTTGGTTGGTTGTTAGGTTATTAACGATGGAAAGGCTCATGTGTCATTATTTAAATTTGAGTCGCTTTATTGGATACAAACCGATTTAATACGGAGAGTGAATATAGATTTAGCAAATTTTAAGACACAAAAATCCTTTATGGATACGTCGGTTTTACAATCAATTGTATGCTTCCTCATGTAAGAAACTCTTTATTACTTAATGTTTTTTCGTTTTTTTATAGCTAATACCCATATGAGAATAGAATCGCGACTGAAGTGAACGTAATATGTTTCCTATATAGGTCCCCACCTTATAGCTGGAGCAAGTAAATCTATATTCAATGTACGAACTCAATGGCTTTGGAATACTATCCCTCACTCTAAAAAAATTCCAATATTTAGATTTTCAAGGAATATAAGTTTAAAATTGATTTGACAATAAAATTTCCTAAAATTAGCAGTTAAACGTTTTCAGAGTAGGTCATTAAAAGGGCTGATGTCTGGAAACATAACGAACCTAATTACCTTGGGGGCATTAAAAGACGGAATGGGTTATACAGCTTGAAAAGATATTTCCTAATACAGCTCTATAGAAAATATATAAAAATAAATTTTCTGAACTTCACTATTTGTAACTCTTTGGGTTTTAAAAAATTCACAAAATTTCGATACTTATATATATTTCTGAACTTCACCATTTTGTTTTTGATATTAAAAAAGAATTATTAGAAATAACTTTCATAAAAAACATAAGTCATAACCAAATTAAGATGAAATTATTATTCAAATACTCAAAAAAAATCCCCTTCTTAAATTATAAAGTTAGTGATGATGATGATTAAACATATGCCCTCATATGGGTTTTTAGTTTTAGATTACTGGTTTTGAAATTAATTTATAGCGCCTGAAGATTGATTATGTAATATATATTTTTCACTAACTCTATTTATTTGAGAAGGAAATTTTTTTGAGTATTTTAATAATAATTTTATCTTAGTTTGGTTATGACTTATGTTATTTATCAACGTTCTTTCTAATAATTGTTTTATAATATCAAAAAACAAAATGGTGAAGTTCAGAAATAAACAAAGTATCGAAATTTTGTGAATTTTTTTAAACCCAAAGGATTACAAACGGTGAAGTTCAGAAAATTTATTAAAATTTAAGTAAGGCTACTTTTTTATTTTATCTATAACTATATTTTAGCAACGTGATAGTTTTAAATGGGGGAAATTCAGTCTAGAGTTCCTTTTTAAAATTATTATAATTGGCGAAGCAAAGGAAATTTATCAAAATTTAATCATGGCTGCTTTTTCAGAGATTTTGAATTTTAATCTTAGTAGTGAAGCACAAGCCATTGTCTGGTTTCTTTATAAAGAAAAAAATAGAAATGGCGAAGATCAACGGCTAAATTTCACATTTTCAAGTTAAAAGTTAGCTTATACAAAAGGAATACCAGGAGACTTTTCTATGGGATTAAGGAACCTTATTATTACCCTTACCTAACCGCAATATATATATATATATATATATATATATGAATATGAGAAACCCACAGAGTATTCCGTGAGTAGAGCAATAAATGCAAAAAGAAACACACAGGAAAATTCAAAGGCGGATTCCAAGTACTTTCGAACTTATTCAGTTCATTCTGAAGAAATAACAAAATACTTAGCAGAGGTGGCGTATATAAGAGACAACTGGGTGGTGCGCCGCACTTGTACAGCGGAAGGACACAGATCAGAGAAATATTATCAAAGACGAGATTAAATACGGGATATGAAGGCTTACGGCATATAGATAAGGTCTACTTCCGGAACTTCCAACCATGAGAAAAGAATGTAGAAATTTAGGTAACAAAGCTATGCGTACATACAAGCACATGCAATTATAAATACATTGAAATAAACAAAAAAACCATAACTAATTTAGTAAATCAAAGGGCTAAGCCTTTTAATTACAGGGTCCCGGTTAAAGAGATCGGGGGATATATTGAAATATTTCTTTTGACTTTGTTAAAAGAAATATTGTCAAATGCTCATTCATTAATTCCTTGCCTAATTTTAATATATCCCTTTGGCCCCTTTAAACTGGAGCCTGTAATTAAAAGGCTTAGCCCTTTGATTTACTAAATTGGTTATGTTTTTTTTGTTTATTTCAATGTATTTATAATTGCATGTGTATGTATGTACTCATTTATTTTTGCGTTTATTCTAATCAATAATTAATATTTAATGTATCCTCCATTTGCTTTTATTACCGATTTTATGCGCTTTTGCATACTTGAAACAAAGTGGCTTCCGGTGGTTGGCTCAATTTCTCAACTCTTCTTGAATTTTTGCTGTTAAACTCCTCTTGAAGAACATTTGTGCACCCTCACTCTTCTGCGAAAGTGAGACTAAAAATGTTTAATGGGTTTGAAGCCTGGAGATTGAGGTGGTCATTCCATCAACGTCATCCCTTTCTTTTCGAACTAACCCTTTGAGACTCTAGATGTGTGGCATGGAACATTATATGTTATTTCATCATTAAAATTTTTTCCCAAGGAAGGTTGATAAACTTGCTCTAACATGCTGGTGTAAGTCTTGCAACTCATTCTACCCTCGCAAGTGAACAGCAATCCTGGACCTGAAGACTACATACCTCCCCAAACCATTACACGGCCATCTCCAAATATGACTGTTGGGCCACACATCTCGAATCATAAGCTTCCCCAATTCTTCGAAGAACACAAAGAGATATATCTATATATATATATATATATATATATATATATATATATATATATATATATATAGAGAGAGAGAGAGAGAGAGAGAGAGAGAGAGAGAGAGAGAGAGAGAGGGAGAGAGAGAGAGAGAGAGAAGAGTACGTGACTATAACATCCATATCAATCCAGTTAGATCAGGGCAATAGTAAGAATTCCTTAAAGCACTAGAAATGTCTCCTGGCGCTTCTAGACCCTCTTCAGGACCGGTACATAAGACTGGATGACCATCCATTTCTCTAAGGAAAATAAATTTAAAGAAGCCATTTTGTAAGAGATGGCGTTTAGCTTAACAGAAAATGAAAATTGTGGTGTCTCGCTCTTTCTTTCGCTTCTGAATGTGGAGATATTTTAAAAGTCAAACAGTTATTCTCTCCTTATGCAGCAGGTACCAGAACATTTGATAATACGGCAGCACTGTACTTCTAAGACGATTTCAAAGAATAAAGCATAATTTTGTTAAGAAAAAAATGAAGTTTAATTTTCTTTGAGCTACTGAGAATGATAAAAATGAACTCTAAATAGTGGAATTCAATACTATTAAACTTTTCTTCCTAAAGCTACATTTTCTAAGATTAATGAATTTACACACACATATATATATATATATATATATATATATATATATATATATATATATATATATGTATGACACCATTTCTTATTTTAGTATATTACTTTCGTATTTTTCCCATTTCCGGTCTCCTATCTAACACTTTGATCTTTTGAAAAAATCTTCCGATCATTATTTTATTCAAGTTTACCCACATCACTTCATATTATGTGTTATAAAAGTGTACCTTTAAACGTGGCTTCTTCTCTGAAGCCTTTTCTTTGTTGGTAGACCAAATATGTGTAAAAATTAACTTTGGGTACTTGAGGAGTGCCTTGCAAAAAACGATATTGATTTTTAATTTGAAAGGAGATTCCATTCTTTTAAAAAGTGCACCTCAAACTAATGGATCGCTCTAGTGATGCTTAGGTATCTAATAACAACAATTTATTAGATATTTATTTTTCCTTACCTCATTCCGCCAACATGTTTTAATGGATTAATAGAAACCTAACTTCCTAACCTCAGTCATGATAACCTAAATTATAATTTTAGCCTGAATGATAAAAACATAAAGCATCCTTTCTTCGGATTGACTGTGTGTAAGTATATTCGACTGTAAGCCAGTGCGAGTATGTCTTTCTTCAAAGGAAAAAATATGATTGTGGCTTGAATTTTGAAACCTCAATGAAGTAATGGTTGAAATGCTACTTTAAATATTATTTATACAGCCACGCTTTGAAACAAGCCGGACATACAGTCTCACCTCTGTAATTAAGACACAACGAGTTATGTTCTTCGACAAGTTCTATTAGTCAATTTAAAATATTTTTCCGTAAAATTTAGACTTTTAATTATTCTATGAAAAAAAATTATCTTCATCAGGAAATAATATTAATGCAATAAATTCCTAATGAATTATTTTCTTATCAAGAACACTAACATCAAATATATAATTTGAAACAAGTTTGAAAGAAAAGTTAATTTTATCTTCTGGGAATTTGATTAGAATAAAGAGGGATGAAATGTTATGAAAAGTTATGAAACAGGAAAAAAATTATTTCAAAGGTCGTTCAAGTAGAAATGTTAACTGATTATAGACTCCTTTATTCGGTTATAACGGTCTGATTTAGAATTTTTTTAAACGAATCCTTTAATCGTTTACCAGGTTTCTCAACTTATTCCTTTAAACTTCTCTTTTTTTCATTATTTTTTAAATCTTTATTCTATAAAGGTATTCATATTCATAATTAACATTGCATTGTCTTTTCCTACCAATTAATATTAATTTATTCTCTTTCCGTATAAGTTCTCTTATAATTCTTGCATTGAGAATATACTATTCTCTGATTTCGTCAATTTACTTTCCTTATATTATAACTAATAGCAATTTATCCTTGATTATTGATCATATATTAGAAGGGATTTTACACATAATAAATTACTTATTTTTGCCAAATGATTGAAATGCAGGGAAAATGGAGTTTTCGAAAGTTTCGCGAGTTTCTTCAATATTTCAACACGCATTAATGTCATACGCATCTGTCTTAGCTGTAGCATGCGGGCTGGTGATCGGCTTTCATGAACAAGCTTAGCCCTACCATTCACCATAATAATAATGGCAATCAATTTTCCTATGATTTTGTTCAAAGCCAGGAGTCTTCACAGAGCGGCTGTCTAACAAATAGGAAAAGACTTGAGATTCTGCATTGAATGATAGACGGCAGCAACAGAGTGGGGAGAGAGTAGAGCTTGCCGCAAAGATTATTCCACCTCGTAGACACCAAATTCAAGAAAGTACAATCACACATGTATTACAGACAAGTACGAGCTACAAGCAATACAGAGGAAGAGCTTGAAATTAATGCTATCAGGGGTTCGGGTTAGGTTCAGCGACGAAAAATATTAAGAAGTACTCGTGAGATTTAAAACAATGAAAGTAAGAAAGAAGAGGTTACATAGATTCGCGAACGCATTCTCACGGAGTATCCCATGGGACAGGGGTGTCCCAGGAAATAAACACCCTCCGCCGAGAAAAACACGGGTTGCAAAGTGTTGAAAACTTGAAAGTGGAAGCTAGTATTAGTGTGAGAAGGTAGTTAGGGTAGTGACGGTAGGGAGCGATTTCGAAGGTACTATGGTAAAACCAACCAGAGGTCATAGTCTATCATGGTGGCGTGTCATAATTACATAGAATCTGGATGTAAGTACCTGCATAGGGTACACTTATACATAAGGTCGGGGTATATTTATGTGTTTACCCACCAATATTGATTACAAATAAACATCGGCATGGTTTGAGAACAGAAGAGAGAGTGAATATATTGTATTGTGAATATATGGCTAGGGAAAGATAACGGTGTGATGATAGGCTGTACGTGATGTTGAATGTGTAGCTTCAACATAACATTTTAGACATAAACAACATATATAATTAGGATCACGTTCGACATTGACTGTATATTTATTTAATATAAAGTTGTCATGATATCGAGTAAAGTAAGATGACATTTTTAAATTAATCTTCTAAAACCAAAGAACACCCAGTAATTCCTCCTTCAAATTTTAACATTTACTTCATAAAAGGAGGTAATATAATTATCTACTTTCTTGACACCTACTTTGTAATGATTTACATCAATTCATGCATTATATTTTCCCCTTGTAAAAAAATTACGTTAACCAGCCAGGTAGGATTAATGCAGGTGTAATCCAGGTAATTAGCGTCAGAAATGCCCTCAGATGAAGACAAGGAGATGGGGAGGAGTTGCCGTGTTGCATTGCAGCTGGTGGATCGCCTGTAACGAGAAAGCAAAGATAAGTCATTAAAAAAATGTAAATTTAGCAAAGATAATTAAAACATATTTGGGAAATATCGAAACACACTTAATCAACTAAGGTAAATATATATTTTTAGGAATTTCGGCCTCAAACGCAAATGAACATGTAAGTAAATTACACATTTACGGCCATGGTTGAGGTAAGTTTAAAGTAATCAACTAATAATAGATTCATTCTTTTGGTGTATGAATTAGTTATATATGGACGATCATTCCTTTAACCACAAAGAAAGGGTTTTCAATTAGGATTATTCATGAACATTATTCCAATAAAAATTGACTAGCTTACATCAATTAACTAAATATCACTAAATATAAAAATTAATTTACTCAATCGATGCCTCTCTGTTAGATAGGCAATTCCACTTGTGAGCTCAGGAAGGTTCCATGATGTTGACTACCCAGAATAAAGAACTAGATAGTTTCAGATTTATTGATGCCGCCTCTCCTATTTGCCTCTTAATAAGAACATCTTTGATTGGTTATGTATTATGATTGCCGGTACCAGAACTAGCTAATTAAGGTTATGGTAATGCATATAGTGATCTTGTCTTTCTTTACATTTATTTTTTCAATCTCTTTACAGAACTGACCTTTTGTGTGAAGTGTTTTAAAGATTATCATTTTGTTGGTAAATAAAATCTTTCAAGAAAAATCAAAGTGGCTTTCTAGGCTAAAATGAGGATAAGTGAGGAAATAAGATGTCACATAATAAAAGAATCACAAAAAATGATGACAAAGATTGATTTGAATGAGATTCAGTCCTGTTATGGCCGCACCAACAACATAGCGCATTTTGCGTTGTGTGAGGAATCGTTAGTGCACTGTACAGGGAATGATGAACACGACACCATAGCTTAACATAATAGAAATTGCCAGATTTGAATCAGTTGTGATCTGACATCTCGCGGGTCATTGCGCGCACGAACGAAGCTATTAAATGCAAAGCGACGTAAATGATCAAAGTTCAGACGGAGCCTATTAGTGGGTATAGGAGGGATGGGACATTTCATTCCGGAAACTTTGCTGAAATTCAACTTGTCTCGATCTTCGGTCTCACTTGTGTACGAGAATACCTTAGAGAAACCAATACACAACTATTAGACAATAATACCAGCAATACAGTGGCCAACATGGGTGTTTAATGATTGTGACAGCGGAGACTCTATATAATTTTCCATTGCAACAGAAAATAAAAACTCGTTCAAATTGTATCCACATCAATATTTGTTCAGAGATATTCCGTCTATTTGTGAAAGCAAGTCCGTCTCAAGTTGTGGTAATCTTTCTGGCTATTGGGGTCTCTACACGATACTCGTTACCTTGCTACGCCTTTTGGCAGTATATTGTGTTAGAGTGACTTTCCATTAGCTCTTTTTTGCAAAACATATCAAGCTTTTTTAGCTAATTTTTGTGTCCACTAGTTCTTTAAAGGATACTCCATCAAAGAAGAATACTTTTGAGGCAAAAATAATATCTGTGAATATAATTTCTCAAAAATATTGTTTTAAATTGGGCAAATAATTTATGCTAACGAAAGAAGTAGATTATTTTAATTATTATTATCTGACGGACTACAAACTCTTGCTGGTAAAGAAGAATGCTATAAGCCCTAAGGCACCAGCAGAGAAGACAGTCCCATAAGAAAAACTAGAGAGATAAGGAGGAGACAGGAGAAAGACAAACACATAACTTAACGCCTCAGCAGGAAGGAATGAGCACCAGTTTTAAATTTTTGAAGTTCGTGAGATTCAACGACAGGATTAGTTGCTAGAATTAAGCATCTAGACTACTAAGATGTGTTATATCTCCTAACCGTAAAAGCTTGGCTATTCGAATTAGTGGCATTTATAGTTAACTGAGCCGGACGAAAAGGGTCAGGAAGTTCATTGTACAAAGGATGGTTAGGATTATGATGTATCTTATACAGCATACACAGTGAACTCACAGAGCGGCGGTGCCACAAGTCAACCTCAAGCAAAGGGAATTCAAAATTTGAAACCTCTCAGATTCCCTTCAAGTAGCTTAAGATGAGATGCTGCAGCGGATGAACAAACAGGAGAACAATACTCCAGACAAGGAAGTATGAACAAGTTGAAACATCATCATAACAGGAAAGTCTTCAAAACTTCTATAAGATTTCCTAATTAAACCAATCGTTTGGGCAACAGAAGAACAACAAATAGAGCGCATATGTTATTCAAAGCTAAAATTGCTGTCAAACAGAACGCCTAAAATTTTAAAAGAAGCATAATTGTTCAATACAACATTGTTTATAATAAGATCAGGATGATGTTGGTACAGAGTTCTAGATCTACCAACAACCAAATTTGGGTTCTGTTTGCATTCAGCTTCACATCCCATAAATTGCACCAAACATTTATCTTTGTTAGGTTTCTATTCAGTGATTCAGAAATTAAATGCCTTTGAACAGGAGAAGGTATGACTACTATCAAAGTAACATCATCAGCATATGCAGCTAGTTGGTTTTCCAGTCCAATCCACATATCATGTATATATATAATGAATAACAGTGGGCCCAGAACACTATCTTGGGGAACACCAGAAATTACCCTTCTCCCCTCACCAAGTTGCCCATTAAAAACTACACGTTGTCTACGGCAACTCAAGAACTCAGTTAGGATATTGAGAAAAGGGACACCAATACCCAGCTGTCTAAGTTTGTAGATCAGTGCTTTGTGATTAACACGATCAAAGGCTGCACTGAAATCAAGTCCAACCATACGAGCTTCAAAACCAGAATCTAAAGCCTTCTGAACCTTGTACGAAATGGTTAGGACAGAAGCATCACAAGCACCAAGACCCTTACAAAAGACAAACTGCTGACTTGGAAAGAGATTATTACTCCCAGCGAATTCATTTAAACGTTTAGCCAACAAATGCTCAAAGAGCTTAGGTAGATTAGTAGTGATGGAAGTTAGACGGTAATCTGAGGGACAGGAGCAATCAGAGACAGACTTAGAAGTATGAGTAACATTAGCAGTCCTCCAACACAAGCTGAACTTTATTTCATAGATAACTTGCGAAAGATACCATCAATCCTGGAGCCTAAAAAGTGAGCAGTCTTAATAGAGAATAAAGGAAATATACCATCAAGACCAAAACTGCCATAAGGGTCTTGGTTTAACATCAGCTGCTTAATTTCACGTGCTCTCAAAGCTATTGTTGTCAACTTACCTTTAGGGTGACATGATTGGGGGGGATTTAACTCGACACCACATTGCTTTTCCTCAAAGAAATTATCAAATAGTGTTGCCTTATGTTTTGGGTAAAGAATAAGAAACCTATCTGATTTAAAAAGAGGTGGGATTCCATGATTACTACCAAATAGTGCGTTTCTATAATGCAATTATTATATTATCTCTCAGCTAGAGCATAAACCTCTTGCGCCACAGATCTGAGCTTAACAAAGTTATTCTATTTCATATCAGATCTATTCCTTTTCCAGAAATTTTAAGCTTCTTGTTTATCCAAATATGCACGATTACAGTCATTATTGAACAACGCTTTGTCTTTGTCGTGGAAAGTCATAACCTTAAATGGAATATGCCTCTCAATAATATCAGCAAGAAGATTACTAAGATATTCAACAGGATCATCTTGGCGGTAGAAATGGGGCCAATTAAAAGAGAGAGATCCCCTAGGACTCCATTCCAGTCACTTTCTGACTTGAAGTAAATCTTACGAGATAATGATAGTTCAGAGACATGTTTCTTAGTTCTTATATGGGCAGATATATAAGGGTGGTCAGATGTTACAATAGGACTCCCTACATTGGTATTAACAACACCAAGAACTTCTGTAAGTATTAAATCTAGAATATTAACCGATCTGTGTGTTAGCCTTTGAATTAATTGATCACAACCAGATTCAGTAGAGAAGTCAATTGCTCTCAAGCCAAGATGATCAGTAGGTGATGTAGATTTAAACCACTCTATATGATGGTATTAAAATCATCCACAACTAAGAATGCCTCTTATCTATCATTTTCTTGTATAGATGCCATGCTATTCAGTAAAGAATCAAATATGACATCAGGGTTTCGATAGATTGAAAATAAGTAAAAATTACTATGCCTACCACATACTTTCACAACTAAAACCCCCTGACAGAAGAGAAGGAGAGAGAAAAATAGATGCACTCCTAAAATAACACGAATCGGTTTCGAACCTCCATTGCGAAGAACGTGACTGAAAAAGCTCTCTTTTCCCAATGGCTAAGTTTAATGTGGCTCATCCGGTAGATAAATGTCTGGTTGCACTGGATTTGGTTTCATAAGGACTACAACATACATATCACTCTATATTTTATAAAATATATGTAAACATGCCTCTACAGTAATTCATTTTTATCAATTCAAAAGATTGAGAAATTCTGTATTAGGCCAAGATGATTTGTTTCTTTTCTTTTACATTTTTTGTCAAACCATAAAACCACCTCCAACAAAGGAGATCTCGCAAGAAGTTTTTAATGATAGATCTGGAAAAAGGAGTGAATATAGAGGAACCGAAAATATTTGAAAGATACATGGGTTCATTGTAAATCATTACAAATTTTACAAGGGAAAAGAAAGAGTTGTACGCCAAACGAAGCAATATATTCTCATGGAAATTTACAGATAAATAGAACAATATATATATAGTGGTGAAATTATTCGAAATGGCCAACATCTGCTTTCACAACTTTCCCCAGGCGAATCTAAACTAGTTTTATGCCCTGGTTAGGGAGTCCTTGTCAATAAATGACATTACGTCCACAATGGCGTTGAGATATCCTGAAGTCTTGTGAGCAGCATTATTAAAATTCTTCTCAACAATGCCCTACACGAAATAATCTAGGGTATTTTACTCAGAGGATCTGGGCTACCTGTGGGAACTGTGGTACCGTAAGCTGTTGAATAACCACGCCTATCTCTTCCTTGCCTTGAGTGTGGGAGAAAAGTCCTGCTGAAAAACGTCCGATTTGACGTACAGGGCATGGTGGAAGATGTGATGAGGCATAACGTTCCACGAAACTAAAATGTATCAAAGAGACGGGATATTTGCTGTGCATGACCGTAAGAACTTCTTCCTTAAGTTCAGTGTGGGCATATGGTAGTTTAATTTTGAAACAAGACCCCTTGGCAGGTGAAGTAGATTCTTAATCTCCACACTTCTTTCAGCGCTGAGGGCCGCAAATTTTACATCCCTCGTTCTTACCTTTCCGCAGCCAGACTGAACAAAGAGTAAGAAGACTCCAGGCCGTTTTGGTACGGTGGGTAAGAAGGGAGGAAGAGGAAGAATAAAATTTATGGGTACGCAAACGAGGATATATACGAGTAACAAGAGACAAAAAATCCGGAACAAGCTAGTCAGGAAAATACAGCTTAACTCTGAGTCCTGGGAGTGCATGTGATAGTTAATGAAGAATATTTGCTGAAAACTGAATCAGTAAGAGGATTGCAATGAGATGCTATATTGACTGGAGTTAAGGCAAATCTTTGTCCGTTATAGGTAGTTATAGTTAGCGTGATAAGATTAAAAGCTGAAATAAAGAAAGAAAAGAAGAAAAAAAGAACGAAAGAACTAAAGAAGAAATGAAAGAAAGAGCTAAATAAAGAAAGAAAGAAAATAAAGGTGTTTTTGATCAAAGACCTTTATTTTTCGTTCTTCTTCGTCTACTTTTCAAATAGCTTCAACCGTCCATGAGTAAATTTAGACAATAATACCAAACATGATTATTTGCGTTCTACATTTAGACTTTTTGTCCCTCCATTAACAAACTTGACCTTTTCGCCGTTAATGCAACATATATGAGAGATAAAACTCAAGATTTCCATTGTAATAGACAATGGACAAGTAAACATTATGATTGTTCCAGCTGAAGTAGAAATTTCTTAACTACTTTGGAGTTGTGAGTTAAAGTTTAGTTTAATTTTTATTTTATACAGCAGTGGCCAAATATTTTCAGACACCTCAGATTTTAGGAATACGAATATAACAGAAAATTAAGGAAGAATAAATAACAATGTTATTTTTATACCAAACAATTAATGTAAAAATTACGGTGACACCAAAATAATACAGAAAGCTCAGTAGCGCTTCGAGAGTCCCATGTCAGGAATGGGAGCATTTATTCCTTGCCTTCTTTCCACTAAGGTATACTTGCGTGGTTTTGCAATTATAATATGATTATCAGATCTTGTTGATATGAAATATCATATTAATCAACAAATATGTGTTATGTGAAGAAATTTTGACTAACATACCGCATGCTGATGCCAGGAATTTCTACATTTCAATAGCATCGCAATTTTAGATATTTCAAATAAAGTTGTGTATAAGGAATCTTAACTTATATTTTTCTTCCCAAATCTATTGGACACATACATTCAAATGTACCCAAGCATATTCATAGACATATCCAAGAAATAAAAAGAAATCCAATTGTCCGAAAACCTTTGACCGCAGCTACATATAGAAATTTTGGGGGGAACTAGAATTTATCCTTCATTCCTATTTTGAACTGGTGTAATGCATTTTCTTGCCAAATATTAACAATGACTCTCATTAGGTGGTAATCAAGAACTAAAAAGGAAAACTAATTTACAAACTTATGGTCGAGTATTAGAGATGACCATATAAGCAAAGTTAGCCTTTGAGAAATAATCTTTAATTATCATTATTATTACTGAAAACTAAATGTATTCTTACTCTGCAAAATTGCTTGCATTCGAAGAGAAGTGTTGCTCTATAATAAGCTCTTGACAGAGAGTAAGATACTCTATATCCCTACGATAAGTATTAAATTTAACTGTCCTATCTTATTCAAAACAGAGCTAAACACTAAATAGTGAGATAACTTAAGCAACACAATAAATAAGGTAAATGTGAGATTAAGCAATACAAAGTAGGATCACAAATTAATACAAATACAGGATACAGAACAAAACATTGCATTACTTAGTAGTGAATTAGAAATGAGCATACAAGCTAAAACGAGCAATAATTTGACTTCAGCCTTCTATGGAAGTTGTATATCGTTGACCGTAAGGAATGCATCGCCTACTTCAGTTGTTCCTAACTCGTTTCAGGCCCCGGACCACCAACCCAATAAAAATTTTCGTGGACCATTTTATTTCTAAATAAGGATAAATAAGTATACACAACAAGCATTTTGGTTTGAAATACATTTCTTCAAAACAATTTCTAAAAATTATAAAAAATAATAGCCAGCTAACATTTCAAACTGAAATATATTTCTTACAAACATAATTTCCTGAAAATTGAATACTTATCTAACATTTTGCTGTGAAATTTATTTACAACAAATAGAAATTTGAAATTATGAAGGAGTATATAACTAACAGGCACTTTCCATTAAAATTTGCTTAATTCATTTTTTCTACAAACCAAACTTTGGAATTCTCTTCTCACTCACAAGCTTTCCAATGTTAGGATTGGTACTTGATAAAACACAACCAATGTCGCTTCCCACTGCAAGCCTATTCCTCTGTTTCGACTTAATGTGCACAAGACATCAAAATCCAGTCTCACACATGTTGAGATGGAGCGAATGTGAGAGTGTCTGTAGAGCCATTCTCCCACCCCATTTCTAGCAAAACTTTCCCTCCCTCTTATAGACGAAGGGAGAGTTCCGCTAGCAATGGGGTGAGATATATATATATATATATATATATATATATATATATATATATATATATACGAGGGGCAGTCAATAAGTTTTGCAATTCGGATATAAGGAAACGAGATATGAGGAAAAGTGTTTTATTATTTTTCAATATAACTACCCTCGACTTCAATGCACTTGCGCCACTTGTCCCTGAAGCTTCGAATTCCCGACAAACAGAAATCTCATGACCTTTTTTTAATCATGCGTTTATGGATCTCTTTTGCATTCTTGCCTTCCTTGGGCAAAGATTTGATCACTGCGTGGTGCTCAACCTTCTCCATTGTTGAAAAATTTGTGACTCACGATCTGCGATCAGCTCCTGCTTCTTAAATAGACGAGGCAGGAGCGTGCGGCTGCAGGTCCTGGTTTGTCATAACTTTTTCTAACACCTCCACAAATTGCCATCCCCCTTTCTCTGTTTTTCCCTATCGATTCGCAAAACTTATTGACCACCCCTCGTGTGTTCTATTTTTTAAAGAAATTTCTCTTTCCAGAAGCCAATCTGTTCAATTTTGAAATATATTCCTTCCCTTTTTCTAAAGAGTGGCTGGCATATTATAACTTTTGTAATAATTTAATTGAATCTACTAGTTCAAAATCACTAATTCGTTTGGGGGAGGGCTTAACAGCCTAAAGACCACGACCGGATCGCTTATTATTATTGAGCTCGGAAGCATCAGGCCTTTAAGACGTGTGCAACAATTTTGGCCACACTAATGGCAGCCGGCAAGACTTTCTCCCGGGGACCGTAAAACCCGAGAAATCGGGATACCACGTAAAATATAGGCCTTTCTTTGTTTTTTGTTTTTTGTGTAAATATTTGTTTGGTAGCTAATTTAATTGGGAATGTTGAGGATTGTTGTTTTTTATTGTATACACACACATATATATATATATATATATATACATATATATATATATAAACCCATGTCCTAACATAATTTTCTGACTAGTTTGGTGACAACTACTGACGATTTGATGTAAATAACCACCTTATGTGAATGAAGCGCTGAATACCAGTTACCAATGGAGTACGCTGCTTCACCAAAGCTTGGAAGCCTGATCTTAAGCTTAGCATCGCAGGTGCACCAACAGTGGTAATACCCACCAAATTTCTCCAAGCCAGACCATTTGTTTCGAAGAAATTGTTAACAATTTCTAACACATTCTGAGCTCTTGTGATGGTGTCAAGAGTCTTACAAAAGAGAAAACCTTTGGTGTCTTCATCAATCATGTATCGTGCAAACACCAATAGCTTAGAGGAGAGTTGATTCATCCAACGTTATGGCGAACAATGCAGATCTCTTTATTTCATACACAACATGTTTACTGATATTTTTTGAAATATCTTTTATCCTTCTGGATAGTGTCTTTCTAAAAGCATATATCATTTAGCCTTCGTGCTGAGTCCTCGCCGACAAGTCTCACCATTTTTTTGTACAGGGTAGCACAAGTTGCTTTACCATTTTTTGAGGCTTCTTGGCTTTTGATAACTTTGTATGCTACAATGTAGGAAGAACGCACTGCATTGGAGGTCTTTTCATAGAATGTAGCTGTTGAGTCAAGGCGCTGATGCTTGAGAACTGATAATTGCCGCTCAAAATAATCTGTATCCTTTTGCAACAAACTGGGGTGACACTTTTTAAGATGGAGTTTAAGCTTAGCTGTCTTCATTGGCTCATTCTTCAAGACTTTAAAGCAAATAACAATTGTTGTAACTCCATGCCATCTTTTTCTTGGCAATTGAAGCCAAATTTAATGTAGTCCTCTGAATACTTGCCGTTGACATTCTTTCCCCGCCATTGCAATTTATTCAGATCTGTGGGCAGTGCAGCGAAATATATCAGTTACGAGTTGAGTTTGGCAATACTAATGATAAAATGTATGATAAAGTCAATAATATAACACCATGTAGTGTAAACTGCATAAACCAGTATAATGACTGATTATAAATATTTCACACTTCCTCCCTGCTTCATCTAGTAAAAATTACTCCATATCTGTAAAACAGCACATGATGAATTATGAAACTAATCAGTTCAGAAGTTCGGTGCTTACTGACTACAGCACTTTACGACAGTGTTATATGTATGACAGGAATCAACAAGATGGCTCGTAACCTTGACTCGTACAGTACAAGTATCTACAAGGTTAGGGTCTCGTATAGCGTCGTGAATCTTGGATGTTCATTTTAGAATAGATTAAATTTAAAGTAAATCGAAGTGATACTTAGTAGCTATAACTTAAAGATTGCCAATATATTTCTTAAATAGTAATAATATAATAAAATGTTCATCTGAAATTTCAGTAAATTTTAAATTATGTACACTCATTTCCAGTTTGTTACCAAATACAGTGAACGTCCTGTGGACCACCCCAAAAGTCACCATGGAACGCCAGTTGAGATCTACTGGCCTACCTCGTGAAGAGCATCTGCAAGTGAGTTTTTAAAAGTAAAGAGTAAAATCTTATAACACTGTCGATGACATAGGACGACAGTGAAGATTAGCGAGGTGAAATTGAGCCGTAAAAAGGTTTTAAGGGGAGAGAGCTGTTTCATTTTGTGGTGCCTATGGTGACAGCAGACAGAGGGCAGAAGATGAAATGGGGAGATTTTGCCCTGTTAGTGAAATTAAAAGAAAATGAATAATGTCAACAGACGGCCGAAACGAATTCGTTCAAAATTATGCAGACTAGAGAAGAAAAGTCATTAGTGAGCAAATGAATGTCGTCAAAACAGCATAATCACAAGGAATGAAAATGAAGAGGCGAAACAACAAAATGCGTGGTTTGACTCCATGCTAGTTAGCAGTCAAAGTTATGGCATCTATGGTCTCTGCATGAATTTTAATTAAAAGGTTTATAAAACTATGCCTCTCAGGTCTAGACCTTAGAAGTGGCCTAATGTGAAATCTTTTAATTATGAGCAATTTTAGACGAATTCTAGTGTTTTTAGTTGTCAGCAAAAAGCTACTCGCGGGCAACTCTATATCTCATTAGGTCGGTTGGTTGGTCGGTCCCTGCTTTGCTTTATGTTTGATAACATTATATCTATTCGGCCAACTTTAACAAAGTTTGAAACACTTATGTTGTTTTACATTCTCTTTCGAATGATATAATTGCATAAGTCCTCCTAACGTTATCCCGGGAATTATTGAAAGTTTCGAAGATCGTAAGGTCATAATTCAGAATAAGTGAAAGCACGCGACTTTTGGTATGCAGAACTTTTTTATTAATTTCTGTAATTTGGTTAGTTTCATTTAGAATTTCTATGGATCAAATCTCACTTAGAAATTTCATACTTAAATTTACTCAGTTAATATCTGAAGACCTTTTGACCCTCCCGAACCCTACATCCTCATTTTTTCTCCTCCACCAGGGTCCAATGACTGCAGGTGTGTCGTTTATCTTCCACGCTTCTTCACTTTCTCAAGCTTTACAACTTTCTTTACTAATCTCTCTTTACAAAGATTCTGCATATTAACACCTCGTTTCTATTGTATCTTAAATTGGAGAGAAATGCTTAAATTTCCACACTACAAATAACTTGCCTCCATAATAGCTTATTCTTTTTTCCTGACTAACTTGTAATTTAAAAAGTAATATCGGGTATCATATTTTCTCGCTTCATATGGCTTATTCTTCTCCGAAGAATATTACACTGACATTTCTAAGAGAAGAATTACTCTTCTCTATTATCAACCATACACGGTTATCACTCATGAAAAAGAGGCCATTCAACGCAAAATGCAAAATTTGGTTGCATTCGAGAACCATTCTTACTACAAGGAGAGCTTTGCGTAATTATCTGTGTGGAGAGAGAAAGAAAACGTTCGATAATTTATGGTCGACCAGACGATAGATAATAAAGGAAGGCATGATTTGCTTTCTTAAGATGAGAGAGGATACACTGGTGTGTTCAACAGGAAATAAAATACATCTGTTTTAGAGAATGTATTAGTGTCTGGTAAGGCAGTAAGTTCACTATATTCTTTAAACAGTTTAACAAATACCGGCCCTAGTGGAATCCGTACCAATTGCCGGCTAGCTCATGTTCCAAAGTAAATTATAGCTGTAATTTTCAAGCCTAAATTCATATTTTAATTGTTTGCAAAAGTTACCTTAAGGCCAATCAATTAAACGAATTCAGAGGTAAGCAGAGAAATCATAGGAAAATATCTTCAAATGTTTGTAAAAATTTTAAAGCAAAGCCATAGAGAGAATCTACTGCAAAAAGTATGTATAGAGAGATGCGGAAAGAAAGATTTTAAGAAAGGGATGTTGATAAATGTGAAAGATATAGCCGCAGATTCTCCTGCTGAAATTGTTTGTCAGCGGTAATTTTATCTTGTATCATTCACTACAATTAAATGAATTTTTTGCACCTCTTTAGAAAGTTTCGGTCAGTGTTTTTCTCTTCTCGATTGTGACAAGTTAATTAAAATACTCTTGCAAATAAAATTAAAACGCACGACATTAAGAAGTAAGATTGAATCTTTCTACTCCATGGAGATATCGTGATAGGTGTCTTTTTTCTAATACCAAATTAAAAAAACGTTTCTTTTCTTCTTGACCTGACTTAAGGGCGCAGTTCGTAACGACCCCTTGCTCTGCGTCTGTCTACCTGCTGTCGGTTATTTCTAGCAGACATGAAACAGAATTTGAGTGGGGTATACTTGGGCCCTTGCTAAAGACTTCCCAAGCGCATTGCTCTACTAACTTGAGCGTGTTCCCCCTGTCCATGAAGAGAGGCGGAGTGGAGGAAACAACCGAGGTATAAGTCTGTTTATACTTGCCCTTCTCCTCTCATCTAACTGGTGTCATAGATGAGTTCCACTCACATGGTTTAGCAGAACTGCCTAAGTGTTTACCGTAGTGTGACGCTTGGATCCAGCATGTGAGAGTTGGGAAGAGAATGAGGACCAGTCGACCTGACTATCTCACACACCAGTGAGCTGCAGATTGAATCGGGAACATATTCAATGCGAAACAATTTTCAGCCCCTCATCGTTTTAGCGTTTTACTCAGGCGGAACTGAATGAGTTAGCACGTGATTCGAGTAGTATTGTAGGGTTGACCCCGAGTGTACACACATGCACAAACTCATGAGTACATATTATTTTCTTCCTATTAATTAAAATAATATACAGAGGATTACATTTTATATCTGGAAAAAATTAAAGTAGGCAATGATTGAGTAAACACTGTTAATCACCATTCGGAAACTCCACCTTCTTCAACTATTACTTACTTGGTTGTTTTCTAAATAAAACCTAAATTAGTGAAGATTATTCTAATTTTTGAGGTGGTAGAATACAATATTCTTTCCTTGGATGCATTGTGTCCAAGCATGCGTGATTCAGAGGGTTACATGCTAACTAATCAAACTCTTGAAACCAACGCAGATCATATCAACGATTTATTGCATATCCTCTTATCGGTTCATTTCGATTTAGTTCTTTCCCTCCTCTAATGGTTTTAAATGGTATGGTCTAGACAATTTTTTTTTTTACTTTTACCTACTAAGTAATTGAAGTTAAAGTTAACTAGTTATAACCTATTAGTGATTATGTTACTCTTTTTTCTTTAAATTCACATTAGCTAACAAATGATTAATTCGAGACGTAGATATGGTAAGATAGACGACGCAAGTACTGAATCAAGTTAAATTGACTAATAAAGAAATAAATTCATTTTATTTTTTATATAAATAATATGTACGCCTCTTGATATGCATTCAAAACCTTCCAAGGTTTCTATGTTTAATAATATAACTTATACCTATATTCTAATTTAATCTAGAATATCGGTTAACGTAAGAAATAATAGCTCAAATAGAAGATGAACATGAATTCGAAACTGATATAAAGTTATTTTTTGTTAAATATCTCTCAATGAGTACCACCTTAACTAAATCGGATTATTTTTCGATATTCATTATAGGTTGCTAAACCTTTATAATCTTATATTATTGCATATAATTGAACAAATATTGATGCTCATTCATGCAAATTTTCAGAGATATATAATATAACTCAGAATAAAAACTCGGCCAAGACAAATTATGCCGATATCATTAATTTATAATGAGCAAAGATATGATTGCCGCAGAAAAACTGCATTAAATTCTAAGCAACTGACATTTCATCCCAATAATTGTTTTTGTCTCAGCGCAATTTAGGATCTTTTCCAACAAAATACTGTCACATAGTTTTCTTGTTCTTCACTCTTTATAAGTGGGCATTAATTTAATCTTATTTTTGATTGAAGGATCTATTACATATTTTGTTGAGGTCGAGGCACTTGATTAATAGCTGAAAGAAGCTAACTATTTTCTATAAGTGAATATAGGTTCGTGTTTGCAACAAAAATCTTCCTTGTAGGATGCGCTATACATACTCCAACAGAGAGGAATATACATTCAAAATAATGCACTCAAAATAATTTTAGGTATATTTTCTAATCGCAATAACTAAATCTTTTTCGCAAATTAGCTATGGAAGAAATTCAATTTCATGCATTTATCATAGCCCATGGCATAATTACTAAATAGATCCTGGATCTAAATTTGAGGCTAAAGCACCGTAGGGACAATATTTCTACCAGCACAAATCTACTTAATTCACCGTACTATACACTCAAGCAGAGGCAGGGCACTATTCGGGACCTGGTTATCATTGATGGCCACAACTTGACGCAGCTGGATTTTCATCGTTAATGACAGAGATTTTAACGTTATTTTTTAATCCTGCTCGCATTTTGGGGGAGAGAAACTTGCAAAGTGTTTCTTCTTCATTTTCAACAAAAATATATCTCAATTAAAATACCATAAAGTAAGGTAAGAAGAAAGCGCAAATAAAGCTGTTAACTACCCAAATTATGTTAAGTCAATACTTTAAATACTTGTTCGTGACACGTCAAAAGTCTAATTCCGGCGCTATAAGGCACCAATGGCGATGTTTACTACAGAGTATTATTTTTTCCATGTATAACGGTCCCGTGCTGGTAATGTGGCTTATTGAGCAGATTTATAACACTGATGAACATTTTTCCTATTTTTTGTTATAGGTATAAGATTTGCAAAAATAATTCTAATTAGATTTTCAACGCTGATCTCTAATCTAAAATCGTTTTTTTGTATGTAGGTGTACTTTTCATGATATTTAAAATTTATTATTTTTATGAATTTTACCCTATTCAAATTTCTTTAAAGATCTAATGATAGCTTGTTCAATTAGACATAACTACATAAAAGATATTATTACCTTCTCTTACATCTGTGGTTGCTACACACTTATTCGTCTAAAGCTTTGTGCGCCGTGCCTATAAGGCATATTTTGACGATCCACATCAGGAAGACTACACAGATTTTGCAACTAAAAGCAAGGAAAGCCATCATGACTGAACAAAAGGAAAATGAGGTCTACCATTTGGAGTCCCCATGGTTTGGCGACAGCCAAAGGATCATATAACTGACTACTATTTTGGCCTGGTCAACACTAAATTTGTTGGCAAGAAAAACAGGCAAATTATCTCTTATCTAATTATTACTCCTGAAATTAGACCGAGTCCTCATTCTGAGAAAGTTGCACTTCTAGTTTTCAATGATTATTCTTCCTTTGAAGATGAAAAAAGAAAGCAATAAATCTGATCAGGAGTTTAAAGACATGGTCTCAAATTTTAAAAAGTCTTTATCCAATGAGAAAGAATCTTCAGCCCCTCAACGTTTTAGCGTTTTAATCAGCTGGAAATGAATGGATTAACACGTGATTTGAGTAGTATTTTAGGGTTGACTCCAAGTATAAACACACAAACACGTCATGAGCACATTCAAACAAGTACACACATACATGAACATACATATACACACACACGACCTTGCACCCCGAGTCGACCCCACATCCCTTCCCGTCTTATTGGTTTGTCGCCAAAAATGTAACTAGCTTCCCCCCCAACACACACATAGGTTAATGACCTTTTCATGTATTTTCTCGTTTAATTCTATATATAGTAATTATTCCATATTAATTAGGAGTGGTTGATGAGGTTAAAATATGGCTATCGCTATTCAAACATTTTACTGACCTTTTTCTCAATCAATGGTCACAGCGGTATGTGACACATTCGACATTATTAGATATCGGAAGATTAATGAAAAAGATTATAATGTCTAGACCATATTTAACATGTCTGATATCTACAGTTTTTTTATTTTGAGTAAAAATACTTGAAAAAATGATTTGGAGCACTTAGCTCCCCCCGACCCTCAACCGTGATTGATTTGCCATCAAAATTTCCCCCCCCCCATCCTCATCGGTAGAGATATAAACCCCAATCGAAACCTTCCTAAATTATTAATATAATTCATAGCTTTGTTGTGAAGAAGACCTTTAATTCCCCCTCCCACACACACACTTTGTTCACCTGATCCAAATTAAGGATTTTAAGTAAACATAAGAATATGGAGTCATTTACAGAAGATGAATGAAGTTCATGTGGAAAGATCTGTGATTTTCTTGAACATTTAACCAGTTTGCAATTCACAGCTACGTTGACTGAGTAAATCTTTTTCTTTTTTTGTAACGTAGTATTTTAAAACGTCATGGTTGTTTTAATGATTTATTTTACATTTAAATTCAAATATGCATACATTTTGTGCAGATTAATAAATTGATAAAAACATTTAACTAATACTAACGAGATTATATAATGGCATATAATATATACAATTTAGTATATAAGCTACACAATTACAATATCAATTTTTCTTTACATTCTACTACAAGTATTCTTTACAAAGATTTCTTCGTTTCTTTGATCAATATAAGAATCAAATTGTTCAATAAAAGCTTGGTATGATTTACTGATTGTCAGCTGCTGAATGAATTAGACACAAAACAAGCCGCAAGAGTCTGAAAAGTAACTCTGAACTCTGAATGGATATCAAAGGTAATGCGACGGACATCTAATGGCGGAGTATCAAAAGAGATGACCCTTCCAAACTCTTCAAACAAAACAGCTACAAGAGCATATTTTTGCCATTATAGGAACAATTTGAGTTTGTTTCATCGGTCATTGCAAATCGTATCTCTACAAACTAACATTTGGATGTAATAGATACAGACTTCAGCTTTGACTAATAAGAATACAAACTTTTATGTTGCAATTCTGATTCCTTTTGCCTCTATTTCAGATTCTAATACTCATTGTGATGAATATACACGGTTTAGCGAAAAAATACCGATTCTTTGCCTAAACGGTTATTTCAAGCCTAAATTTAACATAGTATGACATTATGCGAAAAGTGTAAAGGTTTCTCAATAAAATGAAAGAGAAAAATTGCTAAAATTCTTTAGCTTATAGAGAATATCTGACCAGATTTTAATTCAGCCCAGCAAAATTCGGCAGGAACGAGTCGTAGTATACACGAAACAAAAGTTTTCTCCTCCTGTGTAGATGATCCATTTCTCACTGCTTTTTAGATGATTATTGGTAAAAGTCTTTCTTCCTCTATCTATACAACTACTTCTCTATACTAACCTGTTAACGAAAAATATTAAGTTTAGCCATCACCCAAACTTAAATTCTAGGGCCTAGATCTCGATGACTTTTGGCTAGATTGATTAAGGTTAGGTTAACAAGGAACAACCTAACTAAATCCTACCGGCTGTGATTATCTTAATGTCTTTGAGGACTTTACCAATCAAGAATAACGGATAAATTTTACTATGTCAAGAAGAGTGACAACAAAAATTCCCTTGACAAGAATATCACCTACAGCCAGTGTTAGGTTAGGTTAGCAAAACATGTAAATTCTTTAAGCTTTGGAGTATTTAAAACTAGAATCTATATTTTTCTTTGCAACGCGTACAAAACAATAAATATATGGATTTAACCATAAAAAACAAGTAGTGTTCTTTTTCAATTAAACTTAAAAGTAGGTAGCTGTGGTATGCGGTTTAAAATATATGTTTTATATTAGTATCGATAGAATCGTTAGCTTTGTTTAATATGCCTCCTCTTCTTAACTTATATAATTTTCTTTACTTACATTACTTACTTAATTCAGCCTCCATCACATCTTAAACACATGCTTACCAACGTGTATCCTTCGAGAAGAAGCAGAAGCGCGTTATCGTCCATCATAGCCAATGTTAAATCAAGGAGGTTCACTCCCCCATTTCGCCTCCACACGTCGATCTCGCCAGATTGAATTAGGCTTATGGGCGGATAAGGCATTTTCCCAGGTCCCACCGGGACATTTCCCCGAAGTCCCCTACTCAATTATCCCCTACGCCATGGATATGGCTCCGGCTATTTATACCATAGCTTTTCCCAATTGAAGGAGAGCCAGATTATCTTCGCGAGGCATCAAGCCGATCCGGTCTCCCCTGTGCACCTAGGAACTCTGCCGAGGAAACCCTTATTGTCCAGAAGAGGACAATATCCCTTGAGTGCCAAGGATCGTGCCCTTCGAGACGCCAAGTCAACAAGGCCCCTCTGTTGTTCAGAAAGAAAACAACGTTAGAACAGCCATTGTTCTTTGAGCCTGTTCGATAAGAAACGGTTCTCACCCCCCTCCCTGTTGTTCAGAAAGAGAACAACGTTAGAACAGCCATTGTTTTTCAAGTCCGTTCGTCAAGAAACGGTTCTCGGTCCCAAGACATCACGTCCAGATATTTTAATTCCCCCCCTTTTAACGGTCTTCAAGAGAACGCTTGGTTTCAACAATAACCTCCATTGTTCATCTAGAACATCTCCGATTTGGTGTCGCAAGGATCGCTCGTACTTCCGAGCCCAACTTCGCTCTCACTCCTGGAAAACAGTCCTTCCCCCTCGTTAAGGACAACCCCCTGAAGAACCCTTCTGCTGGAAATCGCCAGTGGACCAAAGATTCATTCGCATCGTCTTCCTCTGCACAACAACTTTGTAATTACGTAAGCTGAGCATTCCCTCTGATCATTTAACCTTTTGTCTACGCAACCATGTGCTTTAAATGGTTTAGCGAACCATTCCCCCCCCTTTTTTTGTTTGTTTACCGTTTTGAATCTCTCCAAATCTTAATCCTCAGATTAGTCAGATATTTCCACGACCCTTTTCATTCCCGTGTTTCTCCCATTTATAATCCCCGTTTATGTAAACATTTTTTTTGTGTGTTGTTGATAATTTAATCAATAAAACTCTATTTTATTAATGGTAGCCATATTATAAATCCTCGCGCTCCGTTCCACTTCTTAAGCATATTGAAGATAAATAAGCCTTCCCAGGCCCTCCCCCTTTTTTAAACTAACCTCATTGAATCAGATTACTACGCACTCGAAATATAGAATAATTCCCGTAACGAATAGTTATATATGGTATATCGTTGTGAGCCTATTCTACGACAGTTTAATATGCCTTCTCTTCCTTATTTATATAATTTTCTTTACTTACATTTCACATACCCTCTCACCTTATCTACAAAGATTAAACATGACTCCAGTAGGTACATCAATTCATTTTAAAATACAATTAAAAATAATAATCTGCCAACACGTGAAGCGACAGGGCTAAGGAAGCTGACCGATAGCGGCACTGTAATGTTTCAGAACGCAAGTTCATTGGTTTTAGCCAGTGATTGGCTTGTATATAGGGCAGGATTGGCAGGTTTAATACCAGTACTGTCTTCCAGTGTGTGGAAAAAAGTGAACTAAGACCAAGCAATGGAGTCATGCACTATACGCAATGAAAGGCGTTGATGGGGGTCAATAACACCTTGAGTGAAATCACTAGGTATTAGCCAGTGTCTACCAATTTATTATTCCGGAGCGGCTCATTTGGTGGTTAAAAAGGCTATATAAAACGATGACTTTCGTGTTTTTAAAGTTTTTTTCTAGTGTACCCAATAATCATAATCTTTTTCAAATGAGGTTAATAGCTTAGATGACCTCGAACCAACCTGAAATCGAAGTTCTGTTCTACGTGGCTTAGGGGCATCACATCGAAGAAGATCCGCCCTCGTAACGGAAATTGGGAATAATGGGAAGATCTGTGCGCTATTTCGGATACTGTCTACTCTGTTATTTAGCTAGATTTTCAAATCATTGGACCTCTTTTTAGGACCCACCTATTCAAAACATTTGCAGATCTTGTTTTTGTCACATTTCAATAAATACAATATTTCAGCAAATTGTTTGCTTCCATACCACAATAAATACGTCATGTCAATTCTTACCTTGCATGACGTGAACCAAGACAGTGTCCTGCTTTCCTGAAGAAGGCCAACAAGAGTAGTTTCCTGAATCTTCGATCTGCAGTCCAGAGATGTTGAGGTGACTCGTCGTAATGTTGGTAACATTCGTGGTGACTTTTATGCGCTTTGAATCCCGAGGCACCAACGCCTCACCGTGGTACCAAAGAACTAAACCTTTGGAATGAACGGAGTCTTTTATTAATAAATTAATATTTTAATATAAAGATCCTAAAATTCACTTATAATTAAGTCATAAATATAAACGAATCGGTTAAATGGACTAAACTTTACAGTTGTTTTTCCTTTTCATTGTCTTTGTTTACTTCAAACGTTGAGATGAGAATTCTCAACTCAATATTTGAAGTAAAAAAAGACAGAATCGGCAAAAGGACTACCCTTTTATTACATAAACCAGAAGAAAAAATCCTATAGGACAAAATAACGAGTACTCCAAGATATAATAGTGAAGAACACGTTGCACAATATGACCACATGATATTTCCACTAATTTACTACAAGAACACAAAAGTAAGCAACCTATAAATGAAAAATAACTACACAAATAAATAATCAAACCTAAAAGCTACCAATATGGTGTAGGAATTTCAATGGTCCAGGAGGATTGAAAGCCTCACCCAAACTACACTATATTGGCATGACCACTTAATCCTTCCACCAACATAATACAGCCAGAAAAACATGATTCTTTTCCCAGGCAAAGTGACAGGATTTAAAAGACCATGAGTACAAGAAACTACTTTATCCCTAAGTGGAATATGAACGAACAGACGTCGCTGTAATACTGCTGGTCCTAAGAGAGCTGTATAATGGCTATATTGCCATTTGTGACAGTCTACCTAAATAAAGAGGCACCGAAAATTCAGATCAATTATAGACTTGAAACACACACCACCCAAGGTGAGTACAAAAGGTTCGATAGTATGCCACAACCTCGAACCGTAGGTCGAGCCGGCGAAACAAATCCAGTTAGCCAACTAAATCATAGAAGAAATCGAAAAAAAGCGGGCAAAAATAGAAGAAATAATTAAATTAAAATAACGTTTTCAAAATCCTATTCAGGAAAACAGAAATAACGGCAAAAGGATAGCGTGAAATTCTAGCATTCTACAAAAAAATAGCACCTGAACAGACCGAAACATACCTTCATATCAGTTCAGGTCTACTTGAGGTCTTGGACGACCGCTCCGCCAGAGAGGGTACGTTACAGGGCAAAAAGTGTTCCAAATATGGAAGCCACGCTTATAGATGGAATAGTTGTACAAGCACCAATAAGAAATTTCTGAATTTTGGAAGACTCACGGAACTGTTTGTCTTTCCCACTTATAAATAGATAGTGAAAGATAAATTGACAGAAATAACCAAGGAAAAATACAACTTACGCAGCTGCAACAACGATAAAAAATAATAGGAGCAGAAAACCCCCCGAAAATAATCGAAGTGAACATGAGACATGGCCTTATATTTTAATAGTACACGCTCATTTTATTGATATAGCTAAGCAGGATCATATTCCGAAAAGCTCGACAAAATGCTCTCAAAGAAGGAGCTCCTACCAATGTTGATTGCGGAGAGTCCACCTTTCAGTGAACTCTACAAAATTAGTATATCTGAGGCCCAAACCAACAACTCAAACGTAAAATAAAATCACAAACCCGAAGGCAATATCCAACGAGACAAAATCTACCGACAATGAAGAAACGAATAAAGGCAACGAAAGATACGAAAGCAAGGAGATATTGTTAAAAAAATATTAATACGATAGAGAATAATTCACACAGCAGCTCCAATACAGAAAGAGTACAAGGAAAAAGAAATTGTGGAAAGTATAGTAGATGTTAAGTATAATTCGGAGTAAGATGGAGATGTTGATTAAACAGACACAAAAAATTAACTGAAACAAGGACAAATACAACTATTGTTGGAATCTTCTCACAAAATAAAACTGAGCAATTCGAGAAGAAGCATTCTGGGTAAACCAAGTCGCCAGAAAAAGTTGAAGAAACCTGATAATTAAATATGTATAAATACAAAACAGAATTATAGAATTCTTGAGAAACATTAATAGCTGGAGTGACAAACAAATAATTTACACCTATATAATAAGAAAAGAAATCCCAATATAGTGATATTAACATAACATGGACTAAATTTACAAAAGGAAAAAATAAGGATGAATTGCACTGAAATACGGGACTTGGAAAAGACCTTTATTGCCACTAAGGTAACGATAACAACTGGAAACTTAGTTGTGGCTGGAACATATCAACCAACAATTCGAAAATATCTTCTCGTTTATAGTTTTTTTAATTTTCCGGCCTCCGAAATCAGCCACAATGCATGGGGACATACTTGCAAGGTACCACGAAGCAGGCTACAAGACCACCACCCAGTGAAGGGGTGACGCAACCAACACTTCTACAGCGAAATATACATAAAGAGGGTACGGACTTCCCAACTTACTTAACGTAAAGTTCCGCGACCACTCCTGATATAATTTTAACAAACCCCAACTTCAACCTTAACCATGACATTGTACCAGGCCCTGCTCCCCCACCAAATCATCTTAGATTTATAACCTTTATCTCAATCTCACCCATACAAATAAAGATACTCCAAAGAATAGCCGTAAACAAAAACCAACTGGATCTTATACAAATAAGATACAAGCCACTACGAAATTTCGTACCTAAACAAAAAACAGGAGAAAAGAGGAGCCAATATAAAACAACTAACTGAACAAATAACAGGAGCAGACAACCTACATACTACATTATTGGGATACAGGGAACGATAAAATAAGATTAAAATATAAGAATTCAAAACAACAATAGGCGAAATGATCGTAATAAACAATGACAGAGAGATACGTGTAATTAAGTAATTTAAGAAGTCAAAATATAAGGAACAAATTAGAAACAAAGCTTATCTGATCTGGGAGGAATTTCTTTCAAATCTTCAGATAGAGTGAGACCCCAAAATATTTTGGAACCAATTCAGAAAACCTTAAGGATCTCAACCTAAAGAAAAAGTAAAGATTGAAATCAGTGAAGAATAATGTTAACATGACTAGGAAATCGAAATCAATTTAAAGAGACACTGGAGAATAATTTTCTTTATCACTTATGAAGAAAACCAAGCATTCGATCAAGAATCATAATCCCAAATCCTGCAGTGGCTACAAGAATGAGAAGCTGACCTTACACTACGTATAAATGAAGACGAGGGAATGACAGAGCAACTGAGGGAGTGGCAGACCATTTACAAAATAAGTATACACCGACGCTCTGAAATCTTTTAGACAAAACATCATGATCAAGCAGCAGAATAACCATAATGCATATAACGAATCCGTTTAGCATTTAAAAGTTAAAATTATTTTTCTACAGAAGCCAGGAAAACCTAAAAAAACAACAGGTATAACGTTACCATTCTCTCTCGCTACGCGAGCTTGAAAAAATTTTGCGAAACTCCCGAACGACAAGCTGAGAAAGCATTGTTGGATCATAATCAACGAAATGCACAACAGCATGGGTTAAAATGCAGCCGTGGGATGGAGACAGCCTTGATACAAATAAAACAAAAGCTTGTCACTGAAATTACAGGAGGAATTAGAGTATATAATAATATGTGATGTTGCAAAAGCGTTTGACAAAGTTTAGCTCTCAAGCTTTAAGCTAAAACTGACAAAGATATAACCATAGATAAAAATATCACGTTGATCTTCTGAAGTTAACTAGAAGATAAAAGGGCCACTCTTTGTAATAATTAATGTGCAAGGGAAGAATTTGTAATGGAAGCTAAAGTACCACAAAGAGGCTTCCATAGCTATAGCCTCTACAATGTGCGACGTATGAACATATAGCTTACGGATGACATATATCAAATTGCTTCCAGCTACTGGATTAATCCGAGAGATATAGCCAAAATGATCGACGAAAGAAACTAAAAACATCAAGGACTATGAAAAGCGAAATAAAAAAAAACTGAGTCAAATTTAGGATAATCCTAATCAAGCGAAGGAAATGCGCCAATTTTATTTTAGATGGAGATAATAACAAATTTGAAACGAAAGAAAGAGTCCTTGTACCTAAAATGACAAAATTAGATTAGACAATACACGCAAGCTGTAATTCACTGTCGTCCGGCATTAGTGAAGTACCCCATAATCCCAGTAGAAGTAGTCAGCGACAATGAAATGGTTAGGATCCAAAGAGTCCAGAATTGTGAAAGTAGGTTCATAAACAATGAAGCGAGAAACAACGGAATAGATTCAACAAACCTACATAGATCGCCAAAAATGAGACCAATAAATGAAATAACACACGAAAGTGTGACCAATGTATGAACAAAAGTAACGGATATGCTCACTGATTATGAAACAGTGACAATAAAATACGAAAAAAGACGCGAATGAAGGAAAGGCAGAACACACCAAAATATCCTACCCATATTGTGCTAAATCCGGAAAATGTAAATATGGAGATTCATATCACAGGAAAACAAGAAAAAATAAATACCATATCCTCATTAACAAACATATAAGAGAGCTGGAAGTAAAGGCCAAATGACAGAAATAGCCATGCAACATCGCACATATGAATGTATGTATTTACTTCTCATTTACACCCTTATTATCATTTAGCACCCAATATTCTCAGTCAGTGCATTCATAACAATCAATATCACACCCATTGTTATACATACACCTCTATATAGGACTAATACACAAGATATTTTAATCTAATATCTTGCCCTATACACACTTCACTACTTATGATATACTTTAAACAAAATGTTTCATACCACGCCGCTTACCATTTACCAAACGACAATTCCACTGGTAAAAGAATAATAGGGACCATATAGCAAATGAACCCTATGGCCTCAACCAGAGTAAGAAACCCGTCTGAAGATATCTGAAGGAAGGCGAAAGTTCATGACCAAATTGTATAACACTATAAATAAAATGGTTCTCATTCACTTGGTTTTTCATCTGACGATCTCAGTAAGGTAAAAGCTGCATTCGTCAGATAGGTCGCCGACAAATTAAATTAATAAAACAAAGTACAACCTGCTCTTTTCTTATATATATATATATATATATATATATATATATATATATATATATATATATATATATATATATATATATATATATATGATGAATTAAACCACATTCTCCGAACACAATTTAATTCAGAAGAGTTTCGGTGTATCTCACACCCTTTTTCAACTGACACTGGATAGAAAATATAAGAAAAGTGCATACAAACATAATAACACAGGGTCAGGTCGGGAAAGATCCCCTCTTTTTCCCCAAATCCCCTACTTGTGGCTAATCTGGTGTGGTGGGTAGGCCTAAACATATTGAAGGGATGACATTTTACTATTTTGTTTATTTGCTTTCTTATTACGGGATTAAAAGAAAATTGACCCTCAGATGGATTTAAATTACGAACTGACGATATCAAGCTCGATTCTACGATTCTTCTCTTAATGGAATATTTTAAGACTGAACTCCTTCCCACAATTTTTCCCCCTAACTTTATATCGGTAAGGTACATTGACGATGTATTTTCTCTATGGCCTATTGGCAATGATTTTGATACCTTTTTTAATAATTTGAATAATTTGCATGTCTCCATCAAATTTAAATATGAATGGGAATATGATAATAGATTACGCTTTTTAGATTTCCTCATTAATAAAGATCACCATGAATTAAAACTTCACGTTTATAGAAAACCAACCCACTCGAATGCCTATATACATTATTTTTCATTTCACGATAATACTGTTAAAAAATCGGTAATTTCTAACCTTTTCCTTAGAGCATACAAAATATGTCATTCTTCTTATTTAGATGAAGAAATTGTCATTATCAGGACCATTTTTTCTAATTTGTATTACCCCGATTGGTTCATATCGTCTGCCCATTTTTCAGCTAGGAAAACATTCTATGGTAATAAGCCTTCCCGCTCTAATGACTTCAACAGATGTATAACATTGTCATTTAATAATAAATTCAATAGTTTAAAGGACATATTTAGAAAAGCGGGTATTAATCTAGCACTTTAAATATAACAATTCCTTAAACCAATTGATGCAATACCATGCAACGATTGCCATAAAGTTTATATAGAATAGTTTATATGGAATATTCTGCCATGTTAGAGACTTGAATCATTCGATCGATTTCAATGGAAGTAAAATGGTATTTAAATCGGCTAACTATGTTAGGAGAAGAATCATATAATCGAGCTTGATATCGTCAGTTCCTAATTTAAATCTATCTGAGGGTCAAATTTCTTTTAATCCCGTAATAAGAAAGCAAATAAACAAAATAGTAAAATGTCAGCCCTTTAATATGTTTAGGCCTACCTTCCCCCCCCTCAGATTAGTTACAAGATGGGGATTGGGGGAAAAAGAGGGGATCTTTCACGACCTGACCCTGTGTCATTATGTTTGTATGCACTTTTCTTATATTTTCTATCCAGTGTCAGTTGAAAAAGAGGGTGAGATAAACCAAAACTGTTCTGAATTAAATTGTGTTCGGAGAATGTGGTTTAATTCCTCATCTTTTCTTGCGATATTGCATTAATTTTCATCATATATATATATATATATATATATATATATATATATATATATATATATATATATATATATATATATATATATATATATATATATATACTAGGTATATATAGACCCATGAGATTACACTCGTAATTTATTGGCCGGACGTTTCGGACGGACCTTCGCTAAGACCATTATCAGCGACTGTTCGACTAATGAGTAGGGGAAGAAATATTAACAATTACATTTAGAGTTAGAAATATGCATCATATAATGGCTAAAAAGCGAGGAAGGCAAGGTAAATCAAAAAAATTGACCAATATTGAGATGAAAGTAAAAACAAAAATAACAATATATATGTCGTAGAATGACTCCCGACGATACCATATATATCACTATTCGTTGAGGGAACTTCCTTAATTATCTTTAGAGTGCGTTAATGTCTGGCGGCATATATTATGTATCTTCGATATGCTTAAGAAGTGGAACTGAGCTCAAGGATAAAAATATTGCTATCATTAATAAAATAGAGTTTTATTAATAATAACTATCAACAAACACAAGACGGAAAATATTGACATAAACAGAGAATTGAAAGGGTCGTGAGGGCTCGGCTAATCCAGGGATTTAAAGGATTTAAAAAGGTAAAACAATTATAGAGTTAAAGAGATGGGATGGTTCGATAAACCATTTAAAGCACAGGATAGAATTGACAAAAGGGTTAAGTACTCAAAGGTGACGTTTGGCTTACGTAACTTTTACACTAGTGGTGCAGTGGAAGGTGGCTTGAAGGAATTTCGGTCCGCTGGCGAGTTCCAGCCGAAGGGGGGGAATAAAAGGATCCTGACGGGGCGTCTTGGGAAGGAGAACCGTTTCTCGACGAACGGCTTGAAGAACAATGGCTGTTCTACGTTGTTCTCTTCTGAACAAAGGGGGAGGGAGAACTGTCTCTTGTCTACGGGCTCAAGAACAATGGCTGTTCTAATGTTGTTCTCCTCTGAACAACAAGGGGGAAGGGTGAGAACCGTCTCTTGTTTCCGGGCTCGAGAACAATGGCTGTTCTAATGCTGTTCTCCTCTGAACAACAAGGGGGAAGGGTGAGAACCGTTTCTTGTCAACGGGGCTCGAAGAACAATGGCTGTTCTAATGCTGTTCTCTTCTGAACAACAAGGGGGAAGGGTGAGAACCGTTTCTTGGCGAAGGCCTCAAAAGAACAATGGCTGTTCTAGTGCTGTTCTCCTCTGAACAACAAGGGGGAAGCCTTGGGGACTTGGCGTCACGGAAGGCTCGAACCTTTGGCACTCAAGGAATGTTGTCCTCCTTCTGGACAAGTGATGGTGAATCTCGAGGTCGAGGTCCCTCAGCGCACAAAGAGAGAGAGGGTCGTGGTGATGTTTCGTGACGAAAATCTGGATCTCCAATCTGATCTTAGTGGTAAAGTTTCCATATAAATAGCCAGGACATCTCCTTGGCGTGGGGGACAATGGGGTGGGAGCTTCGAGGGAACGCACAGCCGAGCCAGAGAACAATGCCTTATCTGCCCATAAGCCTAACTCAATCTGGCGAGGTCGGCGTATGGGGGCGAACGGGGGGACGATAACCTCCTTGTTTAAACATTGACATCCGGTGGCTGCGATAAGGCTCCAAGCTTCGAATCGAAGATGCACGTGGGCAGCATCGTGGTTTTAAATAATATGGGATAGGAGTTGAAATTAACGCAGCTTCAACTCGTTCTATCACAATATGTAATTACTTCATACTATCCAATATACAGAAGGTTTAACATAAACTGATTTGAGTATCAAAAATTAAAGGTAACTGAAATAAACGAAAACAAATGTGAACGAATTAAACAGAGGGACTAAACTTTATTGTTGGAGTTGTGAAATAAATTAACTAACGATAGAAAACTACTAACGAGATTTGTTCGGTTGGTTTAATTCAAGAGGTGTAATTATTAAAGTTGTTATTTATTTTATTGATTTACAGCGACTCTATGTTTTTCAAATCGAGAGAAATTAAGGCTGAAGATAAGATGGTAAATGAATCAGGATTAAAAGGATGTTGGTGATAATCCGAGTGTTGCCTGATGGAAGATTAGGTTTTATATTCTTCATAATTCATTATATAATTGACCAGTAAAAAATTTAGTTATATAAAAGTTTGCTGACAAATATAAATTATTATTATTTTATAAACCGGATAAAGACTTTGTTTATAAGTAAACATTACACTCCGCTCAACCGAAGCAACTCTATCAGAGAAATGCAGCACAATTCCACATAAAGCATATAGCGCAACAATAAAAATATGCACTAAGTAATTGCACAATTATACAGCAATAGTTTAAAGTGTACATTTTTGGACAAGAACACAAAGACGGTTGAAAGATATGCTAAAAAAGAATAAAGTATTGAATTGCAAGTGGGAGAGACAATTTGTCAGAAGAAACAAGAGATGTTAGAAGAAAAAAATCGTAAAGTGGGATCCATTTAACTAGCGCGCCACATTGGTTGTTAGACAATGCAGCCAACTTAAATGAAATTAGCTTGATTAGTCTATCAACATACTACAAATCATATTTATATATCTAACATAATTTACACGAGAAGGAAACTACCTTTTAACATAGTTTCTACATTTCTGTCTCAGTTGTCAAATTTGTTCATTTTAATTAGTTTGGGAAATTTAAAGCTTCAACATTAAGAGGTATGCTCTAGTCGCTCCAAATTTGAGCAAAACTCTTGCAGTACATATATAAAAGTTCAACATTTTGTTCCTTGAAAAGGTTGAAGTTAATTACCTTAAATATTTCGCTACAAGATAAACCTCATTAAGGGGAATTTTAAATAAAGAATTAGGTATGTTAATTTATGATAATTTCAGATTCATCCGTATTTCTCTTTTGACAAAAATTTCGAAGAATTTTGTTAGAAATTTGTTGTCGTTATAAAAAATTTTGGAAAGAAAATGTGCTAAAATATGCAGCTCAGAAGATGGTGAAGTCGCCATCTTCATTACAGAAAATGTAAACAGTGTTTTACGGCACACCCAGCTGAGGAATTAGTGCTCTATTTCATCGTATTAGTTTTAATCTTTTGATTATGCTTGTGCTTCCCTACGAATCGACTTATCATTATGATTGCATTATATATATATATATATATATATATATATATATATATATATATATATATATATATATATATATATATATATATATATATATATATATATATATATATATATATATATATATATATATATCTATATATATATATATATCTATATATATCTATATATATATCTATATATATATATATATATATATATATATATATATATATATATATATATATATATATATATATATATATATAAATATATATATATATATAATTTTTTCAAGTGCGATGTCTTATTCCTATGTGAGAACAAGTAAAAGCGTAAACGACACGGCTGCTCATTTGTAGAGGAAGTTTGTCCTTTGACGAGAAGAAACTTCCTGTGGAAAATGGGTTGACAAAAAGTGATTTTGAAGTTGGTATGAAAGAAATATTTTTTGAGTAATTTGTGGCTTTTTCTAGTGAATAATTTATTTTAAGGTCCCATTTCAGGTAATACAAATTTTTTTTAATTTCTGAGAACATTATATGAGAGAAAGGATGGAGAGTAAATTTGGTTAAAGAATTATTGATTAATTTGTCAACCAAAGGTGGGGGGTAACAATTATTTAAAAAAAAAGACTAGAGTCTAGAATTCATTGTGCATTCGGAAATAATTGGAGGAGAGATGGTAACCTCTAAATATTAGAGATTTTATTGCACTGAGTTTATGTGACAAGTAACAATGGCTGAAAAAAATTGATTCCTAGGCCACTAAAAATAGGCTTTTGTATATTGAGGTAGTTAGTTTGTCAGTTTTTTTCTATAATGACGTATAGAAAAGAAAGTTGATTGTTACTCTCTGATTCAATGATATATTTAATGTTGGGATGATAAGAGTTTGAACATTTTTAAACATGATGGGCATGTTCTAAATTATTAAAAATAGCAAAGAAATCGTCACATACCTACGATAAAATATGAGCTTGAAATCTAGAATGCAATGTTTCATAAAGTTGTTTTCAAGATGAAACATGAAAATATTAGCCGCTATTGGAACTATTAGTGAACCCATTCCTACTTCATTTATCTGCTGGTAATCTTTGGTATTAATTAATAAATAATTCTCCTTGAAAATCATATATATATCTTAAGAGAACAGATAGGTTGCGCGTGGCCCAGCGTATACTTAATTTTAGGATAAATATGCAGGTTAAATTTAGGAAGTTCTTACTATATTATAACTTCTTGGTATCGATGTTTCGGGTAGGAACCCATTCTCAAGGATGTGAGATTATAAATACATACAAAGATAAGAATTTTTTAGATAAGTTATCAGATATTTATAAATTAACTATATGGGAAATGGGAAGCAGCAGAGGTGGTAATATTCAATTTATATAAATGCAGGCCTTTTAACTATTAGTGAATAGGAAATATGTTTTTGTTTTTAAATAAAACTGAGATTAATTAGTTTTGGGTGTCTTCATTGTAAAAAGTGGGAGATACTAGAAATATTTGAAAGATAGGGGTTGTTTTGGGGGTAGTGGATTTGACGTGTGTAATTTGTGGATGATTATAATTGTAGTAAAAGTGAGGGTTTCTTAGTGAGGGTTTTCATGGTCTTCTGCATCCTTACTATGTCGTTTTGTGACGTCTTCTTTTTTCTGAAACCAGAGTTTAGTTATGGTGTTTGGAAAGAAAAGGAAAGTTATGAAGTGGTAAAGGAGGTAGCGGTTAGTGTAGGTATGGTGGGATAAGAGTCCAAAAATTTGTGCAAAAACACCCCCGGCCATTTTCCTGTTGGTCCCCCGCTCGTTTGCTTCCAGAATGATGACCGATAGATGGATGGGTGGATCTCGAGCGGGAACTTCAAGAGGGCTGAATTATAGTAGACTTGATGCAGTAGCGGCCAACTCGAAGACGGCAAATGTTTTGTCACCCCCTAAGGTACTAACGCCATAACTGCATCCAACTAAATAGAGACGGGTGTACTTCCCTCTATGATTCTGGCCGGGTATCCCGGGCGATGAAGATCTCTCCTCCGTCCGGGACTCGCAGTTATGCCCCAGTTTCGAGAAAGTTCTGACTAACTCTTCCGCTGTGGGCTAGTTCGCAAAACAGTTTTCACATAAGTCCTTAATTATGTCAGTGAATGGCAAACCTCCGAGCAGGTTCATACGCAAGGCGATAGACGGGAGCAGTGAGGTGCTTAAGCCTTCATTGAGTTATGAATAGTGTATTAAAAAAGTATTCTCTTTTTGAAGGGTGAAGTGTAATTCACCGTAAAACTTCCAGAATATGCCATCTTCTATGTAGGCGGTACTCAAGGTTCGTTGCTAAGCAAGTAAAAATACTTGATCCGAAGGTTGTCAGCAGAGCGTAGTAGTCGAATATTCGGCCGTCAAATAGTGACACAATCTGAGCCTTCCAATTTTATATGTTTCTTGTAGCGCTTAGTTTCCCCTTAAAAAATTCCAGCGCCATAATTGGCCAATTTTTGTAATACATATGTTCACGAAGAAATACTATATATAATGTAAGCACTTCCTTGAAGTCCACGGCCGAAAAAGCAAAAGCAACTCAAGTATCAAATAATATAATAAAAAAAATGGACATCGAAAGGGATTATAAGAATTTTGAACCCAAATTCGAACACTGCAAGGAACCTAACCAAAAGAACTAATAAAGATCAAAGTGCAAGATAGGGAACTGCAGCAAGACGCAGAGCTTCAAGATCACTTCAGAAGGCACTAGGAACAAATTTTCTCGATTTCTCCAGAAGAAAACCTTGACTTGGATAGAGATTACGAAGAAGAAATAGCTCGAACAATTGAGAACCAACAAGAAAACATCGAGCCATACGAACAGATTGACAAGGGGAGATCCATCTGCTCGGAAGAAGGATTGCCGCTCACAATGGCAGTCAAGTCCTTTAAACAAAAGCGCACCTGACTAATGCACCAAACAACGTGCACAAGGCAATCTTAAGGATCTTTAATGCCTGTCTGAATTCTGGATATTACCTCCAGGCCTTCAAGACGTCAAAAATGATCTTCCTTCTGAAAGCGGGTAAACTAAAACACCAAATCGAAAGCTACGGCCCAATCTCAATACTCGAGTTTCTCGGCAAACTCTTCGAAAAGCAACTCAACGAAAGGTTAAAAAAAACACCTAGAAACAAATAACCTAAATAACCAACAACATCACGAGTTCAGGAGAAATAGAGGGACGGAAACCGCGCTGCCAGTAATAACTGAAAAATTGCCATCGAAAGAGCCCAGGGCAACAGAGTGGACGTCTTACTCCGCTACGTTGCCAATCTTTCGATAAGGTATGGATCCCCAGTTTACAAGAAAAAATTAGTACTCTCAGCATGGAGATCAACTTAACCAAAATAGTATGCCACTAACTAATTGAAAGAAAAGCCATTCTGCATGTAAATGGCCAAATGAGTGACGCATTCGCTCTACGGGCGGGGGTGCCACAAGGAAGGTGTCTCTTCTTAACCTTATATACTATATATACCGATGATCTACCCCAACTAACGGATGAGTGTGCGATGTACATCCAATTAGCGGATGGCATCACACAAATTATCGCAAGTAACAGACGAAACCCAAGAGATATCGCCCAAAGCACAGTGAGAGAAATCAAAAACATAAACGATTTCGAAAAAAGAAACAAAATTAAAACCAACACAAACAAATTCAGAACTATTCCAATTTATCGACGGAAAACAGACACAATTGGAGTTGAAGAGGAAGGATACCCTTACAACATGGAAGGGAGAATCCTCAGACTTAAGTTAACGATGAATGGGTATGTTTTCCACCTGGCAAAAAAAGGTAAATGAAGCAAAAGCAACTATGTCAAACCTGATACGATTTTATAACCTTTCAAGCAAGAATAAAAAAAATTATATACAGCCCTCGTCTGTTCTAAGTTATTATATCCGACCATACCTACCCGCATTCTGAGTAAAATTCAGATACTAAAGGCCCAGAGGGTACAAAACTGAGCATCGAGGTTCATTGAAAATAAAAAAAAGACAGAAACGAAAACCATCCGTGGAACTGCATAGAAGAACCGAACTTGAATCTATCAATACTGTACTGAACGAACGAGCCCAAAAAATGTGGGAAAAGTTAAATAAAACTTTACCCCAGGAAGAATTAAATAAAATGATCGTTCCAAACAATGAAATCCGTCAGATAAAATCCAGGATGAGATTTGACGGAAGCAAGAAAAAATACAACTTTGAATGTAAACCCAATCTATAAATAACCACACAAAGTGACCTACCAAACAAAGAACCACCGATATTGACAACCACCGAAGAATTACACACTAAAGAGAATACGAATAGAAAAGAGTAATGAGGAATACAAAGGAAATATAAAGAGTTTATAAATATAGGACTACAAAACCACTGAAAAGGGCAAAAAACAAATAAAAATAAATATAATAATAATAATAATAATAATAAAAGCTCGAATAATTAAATTACAGACCCTATATATATAAAATAATAATAAAATAAAATAGAATGCAAAACGAAAGCATTTGCCAGGCAACCTTGCACAATTCACTATATCATTATTATGTTCACCAAATCCTCACCATATATCACCCGACACCCATAACTATCTTATAAACACACACACACACACACACCACACACAATATCTCTACCTTTCTGTCTCTCTCCTATACCTTCACCTCTTATATGATCCCAATCCCAATCCTAAGTCCAGGAGTGGTGTAGGACCCATGCTCACGAGCTAAGGCCTGCTTCCCAGATACGAATGGGGCTGTTCGCCCACACATCTATACTCACCACTCCAATCACCGTCGAGGAAACAAGACACTACATTAAAATAACACCAAAACGCGCACCAGGCCTCTACGGACTACCAGCCGCATTAATACACAACATCCCCCCAAACATATACCCTACACTTACACACCTATTCAACGCCTCACTAGCCTCGGCCAGACCCCAAAATATTCAGTCTCTCACAACATACTGCTACACAAAATAGACAAAGACCCCAAACACCCAAACAATTACAGGCCTACTGCTCTACTAGAGCACCTAGGCAAAATACAAGAAAGCATGATCAACTGCCGCTTACGAAAATACCTGGAAGAGAGGTACTGGTTCTCCCTACACCGATATGGGTTCAGGAGGGGCCGGTTCACTCAGGTGGCTGTGACCATCGTTCACGACAGAATACAAAAAAAACCGCCAAGTACGACAAAAGACACTTTTCATCAGCAAGGACGTGGAGAAGGCCTTTGATAAGGTATGGAACGAGGGACTCCATTGGAAACTCGCCAACAATACGGAGTTACCTCTCTGAACATGTAGGCTCCTCTCGCACTACCTCACTGAACGGAGATGCCACATAAAATACAACAATACACTCTCCTAACCTTTCATACCACGCTCAGGCATTCGCGAAGGATTCGTACTGGTGCCCACACTTTACACCATGTACACAAACAACACCCCCCGCCCAACCCGAAACTGATGTCAAACATACAGTATCCTACGCCGATGACGATACCATTCTCGTCAGCAGCCGTGGACCAGACGAGATCGCGCACCACGCACAAATAATACTAGACGTAAAAACAGAATATGAGGATAAATGGCTAATTGCCACGAATCCTCAGAAGACACAAATGACACTCTTCGGCGCAAGGATCATTTCATGCATAACCTACAAATCTTCTCACACACACAAGACATGAGCCAGCTAAACCCATCAAGGCTCGACTACACACAACAAACAAAAATCTTTGGGGTAACTTTTGACAAGTCCCTTAGGTTCAATATACACCAGAACATAATACAAACAAGAGCTGCACACACAAATAAAATGCTCCGTCGCTTCTACACTGCGGGAATTAAACTACAGCTACACCTATATAAAACACTCATGCGACCTCTTCTCGTGTACGACCAACTGTCACTCGTAGCTGCTATTGTCACGTGGCAGCAGAAGGATCAGCGCATGCAGAACTCTGCTCTGAAGCGCGCTTGCCGCTCTCCTTTGTATTCGAGAATGTCTACACTACACGCAACAACAAATTAGCACCCATCAACAAATACGCTCACAATAGACTCGCAAAATAACTTGGAAAACTTGCTAGAGACCCAATATACACCACACTACACGCAAGATGGTATGTTGCCATGGCACTGCGATACCCCGCAGCCCGTGACCGCCAGAACCCAAACTGCTCTACGCATAAGTTAAGAGCATAATGAATAGCGCGTCTCCGACTAAGCAGACACAATCTCCTTCCTGACTACCCTCCAACCGTCGCCCAGTTAGGAAGACCCCGACATTCACCCAACTACCCTACGCATCGGTGTCTAGCCACCGACCTATCAACTCTTCCTATCCCCTCTCAAATTATTTCCGTACCCTTTTCCTCTATGACTACCTGATCGCCTGTGTAACACACTGATCCCTCTCTGTTCTTTCTATATACATAAGTGAGTCAGTGAATAATTCCATTGACTTTTGATAGCAGACGTTGGTAAATTTTCTTACAAAGATTTTCGGACAACGATTCAAACCTCATAACTGATTGAAGCTCAGTGCATTGTTTTCTCCTTGGAAAAGAAGATTTTGAGACTGATTGACAAGACTTCACTCTACTAAGACTTGACCATCGACATATACTCTTGCTAGACTATCCCACCTCTTCTTAGGGCGTGTCGGTTAGGGAAGCTGAGCCTCCATAGATACTGTTAAGGACAGGAGCCATATCTAACCGGGCGGCTTACTCGGCGCAGGCAAAAGCTTAGCCCAGGACGGCTTAGTACCCGTGGGAGCGGCAGATCCTTTTGAGGGGAGCAAACACTGTTAGGGCTAGGCGTTAGGCAGGATGGTAGTGTTCACTGACACACTAGCGTAATAAACCAGACGAATAACTGGATTTCAGATGCATTTTCAAACTTTCTGTTTTCTCGCCTTTTCTTTGCTTTTTCACCTTAGAACGCTAAATGAATAAAAGGAAGAAGCTCGATTATAATAATGGAAGGAACGAAAAGGGTCCCTTTGCGGACCATAAAAGGAGCACAAAAACCGGAACTCACTCTTGTATTCAACGTGATATATTGGGAACTAAGAATAGTACTCATCCGACTTCTAGACTATTCAACCAGCTATGTGGCCATTTATCAAACGGAAAAAGATATGGATTACTTATTCAGTGAGAAAGCCACATCAAACTTATATAAAATCGGACTAGAAGCTAAAGTTCCTTCATAAGTGGAGCCACAAAAAGCCATATACTGCCGACATATAGATCCGTGGATAGAAGAGCATATGGCAACAGAAATAACAGAAGAGATTGAAAAAAGACAAGAATTGGCTAAAGTCAAGGAAGTTGTGAAATTTAGAAACAAAAATAACAATAAAGAGTACACCCATATTTTTAAAGTTTTGTTCAGAGAAACAGGCATGGCGGGTAAGGCGAGGGAGAACGGCGTGTTAGCAATTAATCTAAAGATAACCCAGGACCAAATCAAATGCGATGAGGTCATAGATGTTCTCACTTTTTTCTGCTGCTCCGCTTTAGATAAACAAAAAGAAGAAACAAAATGCTCAGAATGCAACTCAACTTTACACAAATGGAAAGATTGTAAAAGCCAAGAAAAGAAGTGCGTGAATTGTGGCGAGAACCATCGCACAATGGCGATGGCTTGTCCCATTAAGAGAGAGATTATTAAGAAGAAGAGGAGAGAGAATATAAGCCTTGAGGAGGAGAATAAAAACCAAGCATATGCCAAATTAGCTAAAGCAACAGCGGAACAAATAGTACCGGCCAAAAATATAATAGAGCTCAAACAAGAAAAACCTTTAAACATACTGACGTGCATACTACATACTCAGGTAATGAACGTTGCGAACCCTGGAACCTATTCCTAGCTCTTAACAAGATGCTAAGTAATAACGGGTTGGAACCTATGTGGTTCCCGGACAACCCGCCATCGGCTCACGTATTGAACATCGAATACACAACGCTAACACCGGAAACTCAAACACAGGCAGGTGAAAATGGGCCCTCCATCCAATTGACTAGCATCAGCCCAGGGCTACAAAGAGATCTTAGACTTGGAAACAGAACAGAAAGAGGGGATGGAAGTGGAATTACCTGTAGCCAAGGTAGGCAGCTCCAAAATTCAACAGGAAAGAAAAGCATTAGAAGAAGCAGGAAACGAGGAATCCCAACATCAAACCCAGAAGGAAAATAAGGGAAAAAAGCGCATTAATCTTAGAGTATACGCCCCTGAAGATAGATGCATACCTATAGGAAACAATAAGGAAATGGTCATAGGGATTAAAAAAGGGCATTTTAAGTACGAATTCGAAGGCCCGTATTCAGATAACGAAGTCCCAAATGTCTAATGAGAGTATGAATAATAATCCCGAAAGAGATATGCTTTAATATAAAGAAAGAATAATTTAAAAAGAAATGAATCGGCCGAACAAAGTCCCCCTGCGAAAGAGAGCTAAAGAAAGCTGAGAGAAAATCTTCACTGCAACAATAAGATACAAAATTGAAAGGAAAATAAAGTTTAAAATAATAAGTCACAATGTATCAGGTTGGGATGCCAAAAGGCCCTCGCATTGTAATTCATACTTCAGACTTGACCCTGAGCTCATCCTACCTATTGAAATCAACATCGATCCGGAAATAAATCCCATTAAAATCTTTAATTATACAACAATCTACAAGACAACTGAAGATATAAACTACGACGGAGTAGCAAGAGCCATCCGTAATGACATAAAATTAACAAGATTGAAACAATTAGATGAAGCCTTTAGCCATCAAGGTAAAGACTGGAACAGGAGATATAATAATTATGAACAAGTATTATACTTAGGAGACCTGAACGCCCTTTTAAAATATGACCTTGCTAAAATATAGTTATAGAAGATGATATATAAAAATAAATATTCTGGACTTAATCATTTGTAATTTGGGGGGTTTTAAAAAATTCACACAATTTCAATACTTATATTTATTTCTGAATTTCACTATTTTGTTTTTTGATATTATAAAAGAATTATCAAAAATAACTTTGATAAAAAAACATTTATTAATTTTTCATCCATCTTCAAAAATCCCGTTATACAATTATAGAGTTAGTGATGATAAGTATTTATCAAGGTGATATTGGAATTCATTGCATGAAAATACATAAGAATTAACTAATCACATTTAAGAAACACACAACTTTTCAAAAATTGTCGGCTAGGCTACGCTGCGTGCCAGTTCCGTTCTGATCTTCTTTCGTTCCGGTTTCGTTGTGTGCTAAACTGATTATTTAACTTTTAATCAATAAATGATAAAACTAAGTCGTTGAGAACATGTTTACAGGAAGTAAAAATTTTTTGGTCTAGATTATGCAGAGTAGTGGCCAATGCTAAACTAAACCTTACCGATAGAATGTCATTCATTTATGTCGCTGGTGAGTTGTAATAATTTTCACGCTAAAAATACCATCACATTCCCACCCATCACATTTTACTCTCTCTCGCTCACACACGCACACACACTTTCTATATCTCTCTTGCTCGTGTGCCTATCATTCTATTTGTTAGGCAAATATTTTATATTTCATCTCTGTTTAAGATGTGACCCAAGAACTCGGGAGGTCTACTTCGGATTCTTACCATTAATTATTTTATTTTACCTAATAATTTAGCTCACCGCAAAAATAAAATAGTCAAGTGTCGCGTTTAAAATAGTTTAAACTACATGGGTCTTTATTTAGCAGTGAACGAGAAGAAACGAGAGGGTACTACCAGGCGTGGATCCAAGGGGGAGGGGGCTAGGGGGCTAGGGGGCTGAAGCTTTCCTCTAATTTTCAGACCCGTTTATGTTTATATTTCTTTTTTGAGCTATACCTGTATTCTGCTATTCAAAATGAGTTATGTAATAATATAGAATATGTTTAAAACAGTGTTTTTCACCGTTGCGATTGAATATATTTTAAATAATACATGTCTAAAATAGAGGTGAATCTCAGAAATGATTATGTTATTCAGTATTTATTATACCTTAGCTGATGTCTAAAAACTACAATAAACCACAATTCATAATTTTATGGTGTGTGAAAAAAACTCGGATCTGAGGTAGTTAGTGCTGGTATTTATTGATATTTATTAATTATCAATACTGGTAAAATAACCATTATTAATCAGCAATGCGCTTTTCTCAGACTACTCAGAGGGAGGAATTCAACTTAGCCTCTTCCCCCTCCATTTTTATTTCATGATCCGTCACTGGTTACAACATAGGAAGTGTCAGAGGAAATTCATCGATTTCGCAAAAGGTAGAACGGTGTAGTGCGTGTTTCGTATAGGGTGTGTAAAATGAGGCGCACATTATGTAATTATAGGTCAAAGCGAAGTGGTTGCTTTTGGGGGCGCAAACGCTATCTTGTGAAATGTGTAGCGGAATTTGCAGGTGTACCTACACTTATGGACATACGGGTCTAACTGTAATGGTAGCTACCTCGGTATATAAGAAATTCATGGAGGAATTATTGCTGGAAAACGATAATAAAGAGCAGGATCGCCGGAATGTTTCCAGGCTTGTGGCTAAAAATCGCTTCGTTGCAAAAAAGAGATTAGTGCAAGGCATCAAATGGGATCCTTTGGCATGTTTTACTAAAAGAGAATTCCGCAGAGAAATGCATAGCATGAACATATGGAACATAGGAGCACAAAAGAGATTTCTCACTTCTACTCACAAAGTTATCCGGGTACTCATGGGCGATAAAACACAAATAGTGGACTGGAAGCGCGTTATGTAATCAAACGAATCAAGGTTGTGCCTGATTGTGAATGGAGCCCGGGGTTGGGTTCATGGTAGACATCATGAGGCCTCCAATGAAGACGGCGTGCAGGGTATGGTTCAAGCTCGATAAGACTACTTGTTATGTTGGCGGCGTTTTAATCATACCGAAATGGGTCCTTTGGTTGGGGTGGAAAACTACTTGAACCAGTAGGTTTATGTTGAGCTGCTAACAGATCATGTTTTACCGTTTGCTCTTCAGCTTAGCGAAACATAACATTCGACTCCCTTTCCTTCAGTTTAACAACAACCGCGTTCACCGGGCTAATACTGCGATTGGCAGTTATGTTGAATATTCCGAAACACTCACTATATGAATTGGCTTGAAAGATTACCGGATTTAAAACCCATCTAAAAGTTAAGGGACTACCTCGTACAACGAGTCAAACGTTGATGGCGTAATCCGCATGAATTGTACACTTCCATGAGGCAAAAGAGGTTAAAAATGATGTCAAATACATACGAACCTTATACAGTCCATATCATGTCGAGTCGCATCTGTTACTTAGGTTCATGGATGTATTACACGTTATTAAGTACGTTCCCTTGTTAATTCAGTAATATTTTGTCTGGTGAGCTTATATAAATATACCTTAAAGCAATGGTTTTGAGACTAGTATATTTTTTCCATATAAGAAAATATAAAGAAATAATCAATGCATTTTATTTTATTGTTTGTATTATATATATATATGATATATATATATATATAATATATATAATATATATATATATATATATATATATATATATATATATATATATATATATATATATATATCCAACACACCTCAAGAAAGAGGAAACGGAATCATTCTTTCGTTCGGAAATAGTTATTTCCTACTTCGAAATTTCGAGCTGGGGTAGGATTCGAACCAAGCACACTGAGGGAGCAAGCAACCTCTTCGATCTCAATTAAAAAGTAGGCATACTTCGAGGCTGCTTCAATGTTTTTGGCATGCTGGAGACTAAATTTGGGTGATATCCTAACTGATATTACTCCATTTTTGTTCAATAAGAACTCGCCACTGGCCACAGTTGGATATCTTCTGTTTATCAACCGCCAGTTTGATTATCACCTACAAATTCTCGAAAGGTTGAAATCCCGCGATTTCATGGGCAAGGTGTCAAAGGTTCAATGTTCTTTGCAGTCAAGAACTTTGTTATTGGTTTTACCTTTGTATAAGGTGCGTCATCATGCGGAAAACATAGTGTTAACATCCCAAAATTGTTCAAAACTGTTAGACAAAGGTGATGAGGAAGCAGGTTGTGTTACCATTTTAAGTTCCTAGCCACGTTCATTGGCAAATTTGTTAACGTTTCAGTTCCCTTAAATGACAAGCAGCTCTATCTATAGAAAGTTTCTGGATGTTTCACCGTTGGCACGACACTGCACTCGTAAAAGTGCTCTCCCTTTCTTCTCTTTACGATGAATATTGCAGAAGCTCCAAACAAGCAAAAGAAATCCCCTTTAAAAAATATTACTTTGCTACAGTCTTCAACAGTTCATTTTTTATATTTCCTACAAAAGTGAAAAAGATACGTAAGGTTCTTTTTGCTAAGATATGGCTTCTCCGCAGCGCTTATCGACTTGAGACACTTGTCGAAAAGTCGCTGCCTTACAATCCTCGCTTAAGCGTCTAATTCTGAGCAAGTTTAGCGCATATGGGCAACCCGATCCTTAAAACTGAGATCTTAGCAGGATTCGAAAATGGCGTTCATTTGAAGCTTCTCTGCGCCCATAAATCCTTTCACTCTTCATAAAACCCTTTCACAGGAGTAAAGGGGTTTCAATACCTTTAGTATTTGAAGCCACTTTTAGTCAGAACAAAATGGTTGTAAGTCATTCATTGGAAAGCACCATTTGTTTTTAACTAACTTTGACATGCTGATTTCAAATATGGCATCCATTGTTTTGTAACACATTAGGTTTTCACTCTACAGCATATTCCTATTTACGACATACTGCATGCATTTATTCGGTAAAGATAGTTTCCTAAGTGTTATAGCTTCGAACCTTAACTTAACCTGTCAACAGAATTAGAAAGGATAAATGCATTGTAAGATAACATCACTTATTACTAAATACATACAGGTTATTTTCTAATATAATGGAGAAAACAGAAGCAAGCGTACACAAACATATATATTCATGTAAGAAATTTCGCTTGCGAAAGGGACTGGAGTTTTTGATGTCTACACAGTCTCGTTGAATACTCCAACAGTAGTCTGCCATCATGTTTGCGTTCCATCGGCCTTGATATCTCTCCTGCATAATCTTGATATCTTTATGAAAATAATCTCTGTGTTCATCACTCACGTTGCCAAAATTAACAAGAAATTCATCAAGATGGCTCTTGAGGAAATGAACCTTTATGCTCATGTTGCAGCTTAAACGATGAAAGCTATCAAGTAATGTCTCTACCAAATCTTTGTAGTTAGCAGCCCATTTGTGGTCAAGAAATCCTTTCACAACAGCCACAAATGAATCCCATGCTCCTTTTTCTGTCAGTCATAGAACTCGAGAAGTTTTGGTTTTCAAATTACATTCTGATTCGTGGCCCATCAAAAACTCCAGCCTTTATTTTATCATAATTTAAGCCAGGAAATATTGTACATATGAATTTGACAGAGTTACCCTTCATATTAAGGGCTTTTACAAATTGTTTCATTAGCTCTAGTTTAATATGAAGGTGGAGAAGATGATTTTCTCTCGCTCACAAGTGGTTAGTGTATAATATTCTTCTTTCCAAAAGTCAAACTTTGTTTAAATAGCCAGAGTTTCTTTTCCCAATGTTTGTCCTTGGCTCGGCTATCCCCTAAACACAGGAAACACGGATATTTTGTATAGCCTCCTTGTTAGCCAAGTAAAAAATGTACCATTTTCAGATCCACAAATATGATCCATTTGTGTTAATCATATTTGAGTAAGTCTAGTAGAGATCTTATGTGTTCATGATTCTCTTTTCAATGCACAGAGTGACCAATATGAATCGCACCGAACAAGTTCCCATTATGTAGTAACACAGATTTGGGATATATATATATATATATATATATATATATATATATATATATATATATATATATATATATATATATATATATATATATATATATATATATTATATGCAGGTAAAAGTGAAGTCCACAGCTGTGGCAGCGTTATAAATTCGAGCTTGTATTTTCTTAATACTTCTTAAAAGTTTTTAAATGGGGTCTTCGAGGAGAGAAAAACATCCGCAAATGACATTCTTTATTCCTAGACGTCTTTCGACCATGTTAGGTCATCTTCATGTTAGGTTATTAAAATAAAGAAACTGGCAATTAACATGCAACGTCAGCCGGAAAACATACGCCCAAAACCTCGGCGTCTCCGAGTCGACCGCCGTAAAAGAAGCACGTTTTCAAACTTAGATTTTGCTTTGCCTCCTTTTCCAGAGAATTAGATAGGAGCGACAAATAGTCAGACCTCTTTGAGGGAGGAGGGATAAAGGTACGGATCGCGGTTACTCCTCCCCTCTGTACCCCTCCCATGATCGGGGGGCACGGAAGAGGAGGAGGCCCGCGGCCAAATTGCTCCTGGAGAAACTCCCCACACTTCTGACTCTCAGTTCAAGTGAACCGATAGTGAAGTTCTTAATGGGAAGTCCGGAACAAGCTTTAGAAGAGGGTTTATAGCTGTGGGAGACGGAAAGTTTTGAGTTTAAAGAGGACAGATTGGTGAGGAGGCAGATTAAGCAACCTCGGTAGTCAAAGTTGGAAAGGGTGGAATACCCTTGTCCGAATGACAAGGGGGACCTGCTGATTAACGGGGATTCTGAACCACCGTCATGCATTTACTCATCATCATTTTTTTCTTTTTAACACTTTTAGCACCTATGTTTCTCATACAGAAGCCGGAGGACCGCCAAATATTTGTTTCCTTATTCACTTCATCTTTCATTCATATGTTCATTCTAACATTTATGCCGTTTTGAGTTATCTCAGCTCTGAGCTTTGTTTATGTATTATGTTACTTGTTTTTACTTTCCTTACTTTGTTTTACTTTCACTTGTTATTATAACTTTTTTCACTATTTCACTTCACTATCATTTTTGTTATACTTTTCAATATAGTTCACTTATTTCACTTTTAGTTTATTTTGTTCGTATTATTTTGTTTACGCTTTTGATCTGTGTTGTCTTCTTAGTCAGTTTTTTGCTTCCTATTTTAGTTCTTCAAATTCTGTTGTCTTATTAGGGTATCCATCTGGTGTCTTGGTTGGTTACTTCGTTGGTTGAGTTTGTATATAGTAGGGTAAAAATCTTTATTGGTATGCTTGTTCCTTCTTTCTTTTTGAATTTCTACTTAAGTAAATATGGGAACATCCTCGATTCTCAGCTGTTGTCTGCTGCTGGATAATTCAGTGTTAAAGCGAACTTCAGCTCTAGTGTTTGTGTGCTCTGCAAATATCAGAGGTAGATCGTCTATCTTCCTCCATATTTTTTCCGCTCTGTTCCTGATGTTCATGTTGAGCGTTTCTCATCCTACTTCCTGGTGCCGATTGTGTAGGCTTCTCCTATCTCTCCTACGGGTGTTGGTGATTAGGTAGAGAGCTTTATTTAGTATTATCTGGAGTTCCAATTTTCTAGTCCTTGTCTCACCGTTGATAGGGGTTGGCGGGAATTATTAGTATCTCTCTTCCTACTGCAAGATAGATTTTTATTTTATTTTTCATACCTAACTCTCTTAGATTGTATAGTAGGTTAAACATCAGAATCGCCTTGTTGTTTTCTCCGTTATATGTTGTGTGTAGCCTCTTTTTGTTATTCTGAGTCCTAGTACTATACCCTCACTACGATATCTGTAGTTCTGATCTTCAATAACAATTTCAGGTGTTTTGTTCCTGAAGATTGGGAATATCGTAAATTTCCTCCTGTTTTTTCCTTAACTTCCAATATCTTTCGTAGTTGTTGATTTTGCTAATTTCTAAAGCTGTTGCCCTTGTCTGAAAGCGTACGTTCTTGTACGGAGTGACGACGAGTTGGCTTATGTCAGCCGCTAACTGTATGTTTAGGCAACCAGGCATTATTGGTGGTAGCAGGTTTGCTGTGTATATTGAATACAGCGTGAGGCTAAGACAGCCCCCCTGCGAGAGTCCAGCTTCCAATTGAATTCTGGTCCTGAATAGCCATTGATCTTATATTGCACTCATCTGACCCAGACTTTGTTAATTTTCTAGAAGAATTTGCCCCTGAAGTTCAATAGTGATATTGTCCGGTAACTGCTGAGGTGGTTTGGTGGTTTTCATGGCTTTGGGATGAATATCATTTCGACTAGTTTATAACTATCAAGGAAGTAACTGGTGTTTAACCACGCGTTAAAAATATCCTTTAATGTTCTGATGGTTATGTTAGGTGCCTTGGTAATATTAATTCTGGTTATTCCCGAGGGGCCTGACGCTTTCTGCTTGAATAGTTATATTAGACCTTTGATCTCTTCCGCTAGAGCGATCTTGTCTATGTTTTTTTTTACAAGACTGTTTCGACCATTTCGTTTATGTCTGGATTGAAGTCTTCGTCCTCCTCTGATGTTATGGAGAACTCTGATTTCCTGTGATTACGAAAAAGTTCTTCTGTGATACTATCTTCTTGGATTTTTTTTCCCCGTTCATTTTTAATTGTTATTTTTTCTTTCGGGGGTCTTCCTTTAAGTCTATTTATTAGTCTTCTGTTCTCTTTTGGTCTTCTTTCTAGGTCTATTTTCTCTATTAGCCTATCCCATATGTGGCTTTGCTGTTCTTCTATTAGATGCCTCAGTTGGTCTCTCTACTCTGTCTTGTGAATTCTTCGTATCGCTCTCTATTTGGTCCATGGAGAATTATTTGTTCTAGTCAACCTCTTAGTTAGTTGCCTATTCTTTCTCTTCATTTCCTCTGTCCTTCGAGGATGTGGAAGAGTACGGTATCTTATCTTTGGTATATATCTTTTGTCTTCCTCAATAATCGTTCTTGTTAATCTTGAGTTCTCCTCAACAATATCTTCCAAGTTGGCGTCAGTGAGATCATTTGGGACGAAGTTACTAAGATCTTGTGTGTAACTTGCCCAGTTTGCTCTCTTGTAATCCCCTTTCTCGCCGGTACCGGTACCTATATTGGGTATTTATTCATGAGCAAATGTGTTCCAACATGGTCGCTACATGCAAAGGTAACTGGTTGCATGTGGATGTTGTATGGCACATTGAAGCTACTTAGCACTACATTTGGATTTGTAGCTGCATTGCCTGTGACATTTGTTGGAAAGTCTGTCCTTATTCTCTTGAAAATGTTTCTTTCCAACATCATTTCTAAGTTGGTTCCTCTGTTGTTTCTTGAGCGGTATCCATTTGCCCTGCATCTGAAATTGAGGTCTCTCATAAATATGGTTGGGAAACCTGTGTTAAATATTTTAAATAGGTTGTGCAGGGGAAGGTAATTTTTTCTTGGTACCCGGTAGCCCGCCGGAGCTACTATTATTGGCATTAATTCCGTTTCAATTTTAATGGCCAAGTATGCCTCATCCAAATTATTAACTTCTTTAAACTTTAGCCCTCTTCATATTGCTATGGCCGCCCCATCATGACGTTCGCCTGAAGGGTTCGCATTTATTACGGTGTAGTCGAAGAATTTCATTGTTTTTTCTTCTGGATTCACTCCGTGTTCTGATATTAATATTATGTCTGGATTGATCTCTCTGAAGTTATTTCTTAATGCCAATGTTTCACCAATCCATCCTTGAGCGTTGATTTGCAGAATGCTGAGCGTTATTCTCTTTCTGGTTCCATTTTTTATTATGTTTGGTCTTCTAGAGATCTTTTTACTTCTGCCGGTCGATCTCTTGTTGGGTTCTTCATACTTTGAAAATGTAGAATGGCAGAGAGTAACGCAGTCGCCAGGATATATTTGAATTTGATCCTCCATTAAGAGTTTTTTATTTCTTCCTCGTCTTATTGTCCTGTCTTTCCTTTGAATGCCTATTTGCCTTTTCCTTCTTTAATTGCCTTAATAATGTCTTCCTATTTCTTGCCTCTCGGGAGGGGAGAGCATTCATTTCTGTAGACATTAAGTTTTATTTCCTGTACTATTTTGTCTCTTTCATTGCTTTGCCCTGATATGTTGAAAATTGCGTTTTCTTTAGTAGTATGTTCCTCGTTGCTCGTTGATGCCGACGCTTAAGCGACGTTGAATTTAATGATTTTAGCTGAGGGGAGGGGGGGGTCAGGGAACGACATCTTCTTCATTCTACCTTTTTCTAGCATTCTATTGAGTGTCGTAGCCAAGGTGCTTGATTTCCCAATTTTCATAACATAGGCATAGAGTATGCATGTAAGCACTTCTGTTGATGCCCCTTGTGGCACAGTTAGATGTGTATGTGCTTCCTGCATTTGTTTGCCAGTTACCTTAGCCACTCTTGTGTAAGATGCATTTCTTCTTAGTTTCTCGTTTCTCTTTCCTTTCGTTTTATTATCTCCTTTCTTTTGGAGCATGCCATTTCCATAGTCCTATGTGGCCCATGACAGTTCACGCATTTTTTGTACTTTCCTTGCACTGTCTCCATTCGTGGTTCTTCTGACCGCACTCAGAACATACTGTATCTTTCTCAGTGCAGTCACGCTCCAAGTGGTCCTCCATCTTGTAACAGCGGAAGCAGATTTGAATATTAATATGTTTCTCCCGCTCCATGTTCTGTGGTGAAATTCTCATGTTAAACATGAGCAGTCATAGTTGGAATATCTTTGCTTCCATATCTGTTGTTGCACACACAATTTGTATTATTATATATTATTTTTTTACTCTGTATTAGTACGTAAAAATTATCCCAATCCGTTTTATTATTGCTGCAGGATGGTTACCAAAGAAAATAACCAGTCCAAAATCGCAAAATTGTGAAGACTATATATAAAACATATTTTCAAATCAAACTAGGCGCTAGGACAAAAAATTGTCTCTCTTATCAGCTGCGAGACTTGCATCTAAAATTTGAAAAGATGGACTAAATGCAAAACGACCTTTTCGCCTTTGGAATTCCAATGATTTAGAGCGAACGAGCAGATTGCCATTTCTACATACATAAACCAACAAGGTGGGCTTATAAATTTATTTTTCTTAATTTTTTTTAAATCTTCCTGAGAAACTTGACAATATTCTCCAAATTATATGAAATAATGATTTCGAATGATATTATTGCATATAAGGCATTTATTAATAAATGTTTCAAAACCTTATTTATTAACATGTTTCACTATAATTCATTTGAATGCAGTGCAGGCTCGTGATGAAAGGCTTCTGAGCGTTTCTCCTATTACCTATGTACGTTTTACATCATAATTTATATTTTCAGGAGTTAACAAGAAGATTAAGTACAGTGATGTTTACTCTGACATTTATTTTCAAATGATACCCGTACCACATGGTCCTGGAATTCCAATTTCCTACCTAGTTCAAACCTTGGACTATTTGATGATTTTGATGATGAATCAGTGACAAATACCAATGACGAGCCCCAGTTGTATGAACCTCCAAATACCGCTACAAATGAACCACATACTCCCAACCAGACAAAACTTAACGATCTTATCAAGGATTTTGAACTTAAAAAATTAGCTGCCTAGATAATTGGCTCACAACTTCAAGAGGACACCTCGTTAGCTCCAACGACAACATCTTCGTGGTAGAGTGAACGAGAGGAAGAATTTCGAACGTGGTTTGAATTGCACGAAAATACATCTTTCTTAATGTACTGCTTCAATTCAATGTTGAGGTACTAATCGAATCCTTGGTCCTACCAAGGATTAAGAGTTTGAAAGCTGTACTTGTCAATATTGATACTAAGATGGCATCAGCCCCTGTAGCACAGGAGTTCTAAACCTTTTAGTCTAGCGAGCAAACATTTATATTCTTAGAGCCTAGAGAGCACAAAATAGAAGTAAAAATACTTTTGAATGGATTTTAACCAAAAACATCCATATACATAATTAAGATAGAAAAGTTTATTTGAATATATTTTATTAATTGCTTTGTGTATAAAAATAAATAAACCCCCAAAATCTTACCTTAATGGGATCCCTGACTTTCAAGAAAAGAACCTAACTTTTTGAAGTTTAATTCAATCGCAATTTTTTTTTCGAGATGTGTTGTCGGCGATCTTTCCCCCTGTTTTTTTTATGTGATTAATTAATGAAAAAGCAGTTTTGCTTGTGTATGTCGATCCAAACATTGCTAAAATTTTGAATGCCTCTCTTTGAAGCAAAAAAAATCTTTTGCAATTGAAGATCCCCGGAAGATGGACAGAGATTCGTTTTGAAAAAGGTAGTTTAATAATTAAGATGATTGTATATCTAGAATCTCTGATTCAGCATCTGCTGTTCATTTTTAATTTCATTGAAAATTTGTTAGGATCTATTGATCTCAAAAGCGCTAAATTTAAAGTTAATTCAAATTTTGGAACATGTTCCTTCATAAATTCAAATATATTTTGAAATTTGTTAGGTTCTATTGATCTCAAGAACACTATAATTTAAAGTTAATTCAAATTTTGGAACATGTTCTTTCATAAATTCAAATATATTTAAAAAAATTTTTAGGGTTTATTGATCACAAAAACACTATAATTTAAAGTTAATTTAAAGTTTGGAACATGTTCTTTCATAAATTCAAATATATGTATTTAAAAAATTTTTTAGGGTTTATTGATCACAAAAACACTATAATTTAAAGTTAATTTAAAGTTTGGAACATGTTCTTTCATAAATTCAAATATATTTTTAAATTTGTTAGTGTTAATTGATCTCAAGAACACTATAATTTAAAGTTAATTCAAACTTTGGAACATGTTCCTTCATAAATTCAAATATATTTTAAAATTTGTTAGGTTCTATTGATCTCAAGAACACTATAATTTAAAGTTAATTCAAATTTTGGAACATGTTCCTTCATAAATTCAAATATATTTTGAAATTTGTTAGGTTCTATTGATCTCAAGAACACTATAATTTAAAGTTAATTCAAATTTTGGAACATGTTCCTTCATAAATTCAAATATATTTAAAAAAAAATTTAGGGTCTATTGATCTCAAGAACACTATAATTTAAAGTTGATTCAAATTTTGGAACATGTTCCTTCATAAATTCAAATATATTTTAAAATTTGTTAGGGTCTACTGATCTCAAGAACACTATAATTTAAAGTTAATTTAAATCTTGGAACATGTTCCTTCATAAATTCGAATATATTTTAAAATTTGTTAGGGTCTACTGATCTCAAGAACACTATAATTTAAAGTTAATTCAAATTTTAAAACATGTTCTTTCATAAATTCAAAATCTATTTTGAAATTTGTTAGGGTCTATTGATCTCAAGAACACTATAATTTAAAGTTAATTCAAATTTTGGAACATGTTCCTTCATAAATTCAAATATATTTTAAAATTTGTTAGGGTCTATTGATCTCAAGAACACTATAATTTAAAGTTAATTCAAATTTTGAAACATGTTCTTTCATAAATTCAAATATAATTTGAAATTTGTTTAGGGTCTATTGATCTCAAGAACACTATAATTTAAAGTTAATTCAAATTTTGGAACATGTTCCTTCATAAATTCAAATATATTTTAAAATTTGTTAGGGTCTACTGATCTCAAGAACACTATAATTTAAAGTTAATTCAAATTTTGAAACATGTTCTTTCATAAATTCAAAATCTATTTTGAAATTTGTTAGGGTCTATTGATCTCAAGAACACTATAATTTAAAGTTAATTCAAATTTTGGCACATGTTCCTTCATAAATTCAAAATCTATTTTGAAATTTGTTAGGGTCTATTGATCTCAAGAACACTATAATTTAAAGTTAATTCAAATTTTGGAACATGTTCCTTCATAAATTCAAATATATTTTAAAATTTGTTAGGGTCTATTGATCTCAAGAACACTATAATTTAAAGTTAATTCAAATTTTGGAACATGTTCCTTCATAAATTCTAATATATTTTGAAATTTTTTAGGGTCTATTGATCTTATGAGCACTATAATTTAAAGTTAATTCAAATTTTGGAACATGTTCCTTCATAAATTCAAATATATTTTGAAATTTGTCAGGGTCTATTGATCTCAAGAACACTATAATTTAAAGTTAATTCAAATTTTGGAACATGTTCTTTCATAAATTCAAATATATTTTAAAATTTGTTAGGGTCTATTGATCTCAAGAGCACTATAATTTAAAGTTATTTTAAATTTTGGAACATGTTCTCTCATAAATTCAAATATATTTTGAAATTTGTTAGGGTCTATTGATCTCAAAAACACTATAATTTAAAGTTAATTCAAATTTCGGAACATGCTCTTTTATAAATATAAACAGATTTAGAAATTTGTTAGGGTTAATTGATCTCAAGAGCACTATAATTTAAAGTTAATTTAAATTTGGAATATGTTCCTTCATATATTCAAATCTGTTTTTGAAATTCACTAGTCAGATTCTTAACAGTTTCCTTTACATAGGATGGTCATCATCATCATCATCACTAACTCTATAATTTGAAAAGGGGATTTATTTGAGTATTTGAATAATTCTTTCATCTTAGTTTGGTTATGACTTATGTTTTTTCATTAAAGTTATTTCTAATAATTCTTTTTTAATATCAAAAACGAAAAAAGGTGAAGTTCATAAATAAATATAAGTATCGAAATTTTGTTAATTTTTTAAAACCCAAAGAATTACAAATGATTAAGTTCAGAAAATTTATTTTTATATATCTTCTTCTTCTGCCATATTTTAGCAACGTGATATTTTGAAACGGGGAAAATTTAGTTTAAAGTTCCTTTTAAAATTATTATAATTGGCGAAGTTCAGAAAATTTATATAAATTCAACCTTGCTGCTTTTCTTTAGATTTTAAATTTTAATCTTAGTATCAAAGTGCAAGCTCCTCCAGTTGGGAAGAGTGGCGAAGCCATTGCCTGGTTCCTCATAAAATTCCCCCAGACATTCTTTGAGTGTAGGAAAATAAAGAAAATTTCATTTTGCGATTTAAACCGCCCAAAAGTGTAAGTGTTTATTTTAAAGGAAATTATACTCTCCTATAAAGCAAACGCAAATTTATCTTTTCCTTGGATATGCAAATTTAAGTTAATTAAATGACAAAGGATGTCAACCATGAATGAAAGTTTAATCTTACATTCTTCAGTGACTATTTCTGACAAAAATTATCTTTTCAATTTTCTACTAAAAATGCTTTTACTTCTTCAAAGAGTTTTCTAAATTCTAGAAGGAGCTTTTCGACGGGAAAGCCACTGAACCCTTATATACGAAATAAGCTCAGATTGATAAACCTGAACATTTTTTAAAAATAATCGAGGAGTCTCTTGTTGAGAAATTTTGAAATTAAGTAATTAATATCTTTTACAATGATCTCAAGGCATCCAATAAGTTCCTTTTGTTCTCTTATTTTTAAAACAAGTCCTTGATATAAATCAACCAGTGATAGTGTACAAAATTAGGTATTTTCTCATCTCTGTTACATAATAAGACCCTTGTTCTTTTTTGCGAAAGACTGGGCACCATCAGTGACAATCGAAGCAAGTTTACTCAAATTAAATTTGTGCTCCGTGAGATATTTCAAAAGTACTTCATATACATATTTTCCGATTGTATATTCATGACGGGGCAAAATACTCAGAAATTTTCTCTGAAACTTTTATCATGTGGAATTCATGTGGAATCATACGAACAAGACACATTAGTGGCGATATACTCACAACATTTATTGACTCATCAAGTGCTAGAGAAAAAAAGGCACTACTTTGGAATTTAGGTGTTTTTTTCAGTGTCAGTTAAAAAACATAGATTTTATATGCATTTTATTATGAGATTGAATGTGGTGAATTCGGATCTGATTACAAAGATTTCCAATCACGTAGCATTTTCCGGTAAATTGTCGATGTAATAATAATGCAATTGATACTAATTTCTACGATACTATAAATATATTTCATTCCCAAAGTCAGATTAAATATGCCCTTGTAATTAATTTATGAATATATAATGAATCAGCATGTTTGTTACCATTATATAATTGAACTCGATTAGTCTCTCCACTATACGTTCTTGCTGGGCCCATTTGCTCAGTTTCCTTCTTTGCCGCCACAAAGTCGTCATCAGATATACGAGTGGCGGTCAATAAGTTTTGCAATTAGGATATAGGGAAACGAGATATGAGGAAAAGTGTTTTATTATTTTTCAATATAACTACCATCAACTTAAATTCACTTGCACCACTTGTCCCTGAGGTTTCGAATTCCCGATAACCAGAAATCTCCCAACTGCTGTTCAATCCACTCCTGGACGGCGAGCTGGACATCTTCATCGTCCCCAAACCGGCGTCTACCCTTGAGCTGGCGGAATAAAAAGTAGTCGCTAGGGGCCAGATCTGGACTGTAGGGGGGATGGTTGAGCTCCTTGAATCCGCACTCGAGCAGGGCAGCTTGTGCGACTCTGGCCTTGTGAACTTTAACGACGTTGAAGTCAATCATAGGGCGTGAGGTTTCTAGGGACCCAACGGGCACAGACCTTGGCAATGGCCAAATTGTCGTGGATGATGTTGATAACACTTCCATGTGATATTAAAAGTTCTCGCTCGATTTCTTCGACCTTCACCTGTCGATTTTCGAGGATCATCCTCTCCACACGGGCCACATTGTTCCCGTTAGTCACGTCTGATGGGCGTCCTGGACGGGTTCATCTTCAAGGGACTCACGACCATGGCCAAACTCCCTATTCCAGCGAGAAATGGCTGCATAGGAAGGGGTGGTGTCGGTGTACACTGCAACCATGCGTTCATGGATCTCTTTTGCATTCTTCCCTTTCTTGGTCAAAAATTTGATCAGTACGCGGTGCTCAACCTTCTACATTGTTGAAAAATTTGTGACTCACGATCTGCGATCAGCTACTGCTTCTTAAATAGACGAGGCAGGAGCGTGCAGCTGCAGGTCTTGACTTGTCATAACTTTTCCTAACACTCCCACAAACAGCCATCCCCCTTCGTTTGTTTTGCCCTACCCATTCGCAAAACCTATTGACCCCCCCTCGTAAGTTGACAAATCTGAGTGTCTACGAATATGCCTTCTTTAATCTTGGCATCGCTTTGAGGCACTGGAAACATCGTTTGTTATAATGCATTATTGCTTTATAAATTGCTTCATTAGCCCTAGTTTTATAGGCAGTTTTGGCGAAATGATATTCTCCTTCTTACTACTGGCTCCTGAATTACATTATGGCATCCAGGAGTCATAGTTTTCTGAGATGACCATTCTGAGCGTACATGATGTTTTGATCTGGCCCTACTTTTCCACTTGCAAAGGAAGCACATAAACCTGGTGTATCCAGCTTGTAGCCTATTAGGCGGGGCTACTACTTATAAGGCCACACAAATTAGCCACTCATGCTCCTTGTAACTTATACGCTTTAAAATAAAAGCAAAATTCTTATATTTCTCTCTTAAAATGACTGAGTATACAACTGTAACGGAAGGCATGGTGTTCCAAATGTGCAAAAGAAACTCAATTATGCTGTAAAGGGATGCATCGATCAATAACCTCTACTCCTTTGGTTTATAGGTCAGCTAAAGGGCATTCAATAGGCCTTTGATATAATTACAATAAGTCAAGTTGTTTTCAAAGTGAAGAATTGCTGTAGATCTGCAGAACCATTCCTAAATACTGTAATTCGAGCATGCATTAGGTTCCATTGTTGCAGAAGTGAGGCCAGGAATTCACTCTGTTCCTTAATAAGTGTTTGATCACGAACTAGATCATTGAGTTTCGGTTGTGAGATGAGGTGAGGTTTCTTGTGAGATTCAAGCTGTGCCACATATGGTCTATCTTGTGATTCTGAATCCTCTGAGGTGCTCCTTTCATCGCTTGGTAGTTCAGATGGCGGCTGTAGTAGAGGAATAGCACTTGAATGTCTAACTGGGCGAATAGCAGACTAAAGATCTGGATAAAGGATAGATTTCTTGCCTTTTCTGTTGAAACCTGCAGTGAAAGAAAATTCACTCAAACTAAAAATGGATATTACTGGCTGTGAGCACTTGCAGAAATAGCAGAAGTACAACATAGTATGTATTTAGATCTTTATAATGATATATCTCTTGTAAATATATTAAACACCAGGTAAGAAAACACATTGAATACCCACTTTTAATATTTTTTAAGCAGAAGTAGCAATCCGTTGAATGGTCCTTTGGCTCCTTCCAGACCATTGGTACACCAAACATGAGGCCAGGCCCTTTGCTTTTCACCCAGGCAGGAAGGGAACTTATACACCTGACACAACATATGTGAGGTGGCCAGCATTTGTCCTGGTCACCCACTTTACATCAAAAGTATAGCTCATGAAGTTTCTTCACATGTTTAGTAAACTGTCTCTTGTATTGCCTTAATGTAACTGATCCACATATATAACAAAAGCTGTCTGGGGAATTTTAGCATTCCCTAGGCACTTTAGTTCTGTAAAGAAAAAAAACACTAGTATGTGAAAAAATATAAATAGCAACAGCAACAAATATTAAATAAAAAAGTAAAAATAGGAAGCATTTATCAAGCGTTACCTAAGAGTTTCCACGGATTTGGTCCTATATAACTAAAGAAATATTAAGTGTATTTTCATGAATTTAGGTTGACAAATACCTTAGGAATACCCCATTAAAATGATATTAAATTTCGTTTATAACTTTTCGAGTTGTATATCTTTCCGCCTTATTCTGTTTTTTTCAATCCCTACGGAATCATCAGTGTATTTAATGCAGGTAAGATGGTAATTAATGAGAAACCAGAACGTCGCAGAAAGAGACGGATGTTATAATTTATGCGAGATTTAGGCAAAAAATAACCCTATAAAAAGATTATTCTCGTTTGCGGTTTTTTATTGTTGTATAGTGAATTCACTGAATAATTAATCTGCTTTTTTATGAAGTCTTTTGACAACTGTATCATTACTAATAGGAATATCTTTTGCGGTGCTAACTAAAGTACCTCTAAGTTTTTTATTAGTGATCTCCATAAAACGGCTTAGAACTTTCCTTGGTTATTGTAATTTCTTTTTTTTTCTTCAGATAGTTTACTTATTCTAACACTACGTTCTGAAGAAGCCTCCTAAAAATCTTTGTGATACACACGATAATGTCTTTCACAATGTAATTTCGAAAACCTGTCAAGCATACATGAAACAACAAGCAAATAACATATCTCTTCTACACCTTTTTTAATTCCTCCCTCTTCTCAGCTTTCTTTACCGATCTCTTGTTATATTCTTTTTGAAGCAGATGCCTTTGGTGGGTTTTGCTTCTTAGTTTTAAGTAACAACCTGTTAACTCACATCAATGAGACGAATTATATCACTCTATTTCTTGCCGCCATTAAACGAATTTCACCATCAGCATATTAACTGCGAGGTCGTCCTCTGGCTCTCTCTTTATGAAGGCTGAAGCTCAAAATTTATTTTTTCTTTCTTATTTCAGCTCTGTCTTGACCAAATCTTTCAAATTTTATCTGAGTTGTTTTATTAATTTCATTTATTTTTATAGGGTCCATCTTTAAATTTGATCATTTAATATTGGCAAGATGCATTGATTAAATAATCAGCATTTCAAATGTAGAGGAATTTCGCGGCTGAAAATGCAGCTAAACATTCCTACTGTTGTTATTTTATTAATTTCATTTGCATGGCTGCAATCCTGAGTTAAATGATACTCCTACCTATTCCTGTACCTTTTCTAAAGTCCATCTTTAATTTTAATTGCTTTATTTTCTGAAAATGCATTAATCATTATTTTCGTCCTTAAAAATTCACTTTGAGTCAACCTGTGAGACTAACTTGTGTTATTATGGACTGTAATTCTTCTGTAATTAAGACAACAATGCTGTGGTTAGCAAAGCGATGGACACTTAAATATCTGCCATTAATTTTGATTTCCTCTTTTTCCACTCCCGAATGAAAATAGTTCATCATGGGCGTTCCTTAACTATGCGTTCTCAGACCGTTACTTTTTTAATATATATAAGCAATCTTAAGTCTAATTTATGGTGTATAATTTTTAATTGTGCTGATGACATGAAATATGGTACTAAGGTGAAGAATCATCATGAGTGTAAAAACTGGCAAATAAAGTTAGATAAAATCGAAAATTGGTCAGAAAATGGAAGATGCAATTCAATGTTGACGGATCTAAGCAAACGCAAATCGGTCACGATAAACTCCAAAGAGATTAAAATATTGGTTGTCAAATTCTAAATACATTCAATCATACAAAGTCTAAAACTTTCGAAACAATGCAAGATAGTGTCACAAAAAAAACCAATAGGGCTCAAGGAACATAACTAGCTATTTTGCTCTTACATCAAGAGATATTATTTCTGCTTATATGTAGCTCGTATAAGAGCTTATTTGTGGTGTGGGATACAATTCTGGTGTTTATACATGCAAAAAGCCATTACAATATTGCAACGAGAGCCTATGTCTAGCAACGAAATTAATTCCTGAATTTAAAAATTAAGCTTACTCAAACACCATTTTGTGCCCAATTCCAAACACAAATTTTTTAGGCACCCCAGATACGGCTGAGACTAAATTATATTCGAATATGACCTATTTGGTTCACTTTAGAGAATAACAAGGGTCTTAGCTTCTCGGAGTGAATTTGCAAGGGAAGAGAATATATTTGTTGATATATTAATATATGTCGTGGTATGACATCATATTACATCAATACCATATTATATCTATGGGGGAGGGACCGATAATTTACAGATGAACCGACGAAGGGACGGAACACTGCTAGTTTAGACGAGTTGAAATGCGAGATGAGAGTGCAACGATGTCAGGTAACAAATTGGCAATGGCAAAGCTTGAGGTTATTTAAAGAGGCATGTACAAAAATATAATTTTATTCAAACAAAAATAATGAGAGAATTGATGGGTAAAATTACCTCAGATAATTAACGGCAAAATCACACCAGTAGACGAAGGGGGAATTGTAGTTATAAATCAGGCTATGAATTTAGAACTTAAGGTATTACAGGAGGAGACTATTCAAATAGGGGGGGGAGGGAATTAACTCAATTGGGTTACTGAAGGGGGAGAGGGGTTGGCTTACGGATGTCTTCTGCACGTGAGGTGAAGCCACTCGGAACTTTTAAGCGGAAACTTGAAGTGATGACGGTTCTCCCAAAACAGGAGGGGGGGGGGAACTTCCGGTCCAGGGGAGAGTATTTCGCGCACCCAAAATAAGGGGCGAACTAAGAAGGGCTTCGACCGGAGTTGATGAGAGAAGTTCGAAAAATCATTCGGTGGCGATGGTTAAGTGGAATTACCTCATTGACTGGAACTAATTCCAAATACACGAAATAGTTCAGCTGTCACTTTGCTTTGTTGTTAGCACCTGACTTGGAACTATAAGGAATCTTCTGGGGTCCGCGCGAGACTTTTCAACTCTGTGTCTCTTCATGGAAGTCGAGCGCCATTTATCCCTGAGGTTCTCTCCTGGGTTGGGGGGCGGTAAGCAGGAAACGGCTCTACTCTCGAATGGCCTCGAATCTTCTTGCAGAGGCTATTCTGTCCGTGTAAAAGCGAATCGTGGTGGACACGGTTCGAGGCTACCGCTTGTGCAATGGGAGGGGTAGGTTTACCAATTTAGGCCTAACCGGGCCTTCGGCGGCGCATGGAAGTTCCGTTCTGCTCAAGAGAGTCCACGTGGGGTCCCCTCTCAATATACACAACGAATAATTAATTAGACTATTACTTAAATATGCATAAAGAGATACTAATGCTTTGAATATTAAGGTATGCAGGTCAATGGAATTTAATAATGAGAAATAATTTACTATTACTACATAAAATATATCACTCGACTTTAGGTAAATTGAAAACACCGTAATTAGTAATTGGTAAATATGTTTCCCACCGTATATTAAAATTAGTGACGACGCGTCCATTAAATTAAATGTTCCTTGATTTCGATGAAATTATTAGAGAAACGCGAGTGAAACCTGATTTCGAGGAGTCACTTGTGGATGACAGGAGAGTTGAGCTGTTAGCGGTGGCCGTTACCTTCCACACTTGGAAAAAGTGAGAGTTTTTTTGACGGAGGTGTTTCCTTCTTAGCGTATGAAGGACTCGATTGAAATACTTGACTGAATTCCATGAATTCCACGCATGTAAGGAAAGAGCGTCCTGAGGGAAAGCTGAATCCACCAGAATGAGAAGGAGATAGTTTGGAAGAGCTCTTATCCTTTCTGCTCCTGGACACAGCATGGGAGCTAGGGCAGAAGTCCCACTAGTCGTTTGCGATTGATAGTTGAGTTTCTTAGTCACGTGGGAATTCAGGACCGGCATCTCCTACAAACTCAATCAGATTTAACTGAAAGCAAGACATCTGCGTGGTTAAATTATTGCAATAAAAAGTTCTAAATTGGTTTAGTAATATACATTATGCCCCAACATTTGAGCTAAATAACTAAGAGGCCACTAGAAATTACGGTTTAAAACTAGTGAACAAATAATTTTTCATTACTATGGCATGAAATTTTTTTTCTTATAAAATAACACAGACTTGAAATGGCTTGTCTAGGAGTGAGTGTCTTTGAAACCACTACAGTATATATACTTAAGAACAAAATCGAAAAATATAATTTTAATATATGACCTTGCAGAAATAAGTTAAGAAAATAATTCTTTATCAATATTTCTACTTTGTTAACGTAACTTTAATTTCTGAATTCAATCCTTTTCCCTCTTTTTGAGCTAGTCTCGATTGCATGTTTGTTGGTTCGTAATTCTCTAGTACGATCTGATAAACATGACCTAGAGAATTATCTTCCATTCTTTCTTCTGATTATCAGTACGCCTTTTTTTTAATTTGGAGGTCAGAAAGTTTAATAATTGCACTTCTTCTAAGGAATCTTTTTATCTTAAAACATAGTTTTTAAGAGAGGTTTTAGAGCTCGAGTAACACCTTTCCAATTAGTGTCAAACAAAAGAGTTGGTCGAGAAGCTTCAGATAAAAAGATTCCTTAAAAGAAGTGCAATTATTAAACTTTATATATATATATATATATATATATATATATATATATATATATATATATATATATATGTATATATATATAAATGTATATATATATATATATATATATATATATATATATATATATAAATATATATATATATATATATATATATATATATATATATATATATATATATATATATGAGCATGAACTAAGCTTGCAAGTGAAGAGTAGATAGAGGAAAGTTGGAAAATAGGTAAATAGATGTAGACTCACTTCATTCCCCCCTTAAATAGATTTAACTTTAAATTGTTGTGATATCTCAATAGCAATATTTCTGTTTGTGCGACACTCTACTAATAAGAAGAGTGCCAATGAATTTTAATTTTCATTTCAGATCAGTTTTCACTATCAATTATTTATTCCGTAAGTCTTAATTTGTTTGTTTTTTTAATATCATTCGTTTTTATTACTTTATTTCAATACCCATATCATTTTTGATCTTTTAAAAATGTTTTAATCATAAGTTACTTCTCCCCCCTACAAAAACATTTGGGAATATTTAGTTGAATACTAATTAAGCGCCTAGTTGCTCCTTAGCACAACTTGTACCTACCTGGAATAACCAATTCTTCCTTAATTATACACGTGAGTGAAATATTGCTTCCCTCTTGTACGTATAACGTAGATGGTCCATCAATGTTTGCCTTCGCCTCTGCAAAGAGAATTTAGGTGAAAAAAATAGGAAATATTATTTCAGGAAAATTAAGAACCTTTATATTTTGCACTTATAGGCGCTCTTTGTGTATTAATTTTCCCCCTATCTCAAGTTTCAACTCTCGATGTTTTTTCTCTTTTGCCAGTAAAAATGTGAAAGATACTAAGGAAGCAGAGTCAACTTATACAGATAAACTTTATAAATACACTACAAAGCATATTATATATACTATAAGAACTTAGTTTAACTAATGAATCATCATATTACTAATTTAAGCTCTTAAATGTTAAACTCCTGAGTAATATTAACTAATTTTGCTTAATTGTTTCATAATATGATACAATTGAAGGTCTTTCAACAGAAAGTATATGTTTCTAAGGTTTTATTTTATCGAGTTTGTGACGTTTTGAGTTTTGTGGGCTTTTTCGATTTTTGAGATGAAATGGAAATAAAATTTAGGAAATAATCCTTTGCCAGGATTTATTTTGCATTTCTTAGCTTTGTTGATTCAATTTCACTTTTAATGTGATTCCCAAGTATGAGAAAATTCTCTTCATGTTTGTTTCCAGTAGTTTTCGATTTTCTTCTTCGAATCACTGATGCGTTTGTTATCTCTACTTAATCTTCAGTTACCTATTATGGGTTCGATTTGGAGGGCACTCGTGAGCACTTGAATGCCTAAATGTGTGTTTTGCATACGATGAGCACCGATGAATTTTAATTATCGTTTGAATTTTCAAAAGTTTGTTGCTTGTAAAATTGTTGTCTCTGTCTAAAGAACCACATCTTCAGAGCTGCATTGAGAGCAATAAAGACAGTTTAATACCTTAATTCTTTTGTGCGATTATAGATAAAACAGGGCAGAAGAAAACTTGAAAGGTTTTTTTTACTGCAAGTAGAGGGTAAGTGATATGATCAGAAAGCGAGATGAATTGGACTACAAAAATAAGAGAAATATTTTCTGAACCAATTAACCTTAGACGACTTAATGAAGATTCATCCTATTTTGTGTGGATATTGAGCAAAAGAATCTTCGTTTCAGTCAAGCTAAATGTTCAAATATCTGGTAAGTGAGAAAAGGGTATTGAGGACACTTTAAACTGATTCATTCTATATGGAAATGCATATTTCAGCTAAGATATTAAGTAGTAAAGATCTTTCACCAATTTTAGTTAATGTGGGTGGAAAATTCATCTATACTCGCTTACGACTGGTAAGCTTGTGTTAGGATTGACAGTTGAGAATGGACTTCCTTAGACAGAAACGTTTCAAAATAATGTTGCACTGAATTTGGAGAAATGCTCCCCATATAAACCTCGATATTTCATGCCTTTTAAAATGTTTAACCGTTTGGTTTAAGAGTTAAGATCATCCATGTTTTTCAAGACTTTTCGAAGGTACTGTCAAAATCAATAGCCAAATCATAGACAATGAAATAATTTGGTTTATCTTTTTTATTGTCTTTTCCAGAAGTTGTCCATTAGCAAAGGCCATATTATCATTTATGCCTACTTGAGGAAGGAAACCGGGTTGGCAAGGTTTATCAGTTATTGACGATTACTTACATTAACACCATTTTCAATTTGTTTCATGTAAGTTACATACTAGCATAAATTCATACAAATATGTATATAATAGTAAATAATATTGAGATCTTAATTTCTTGCTAGAGAACCTGGTTTTTGTGTGAAAAGAGGAAAAATGGCGGAAACTTCCCCCACTCCGGTCTCAAATGCATTCAATTCTAATGCTTTCTCAGCTACTCTTTCTATTAAACCCGCACTCCTTTACACTTCCCGTAACTGGGCTACATACTTTATTTTATAATATTATTTCAATTTTTCTTTCTAAAATATCTACCATATTTTCGCTTTACGCAAATTTTCACAAATTAACTGTGCAATTAGTTGGTTGATAGGGAATTATGTCATACACAAAATGTAAGAAAAAGTAACAAATATTTTTCATTCAAATTTTATTTTAGTTATTTCCCTCCAAATTAAATGAAATATTTTACTTATTCAAAATAAAAGTTTTTCCATTGATTGCTCATAAATCGAAGATAATGTCTTATTCTCGTATATGAATCGAATGAACAGCGAGTTACTTTATCATTAAAACATTGTTTGTTGTAGAGAAATAAAAGAGCCTTTGAAGTTTACCGAGACTCGCTCTCTTTGTAATAATACGTCTAATTCTTCAGTTTGAAAGCAGGTACAAGGCCAGTAATTATTATGATAGTAGTACCACATACAATTTTCTTACTTACGAGTATTATAAACTAAAAAATATATGGGCGTCTCCTAAAAAATTGGGAGAAAATCGTCTGTTGCCCATGCGATGGTGAAACACTATCTTCCATATCTTTAGAGTATTTTTAATCTCAAAGGACACCTATGTATCCAACGAGGTTTTCTCTGTTGGAAAAAAGGTTCCCAATGAAGAACAAAACAAAATAAATAACATATAATTAACTGATTTTGCGATATTCGTTCTTTGGCTCGGAGGAAGAAACGAGAATATACATATTGCCTACATATGTAATTATTTCTCGGTTAAAATGTCTGAACTCTCAATCATATCTGTATAATGTACATAATCAATTATATGTAAGTCAGATACGGCCAAATGTGTCTTAACGTGTGTGTATATTTTGACATATTTTGATTAAGGCAATATAATTTTTTACCCCAAAATTTTATTGAGAGAAAGAAAGACGCGAGAATTCAACTTAGTCAAGAAGAATCTGCATTTAATAAAAAATGTTGTGCGACTAATGGCATCTAAAGCTCAACTATGGTTCAAAAGAAATGGAAGGCTTTGTTATGTGCAATGGAATTTTCCGTATTATTGCATTTTAATAAATTTATTGTTTCTATTTAAAAATTATGACAGTTCATTAATTCCCTGGCCTCGCGCAACGGAATTATAAATTGTTATTTTGAAAACATATCTTATGCCATTTCTTTGCAAGTGCTACGTTGATGTCTGACAAGAGGTATAAGAAACAATGAGACTGCAACGAGATAATGGCCTCTCTCTATCTAGCATCCAAATAATTAATCCCCCCTAATATTTTTGTCTGTAAAATTTCCTATACACTTAAAGAATGTCTCTATTGTTTCTCTTAAATCTAATACAAAATTGTTAATTAATAATATAGGTGCATGATATACAAAAATTATAGTTGAGAATAATTTATACTTTTATGAGTCAAATATTTGTTTCCCCAGGTGTAAGTAAAATACAGCTAAACCCATTCTGCCGCTAGTATATATTTTGATATGTTTTGATTAATAGGAGAAGATATTTTTACCCACTAATATTATCTCACTCTTTGCCAACTTTATGTTAAATTATACAGACAAAATGTACTTTTTTTTATTTTTCTATATGAAAACATAAAATACTATTAAAGTAAAAGGGAAAATGTAGCTTCAAAAGTAGAATGTATATATGCCTGATCTTTATTCATATGAACATAGCTTCTTTGCCAGAAACAAACTCATATTTACTTCATCAACACACTTTGAAGTGACTTTAATTAAAAAATTACTTTAATCATTTTTCATATTCAGGTAAATCTGTAAAATAGCTTTTGCACCAACTAAAAGTGGTGATGGAAATGGAAAATCTAAGAATGATGCACCATCGAGCGAAGAAATAAGATACTTGTAATTCTATAGCGTCATCAATGGGGCCCTAACTTTGTCGCACATGCCTCCTTTTGATAGAAACTAGAGCTCTCCTTGCAATGAGTGGAGATGTATAAACCATTTTTGTTTCTGGAAAACACCTATTAAACATTTTTACTTGGAATTTCATCTCGTTTGACAACTTTTAAGACAGTGTCTACATCGAATTCAGAGCTCATTTTTTTCTATTCTTAAAAATCTTCAGAGGTTGCGACAAAAACTGCACAAAGAGCAACTTACCAATTACTGTAAGATTGAGCCACGACACGATAGGAGGTTGAGTGTTGATCTGACAAGCGTAAGATCCTCCATCATGTGGCTGTGAATAACTGATGGTCAAGGTCCAAGATGATCCTGAGGACAGGACACTGACGCGAGAATCAGTCGCGAAGACGATTAACCCGGAACTCAACACATGTAAGTCCCGTCCACGTATCCAAGACACCTGAAGAGACAGTTAAGAAGTACTTTCAAGGAAATACAGGAGGAATCCTTGATGACTTCGTCATACGACGCAAAGATAGGTTTACCGCTCTCTCAATTTTGGCTAATAATTTCATCGTTTTAAGATAAAGCTGGCTACCTTCTTACCAGGCCATGACAAATGAGTAGTTAATAAAAGGATAATTTTTTATTGGAATTTACTTAATGGAATTAAATAATAAATGTTAGGTTCTTAGAAAAAAGCATTTGTTTTTTAACTATAAAAGTTTCTGTATTCATATTTATAGTACAATAGCAGTACTAAGAAGAAATAAAATATATAGAGAGAAATGGATCAACAGAAGTCAAACTGGCCTAATTAAATAAAGATACTCTAACTACCAGGTGGTCCCTGCAACCTCATGGTAATATAATAAAAATTAGGACCATAATTTTGTATGAGCATTTAGTAGGTTCTATATTAAATCCAATAAAGGAATTAAAAAAAAGAACGAAAATGGTGATATTTTATTGTTTTTTTTGAGAAATTTAATACTCTAACTTCCTAGAAAGTAATCCTAGTTATTCCTTCCCTTGTTAAATATGTACACCACTTCTTGGTTCTTATCATCCTATAAATATGAAGATTTAGCAAAAGGAATCAGGGTGTAGAGTATAAGAATATATCAATATACTCGTATGATTTGTAACTCATGATTCTATTATCTTTTACTATATTTGTATTAATTAGTTTTCCCATATACACTAAACACTGCCATCCTCTTATTAAACTAATATATTGTTAATATAAAAATATCAACGTTACCTGTTTGTCTCCAATATTCTTTACGATGCAAGTGAGAAAGGCGGTCTGCCCTGCTCTGGTATTAACATGTCTAACAGGGGGCTCTTCAAAAGAGGGACCTAATTCTTCATTTTTGAAAGGCGGCTGTGTGACTGTCTGAAGCTGATAAAGCACAGCGACATCCTTGGGGTCGAGCATTTGAGGGTCTGTAATATCATTTGGGTAAACTATAGGTGGTGAACTGGGAAGATACTTGACTCGGTGATTATTCCACTGAGAATAGGCCGTCTTCTTGCCCAAATGACGCTCTGCGCTTTGGTCGTCCGAAGCATGTCTCTTAATCCCATGCACACGTGATTCCTTAGAACACCTCGCAAAATCTGGCAGGAAAAAAAAGGCGAAAAGAGTACTTAATATGTGGATAAAGTAACTATATTGACTGAAAATGATAAGAAATATAGTTTCTAGAATATTTTTAACATAATTATCTGAGTAAAATGTTGTTTGTATTTTAGTAACTTTTTCAACACATAAATGTGAATTCTAAGTATTGATGAAAGAAATAATAGTATTACTATATAAACGTATTAAATAAGTATGTTTATAGTTTGGAAATAAAAAAGTGGAGAAAAGTCTGCTGTTTAAAATCAGTTATTTTCAATAGAACTAAATCCCTATAGAAATCCAAAATCAGTTTAAATTGTTTCCACAAATTTTAAATTTAATTTGGTGAAGTCAAATTAATTTTAGATTTCATCGTAAGGCGAATGATTTTCCCTCAAGTTTCAATCAACCTTTGCACCCTAAGAGTTAACAGATTTGAGGGATTTAATTGAATTATTTGAGGCCGAATCAAAAGATTGAGGACTATTTCAAAATGTACCGAAGAGGGGTATCATTAAGACGGGGTGCCATAGGCAGCCACTTTCCCTAATTTTCACGTCATTCATCAAATCTACTTTCTATTTATTGATATTAATATTTTGAGGGTTTTTTCTATTCTTGAATTAAACATTATTGTGTCTCACATTTTTCGTTTTTCTTTCTGTGCCACAATTGTACTGTTGATGCACAAATACTGGAAGAGACTTTGATAGTGGATGAAAAAGCGGGTGAAAATAAAGAGGAAGAGGGTCGTTCCCAGGTGATGAGGCATTTCCTTTTAAATGGGTTTTACTTATGCTCGGTGTTTTATAATTTATATGGCGTTGTTATTTTTATATTGTTTTACAATTTCTTCTTTGTTCTCCCACTCTATATTTGATGTTCTCCTTTTTGTTGATGTTTTCGAGCAATCAAGCCTTTGTAAGCAATCGGGTTCAGCAAGTTACCTTGTTGTTACGTTATTGCTTGCCGTTTTTACTAGTAGTTTTTTATATTTCGGCGGATCTTCTTCTTTCTTACTTCCGTGCTTGTTTACGTGATGTTTGGTGTGTTGACTCTGATGTGTGTTCATTATGTGTAAATCGGTATTATGTGTTCCTCAGAGCAGATGTTCATGTTAGGAAATCTTTTCCTGGGGGTAATCATTTTTCCATAGTCTTGCAGGGATGTTAATTCTTCCTCCTCTTCTCTCCAGTTCTGGAATGATATTATTAGTCAATGATGCCCAGATACGAGGGGCGGTCAATAAGTTTTGCGAATCGGTAGGACAAAACAGAGGAAGAGGAATGGCTGTTTGTGGGGGTGTTAGGACAAGTTAGGACAAGTCAGGACCTGCAGCCGCACGCTCCTGTCTCGTCTATTTAAGCAGCAGTAGCTGATCACAGATCGTCAGCCACAAATATTTCAACAATGGAGAAGGTTGAGCAACGCGCAGTGATCAAATTTTTGACCAAGGAAGGAACGAATGTAAAAAAGATCCATGAACGCATGGTTGCAGTCTACACCGACACCGCCCCTTCCTATGCAACCATTGCTCGATGAAATAGGGAGTTCCGCCATGGTCGTGAGTCCCTTGAAGATAACGCCCGTCAGACGTGACCAACGAGGACAATGTGGCCCGTGTGGAGAGCATGATCCTCGAAAATTGACGGGTGAGGAGAAGAAATCGAGCGAGAACTTGGAATATTACATGGAAGTGTTATCAACATCATCCACGACAATTTGGCCATGACCTAGGTCTCTGCCCGTTGGGTTCCTAGAAACCTCACGCCCCATGATCGACTTCAACGTCATCAAAGTCTACAAGGCCCAGAGTTTCACAAGCTGCCCTGCGCGAGTGCGGATTCGAGGAGCTCAACCATCCCGCCTACAGACCAGATCTGGCCCATAGCGATTACTTTTTATTCCGCCAGCTCAAAAGATAAAGATGTCCAGCTTGCCGTCCAGGAGTGGATTGAACAGCAGTCGGCAGATTTCTAGTTGTCGGGAATTCGAAGCCTCAGGGACAAGTGGCGCAAGTGCATTGAAGTCGAGGGTAGTTATAGTGAAAAATAATAAAACACTTTTCCTCATATCTCGTTTACTTATATCCGGATTGCAAAACTTATTGACTGCCCTTCGTATTTGCAAGTGTCTGAGTCGCGTCGTTGACGCCGTCCAAAAGTAGTCTTCGGTGGAGCCCTTTTTTGGTCAATGGTCGCGTCTTCTGAACTTGTTGATGATGAGTCAGGTGGAGTTATGCACTCGTTGGAGTTTACATATAGAGGAATTGTTTTCCGTTTGGGTCACAATACAAAAGAATTTATATTTTTATCTCGTTTTTCTCCTTCGGAGATTTCTCAAGCTAAAATCTTCTGCGGACACCAAAAGAAGGATCGTTGCATTTCGAAAAATTTCGCAGGAAGAAAATTTACCTCAGGAAGTTTGGCTTCAAGATTAATTTAACAACTGTGACATTTAGACAATGTTTAGCCTAGAACTGCATCAAAGAACTTGCTAACAAAGGGCGTACCAGGAGTGAAGCGCTCCTTTCTACATTTGATGTACCATGTGCAATTGACGATCTAGTGTTAAGCTTGCACATTTGAGCCAATGCCTTTCAAAATTAATGCTCATTTACTTCTTTATACATTGATAAAATTTCATTTTCACGCGCAGTATGAGGACTATATTCGCTGTCATTTTCCCTACAATTCTAATACATCTCATTGCAGAACTTTCTCTCTAATCTATATATAATTCCCATCATCTATAATTTTACACTTACACGCCTACCTTTGACTGTATATGCCAATATAAGAGTCAAACGTACTTAAGCACATTAATCAAAGGAGATCTACAGTCATACAAAAAAGATATAAGTGAAAAGTAAGGAAGAAACGGATGCCTTTTGATGTTTGTTAAAAAATTTATTTATACTAAAATCTTTATATGGTTAATCTTGTGTTTGAAGAAAGTAATTTCATTTAGCATTTGTTTCGGTAATTATAGTTATAAGATTAACTTCTTAGGCAAATTTCCTAAGAGGGTGTTATTTTCATTTGCTCAAATTTTATAGGGAATAAAATGTTTACAGCTGTTTTTAAAGAATCGGTAAATATTTAGAAGGTAGAAGCTGAAATTTTTAAAGTAAGTTGTGAATTTTCTCTAATTTTGCCTGTGGAGTAGCAGCCTAGCTTATCTTGGTTAAAAAACACTTTCTATCCGTTGAGAGAACTTGAAATATTTCATGTGTTGGGAAATGACTGAAGTTAATAGGTGTAAAGTTCTTCCTCTTCCGCTTATTCTTTCATTTTAGATTAATCATTTTCCCTTTTTTATCAATATTTGTTCAGAAATGGAAAAAGGTGAGGGAAGTTCTCGAGATATTGCTTTTATAATTAAATCTAGCTTAAGGAGTTTATTAGTCCATATAAATAATGGACAAAAACGCTAAACGCTACTTTCAAATTAAAGCCGTATTCAATAAGCATATGAGATTTATTTCCTCCTTTACATAGGGTTAGAATTCTTTAGTTAACATGAAAAGTAAATTTGAGTAATAAGGGATTTCAACAATTAACACCAGATGGCGCGGCACCCGGTCGTTGTAATAGTTTTTTTAACTCGAGACAGAACCTGGTGTTGACCAGTGTCCGAACACAGTACCTTCAAGGAAGACTGTAATAATAGATGCCCCCGTCGCCCAGTATGTTAGGAATGCAGTTAAAGCTTCGTAATACGGTTCTATTAATCTCTTAAGTTATTAGTGTTATTCAGATAGCTTTCTTACACCTTAAGCACTATAGAATCTTTTAAAAAATTTAAATGTTTTAGTGGAAACGGAAGAATTGCGGACTAAACAATGTTTTTCAATTTTCCATTTTAATAACCAAGTATTTTTTTGCTTAGCCGATTGGATTTGGTCTTTCCAGAATTATTTGTTGGTAGTCCTCGAGTGCGTTCCCTTTTGTTTTTCGGTCCCCCTGATTTTAGACGGGGAGAATAATTAAAATTTGGGAATTTCGTACTGAGATATAGACGATATATAACTTCATTTTGAGGACTTCTTCATCACATTTTTTTTGTTGCGTACCGAATTTATATTTTACGTTTCGTATGCGTGTTTGGGTCTTATTAATTAAGCTTTTTTAGTGGCCTGTTTTTATTTTTCCCGTATATTCTACTGAATTGTGGCAATATAATTGTAGCAAAATTATCATATTAGGATTTAGGCGCCGGCCCCAGTCTAACCAAATAGAGTCTAGAACGTAACTAATTAATTTTCTTTTCTTTAGTTTCGTGGGAAAATTGAACTGCGTAGGGGTTCGTTGGAATTGGTCAAAGTTCTTTGGGCATATAACTCATTAATTCTACTGATTAACTTCTCCACAGTTTATGCACAGAAATAACTTTTAATCTATTTTCTATGAGTTTCCGTATTTTCTGTTTCCTTTGATTCGGCGCGGAAATAATCTTTTCCGAGCAATTACCACCTGAAAGTTACCTTTCATTCGGAGTTATGTAGAATCGCGTGATCGGAACCTAAAACATTTGCGTCATTTTGGACATTGGACAGAATAAGACAGAAAAATATAGATTAGTAGGCAAAAAGTGAGAGGGTATAGTGGTGAAAGGGTTTTGTGAATCATAGTAAAGATAAGTTTAGTATGAGTTTGAAAGATTTCGTACCCTAGTGGAAGGGAATCTCCAGCAAAACTAGGTATAGCGTATAGAGTAGCATAGTAAGTTAGTTATTAAGGTCCCTGTCATAGGGTATCGGGTTTTTTATGTCAAAATTGTTGGCATTCCAACTTTTGTAATGGTTAGGTGTGAGCCCGTTACTACGGTTAGTCAAATTTAGGGTTTTTTGTCGTAATTCTGGTTGTTATTTTGGGGTTCGTTATGTCAATAGGGGTTGGCCTTAGATATTACGCGTCGCACTGTAGCGTAGTTGTATTTGGTAGGTGAGTGTTTTATTCTCTCTCAAATTTAGCTCCTAGAGGGAAACCTGGTGGGGTTATCCCCTTTCCCGATCTTTTCTTTCTATACTCAGAGTCCGAAAGATCAATGTAAGTGTCTGTTGAGAATTTGATGAGTCCTCGGAAAAGACCCTGTTTAACTAGATCATCTGGTAAGTCGGCCGTGTAGTCCCATTTGTACATACTGTACGGCCCTTAGGCCATCAACAATATTATCTGGGACCGCCTCGTCCGGAAACTGGTTCTCTTCAGCAGCATATACCTTGAGGTTAATTATCCTCGAGTAGTAAATGTACCTGGGTTCCCGAGTTTTCTATGACGAGGACCTACTCGGTTGACGGGACTGCGAGGCCTTTTGAGGGCGAAGCGTATGCTCCACATTCTTGGGCCTTACAGCCTGTGCTTCTTCCCGCTCGACTCTTGAAACTGTTTGAATTTTCTCTGTTGTGTGTGTGTCCGTGTGTTTTTGTGGAGCATTCTGCCGAGAAGCCATAGCCTGGACTCGAGGTTCCCGTTCAAAGGCATTACTCGAACCCTGGGCTTTTTGGCCAGTCTTCTCTTTCTGCGGTTGGAGATTTACTCTTAGGACTTCATTCAACGAAGGGTTTGGAGGAAACTACATTTCCTCCATGCCGTTTTTTACGAGCATGGTGTTTAACTTCTTCGCGAAGGTGCCAGGTCGGATTAGGTTGGCAATGTGTGCATAGTAAATGCAACATTATTGTGTTTTTTTTTTCCTCCTCGATTTGCAGTATAGTAGGCCTTGGGGTCA